>CAKXZU010000105.1:0-534385 GCA_936014575.1 Bombus lapidarius | reverse complement strand
AAAGAATCAAATGTGGAGTATAACGCGATCCGAAATATCTTCGTAACCCCAATAGCAGCGGAGATACGATCAATTAGATTTATTTGGCCTTGAAAATTTAAATACTATAATTGCATTGGATTTGACAGGGAAGAATGTTAACGTAGGGCAAATCGAACGATGTGCCCTGTATAAAGAATCAAATGTGGACTATAACGTGCTGCGAATTCCCTAGATAACCCCAATAGCAGTGGAGACAGGATCAATTAGATTTATTTGGCCCTGAAAATTTGAAAACTAAAACTGCTTTCGATTTGACAGGGAAGAGTGTTAACATTGTGCAAACCGAACGATGTGTCCTGTATAAAGTATCAAATGTGTAGTATAACGCGCATCGAACTGCCTAGATAACCCCAATAGCAGCGGAGATACGATCAATTAGATTTATTTGGCCTTGAAAATTTAAATAATATAATTGCATTGCATATGACGGGGAAGAGTGTTGACGTTGGGCAAACCGAACGATGTGTCCTGTATAAAGAATCAAATGTGGAGTATAATGCGCCCCGAATTGTCTTCGTAACCCCTATAGCAGCGGTGATACGATAAATTAGATTTATTTGGCCCTGAAAATCTAAATACTATAAATGCATTAGATTTGACAGGGAAGAATGTTAACGTAGGGCAAACCGAACGATGTGCTCTGTATAAAGAATCAAATGTGGAGTATAACGCGCATCGAATTGTCTAGATAACACCAATGGCAGCGGAGATACGATCAATTAGATTTATTTGGCCTTGAAAATTTAAATACTATAATTGCATTGGATCTGACAGGGAAGGATGTTAACGTAGGGCAAACCGAACGATGTGCCCTGTATAAAGAATCAAATGTGGAGTATAACGCGCCCCGAATTGTCTTCGTAACCCCAATAGCAGCGGAGATACGATCAATTAGATTTATTTGGCCCTGAGAATTTAAAAACTATAATTGCTTTTAGTTGACAGGGAAGACAGTTAACGTAGGGCAAACCGAACGATATGTCCTGTATAAAGAATCATATGTGTAGTATAACGCGCATCGAATTGCCTAGATAACCCCAATAGCAGCGGAGATACGATCAATTAGATTTATTTGGCCTTGAAAATTTAAATAATATAATTGCATTGCATATGACAGGGAAGAGTGTTAACGTTGGGCAAACCGAACGATGTGTCCTGTATAAAGAATCAAATGTGGAGTATAACGCGCTCCGAAATGTCTTCGTAACCCCAAAAGCAGCGGAGATACGATCACTTAGATTTATTTGGCCTTGAAAATTTAAATAATATAATTGCATTGGGTTTGACAGGGAAGAGAGATAACGTAGGGCAAACCGAACGATTTGCCCTGTATAAAGAATCAAATGTGGAGTATAACACGATCCGAAATATCTTCGTAACCCCAATAGCAGCGGTGATACGATAAATTAGATTTATTTGGCCCTGAAAATCTAAATACTATAAATGCATTAGATTTGACAGGGAAGAATGTTAACGTAGGGCAAACCGAACGATGTGCCCTGTATAAAGAATCAAATGTGGAGTATAACGCGCTGCGAATTGCCTAGTTATCCCCAATAGCAGCGGTGATACGATAAATTAGATTTATTTGGCCTTGAAAATTTAAAAACTATAATTGCTATTGATTTGACAGGGAAGACAGTTAACGTAGGGCAAACTGAACGATGTGTTCTGTATAAAGAATCAAATGTGGAGTATAACGCGCCCCGAATTGTCTTCGTAACCCCAAAAGCAGCGGAGATACGATCAATTAGATTTATTCGGCCTTGAAAATTTAAATAATATAATTGCATTGCATATGACAGGGAAGAGTGTTAACGTTGGGCAAACCGAACGATGCGTCCTGTATAAGGAATCAAATGTGGAGTATAACGCGCATCGAATTGTCTAGATAACCCCAATAGCAGCGGAGATACGATCAATTAGATTTATTTGGCCCTGAGAATTTAAAAACTATAATTGCTTTTAGTTGACAGGGAAGACAGTTAACGTAGGGCAAACCGAACGATGTGTCCTGTATAAAGAATCAAATGTGGAGTATAACGCGCCCCGAATTGTCTTCGTAACCCCAAAAGCAGCGGAGATACGATCAATTAGATTTATTCGGCCTTGAAAATTTAACTAATATAATTGCATTGCATATGACAGGGAAGAGTGTTAACGTTGGGCAAACCGAACGATGTGTCCTGTATAAAGAATCAAGTGTGGAGTATAACGCGCTGCGAATTGCCTAGATAACCCCAATAGCAGTGGAGACACGATCAATTAGATTTATTTGGCCTTGAAAATTTAAAAACTATAATTGCTTTTGTTTTCTCAGGGAAGACAGTTAACGTAGGGCAAACCGAACGATGTTTCCTGTATAAAGAATCAAATGTGGAGTATAACGCGCTGCGAATTGCCTAGATATCCCCAATAGCAGTGGAGACACGATCAATTAGATTTATTTGGCCCTGAAAATTTAAAAACTATAATTGCTTTTGATTTGACAGGGAAGAGTGTTAACATTGTGCAAACCGAACGATGTGTCCTGTATAAAGAATCAAATGTGGAGTGTAACGCGATCCGAATTGTCTTCGTAACCCAAATAGCAGCGGAGATACGATCATTTAGATTTATTTGCCCTTGAAAATTTAAAAACTATAATTGCATTGGATTTGACACGGAAGAAAGTTAACGTAGGGCAAACCCACAGATTTGCCCTGTATAAAGAATCAAATGTGGAGTATAACGCGCTACGAATTGCCAAGATGTCTCCAATATCAGCGGAGATACGATCAATTAGATTTATTTGGCTTTGAAAATTTAAAAACTATAATTGCTTTTGATTTGACAGGGGAGAATGTTAACATTGTGCAAACCGAACGATGTGTCCTGTATAAAGAATCAAATGTGGAGTATAACGCGATCCGAAATGTCTTCGTAACCCCAATAGCAGCAGAGATACGAACAATTAGATTTTTTTGGCCTTGAAAATTTAAATAATATAATTGCATTGGATTTGACAGGGAAGAATGTTAACGTAGGGCAAACCGAACGATGTGCCCTGTATAAAGAATCAAATGTGGAGTATAACGCGCTGCGAATTGCCTAGATATCCCCAATAGCAGTGGAGACACGATCAATTAGATTTATTTGGCCCTGAAAATTTAAAAACTATAATTGCTTTTGATTTGACAGGGAAGAGTGTTAACATTGTGCAAACCGAACGATGTGTCCTGTATAAAGAATCAAATGTGGAGTATAACGCGATCCGAAATGTCTTCGTAACCCCAATAGCAGCAGAGATACGAACAATTAGATTTTTTTGGCCTTGAAAATTTAAATAATATAATTGCATTGGGTTTGACAGGGAAGAGAGATAACGTAGGGCAAACCGAACGATGTGCCCTGTATAAAGAATCAAATGTGGAGTATAACGCGATCCGAAATATCTTCGTAACCCCAATAGCAGCGGAGATACGATCAATTAGATTTATTTGGCCTTGAAAATTTAAATACTATAATTGCATTGGATTTGACAGGGAAGAATGTTAACGTAGGGCAAATCGAACGATGTGCCCTGTATAAAGAATCAAATGTGGAGTATAACGTGCTGCGAATTCCCTAGATAACCCCAATAGCAGTGGAGACACGATCAATTAGATTTATTTGGCCCTGAAAATTTGAAAACTAAAACTGCTTTCGATTTGACAGGGAAGAGTGTTAACATTGTGCAAACCGAACGATGTGTCCTGTATAAAGAATCAAATGTGTAGTATAACGCGCATCGAACTGCCTAGATAACCCCAATAGCAGCGGAGATACGATCAATTAGATTTATTTGGCCTTGAAAATTTAAATAATATAATTGCATTGCATATGACGGGGAAGAGTGTTGACGTTGGGCAAACCGAACGATGTGTCCTGTATAAAGAATCAAATGTGGAGTATAATGCGCCCCGAATTGTCTTCGTAACCCCAATAGCAGCGGTGATACGATAAATTAGATTTATTTGGCCCTGAAAATCTAAATACTATAAATGCATTAGATTTGACAGGGAAGAATGTTAACGTAGGGCAAACCGAACGATGTGCTCTGTATAAAGAATCAAATGTGGAGTATAACGCGCATCGAATTGTCTAGATAACACCAATGGCAGCGGAGATACGATCAATTAGATTTATTTGGCCTTGAAAATTTAAATACTATAATTGCATTGGATCTGACAGGGAAGGATGTTAACGTAGGGCAAACCGAACGATGTGCCCTGTATAAAGAATCAAATGTGGAGTATAACGCGCCCCGAATTGTCTTCGTAACCCCAATAGCAGCGGAGATACGATCAATTAGATTTATTTGGCCCTGAGAATTTAAAAACTATAATTGCTTTTAGTTGACAGGGAAGACAGTTAACGTAGGGCAAACCGAACGATATGTCCTGTATAAAGAATCATATGTGTAGTATAACGCGCATCGAATTGCCTAGATAACCCCAATAGCAGCGGAGATACGATCAATTAGATTTATTTGGCCTTGAAAATTTAAATAATATAATTGCATTGCATATGACAGGGAAGAGTGTTAACGTTGGGCAAACCGAACGATGTGTCCTGTATAAAGAATCAAATGTGGAGTATAACGCGCTCCGAAATGTCTTCGTAACCCCAAAAGCAGCGGAGATACGATCACTTAGATTTATTTGGCCTTGAAAATTTAAATAATATAATCGCATTGGGTTTGACAGGGAAGAGAGATAACGTAGGGCAAACCGAACGATTTGCCCTGTATAAAGAATCAAATGTGGAGTATAACACGATCCGAAATATCTTCGTAACCCCAATAGCAGCGGTGATACGATAAATTAGATTTATTTGGCCCTGAAAATCTAAATACTATAAATGCATTAGATTTGACAGGGAAGAATGTTAACGTAGGGCAAACCGAACGATGTGCCCTGTATAAAGAATCAAATGTGGAGTATAACGCGCTGCGAATTGCCTAGTTATCCCCAATAGCAGCGGTGATACGATAAATTAGATTTATTTGGCCTTGAAAATTTAAAAACTATAATTGCTATTGATTTGACAGGGAAGACAGTTAACGTAGGGCAAACTGAACGATGTGTTCTGTATAAAGAATCAAATGTGGAGTATAACGCGCCCCGAATTGTCTTCGTAACCGCAAAAGAAGCGGAAATACGATCAATTAGATTTATTTGGCCTTGAAAATTTAAATAATATAATTGCATTGCATATGACAGGGAAGAGTGTTAACGTTGGGCAAACCGAACGATGCGTCCTGTATAAGGAATCAAATGTGGAGTATAACGCGCATCGAATTGTCTAGATAACCCCAATAGCAGCGGAGATACGATCAATTAGATTTATTTGGCCCTGAGAATTTAAAAACTATAATTGCTTTTAGTTGACAGGGAAGACAGTTAACGTAGGGCAAACCGAACGATGTGTCCTGTATAAAGAATCAAATGTGGAGTATAACGCGCCCCGAATTGTCTTCGTAACCCCAAAAGCAGCGGAGATACGATCAATTAGATTTATTCGGCCTTGAAAATTTAAATAATATAATTGCATTGCATATGACAGGGAAGAGTGTTAACGTTGGGCAAACCGAACGATGTGTCCTGTATAAAGAATCAAGTGTGGAGTATAACGCGCTGCGAATTGCCTAGATAACCCCAATAGCAGTGGAGACACGATCAATTAGATTTATTTGGCCTTGAAAATTTAAAAACTATAATTGCTTTTGATTTCTCAGGGAAGACAGTTAACGTAGGGCAAACCGAACGATGTTTCCTGTATAAAGAATCAAATGTGGAGTATAACGCGCTGCGAATTGCCTAGATATCCCCAATAGCAGTGGAGACACGATCAATTAGATTTATTTGGCCCTGAAAATTTAAAAACTATAATTGCTTTTGATTTGACAGGGAAGAGTGTTAACATTGTGCAAACCGAACGATGTGTCCTGTATAAAGAATCAAATGTGGAGTGTAACGCGATCCGAATTGTCTTCGTAACCCAAATAGCAGCGGAGATACGATCATTTAGATTTATTTGCCCTTGAAAATTTAAAAACTATAATTGCATTGGATTTGACACGGAAGAAAGTTAACGTAGGGCAAACCCACAGATTTGCCCTGTATAAAGAATCAAATGTGGAGTATAACGCGCTACGAATTGCCAAGATGTCTCCAATATCAGCGGAGATACGATCAATTAGATTTATTTGGCTTTGAAAATTTAAAAACTATAATTGCTTTTGATTTGACAGGGGAGAATGTTAACATTGTGCAAACCGAACGATGTGTCCTGTATAAAGAATCAAATGTGGAGTATAACGCGATCCGAAATGTCTTCGTAACCCCAATAGCAGCAGAGATACGAACAATTAGATTTTTTTGGCCTTGAAAATTTAAATAATATAATTGCATTGGATTTGACAGGGAAGAATGTTAACGTAGGGCAAACCGAACGATGTGCCCTGTATAAAGAATCAAATGTGGAGTATAACGCGCTGCGAATTGCCTAGATATCCCCAATAGCAGTGGAGACACGATCAATTAGATTTATTTGGCCCTGAAAATTTAAAAACTATAATTGCTTTTGATTTGACAGGGAAGAGTGTTAACATTGTGCAAACCGAACGATGTGTCCTGTATAAAGAATCAAATGTGGAGTATAACGCGATCCGAAATGTCTTCGTAACCCCAATAGCAGCAGAGATACGAACAATTAGATTTTTTTGGCCTTGAAAATTTAAATAATATAATTGCATTGGATTTGACACGGAAGAAAGTTAACGTAGGGCAAACCGAACGATGTGTCCTGTATAAAGAATCTAATGTGGAGTATAACGCGCATCGAATTGCCTAGATAACCCCAATAGCAGTGGAGATACGATCAATTAGATTTATTTGGCCCTGAAAATTTAAAAACAATAATTGCTTTTGATTTGACAGGGAAGAATGTTAACGTAGGACAAACCGAACGATTTGTCCTGTAAAAAGAATCAA
This sequence comes from Bombus lapidarius, assembly GCA_936014575.1. Lineage (NCBI taxonomy): Eukaryota > Metazoa > Arthropoda > Insecta > Hymenoptera > Apidae > Bombus > Bombus lapidarius. The sequence goes on along the minus strand of CAKXZU010000105.1, from coordinate 527,327 downwards.
ATGTGGAGTATAACGCGCTCTGAAATGTCTTCGTAACTCCAATAGCAGCGGAGACACGATCAATTAGATTTATCCGGCCTTGAAAATTTAAAAACTATAATTGCTTTTGATTTCACAGGGAAGACAGTTAACGTAGGGCAAACCGAACGATGTGTCCTGTATAAAGAATCAAATGTGGAGTATAACGCGCATCGAATTGCCTAGATAACCCCAATAGCAGCGGAGATACGATCAATTAGATTTATTTGGCCTTGAAAATTTAAATAATATAATTGCATTGCATATGACAGGGAAGAGTGTTAACGTTGGGCAAACCGAACGATGTGTCCTGTATAAAGAATCAAATGTGGAGTATAACGCGCTGCGAATTGCCTAGATAACCCCAATAGCAGTGGAGACACGATCAATTAGATTTATTTGGCCCTGAAAATTTTAAAACTATTATTGCTTTTGACTTGACAGGGAAGAGTGTTAACATTGTGCAAACCGAACGATGTGTCCTGTATAAAGAATCAAATGTGGAGTATAACGCGCATCGAATTGCCTAGATAACCCCAATAGCAGAGGAGATACGATCAATTAGATTTATTTGGCCCTGAAAATTTAAAAACAATAAGTGCTTTTGATTTGACAGGGAAGAACGTTAACGTCGGACAAACCGAACGATATGTCCTGTATAAAGAATCAAATGTGGAGTACAACGCGCTCCGAAATGTCCTCGTAACCCCAATAGTAGCGGAGATACGATCAAATAGATTTAGTTGGCCTTGAAAATTTAAATAATATAATTGCATTGCATATGACAGGGAAGAGTGTTAACGTTGGGCAAACCGAACGATGTGTCCTGTATAAAGAATCAAATGTGGAGTATAACGCGCTCCGAAATGTCTTCGTAACCCCAAAAGCAGCGGAGATACGATCACTTAGATTTATTTGGCCTTGAAAATTTAAATAATATAATTGCATTGGGTTTGACAGGGAAGAGAGATAACGTAGGGCAAACCGAACGATGTGCCCTGTATAAAGAATCAAATGTGGAGTATAACGTGCTGCGAATTCCCTAGATAACCCCAATAGCAGTGGAGACACGATCAATTAGATTTATTTGGCCCTGAAAATTTGAAAACTAAAACTGCTTTCGATTTGACAGGGAAGAGTGTTAACATTGTGCAAACCGAACGATGTGTCCTGTATAAAGAATCAAATGTGTAGTATAACGCGCATCGAACTGCCTAGATAACCCCAATAGCAGCGGAGATACGATCAATTAGATTTATTTGGCCTTGAAAATTTAAATAATATAATTGCATTGCATATGACGGGGAAGAGTGTTGACGTTGGGCAAACCGAACGATGTGTCCTGTATAAAGAATCAAATGTGGAGTATAATGCGCCCCGAATTGTCTTCGTAACCCCAATAGCAGCGGTGATACGATAAATTAGATTTATTTGGCCCTGAAAATCTAAATACTATAAATGCATTAGATTTGACAGGGAAGAATGTTAACGTAGGGCAAACCGAACGATGTGCTCTGTATAAAGAATCAAATGTGGAGTATAACGCGCATCGAATTGTCTAGATAACACCAATGGCAGCGGAGATACGATCAATTAGATTTATTTGGCCTTGAAAATTTAAATACTATAATTGCATTGGATCTGACAGGGAAGGATGTTAACGTAGGGCAAACCGAACGATGTGCCCTGTATAAAGAATCAAATGTGGAGCATAACGCGCCCCGAATTGTCTTCGTAACCCCAATAGCAGCGGAGATACGATCAATTAGATTTATTTGGCCCTGAGAATTTAAAAACTATAATTGCTTTTAGTTGACAGGGAAGACAGTTAACGTAGGGCAAACCGAACGATATGTCCTGTATAAAGAATCATATGTGTAGTATAACGCGCATCGAATTGCCTAGATAACCCCAATAGCAGCGGAGATACGATCAATTAGATTTATTTGGCCTTGAAAATTTAAATAATATAATTGCATTGCATATGACAGGGAAGAGTGTTAACGTTGGGCAAACCGAACGATGTGTCCTGTATAAAGAATCAAATGTGGAGTATAACGCGCTCCGAAATGTCTTCGTAACCACAAAAGCAGCGGAGATACGATCACTTAGATTTATTTGGCCTTGAAAATTTAAATAATATAATTGCATTGGGTTTGACAGGGAAGAGAGATAATGTAGGGCAAACCGAACGATTTGCCCTGTATAAAGAATCAAATGTGGAGTATAACACGATCCGAAATATCTTCGTAACCCCAATAGCAGCGGTGATACGATAAATTAGATTTATTTGGCCCTGAAAAACTAAATACTATAAATGCATTAGATTTGACAGGGAAGAATGTTAACGTAGGGCAAACCGAACGATGTGCTCTGTATAAAGAATCAAATGTGGAGTATAACGCGCATCGAATTGTCCAGATAACCCCAATGGCAGCGGAGATACGATCAATTAGATCTATTTGGCCTTGAAAATTTAAATACTATAATTGCATTGGATTTGACAGGGAAGGATGTTAACGTAGGGCAAACCGAACGATGTGCTCTGTATAAAGAATCAAATGTGGAGTATAACGCGCCCCGAATTGCCTAGATATCCCCAATAGCAGCGGTGATACGATAAATTAGATTTATTTGGCCTTGAAAATTTAAAAACTATAATTGCTATTGATTTGACAGGGAAGACAGTTAACGTAGGGCAAACTGAACGATGTGTCCTGTATAAGGAATCAAATGTGGAGTATAAGGCGCCCCGAATTGTCATCGTAACCGCAAAAGCAGCGGAGATACGATCAATTAGATTTATTTGGCCTTGAAAATTTAAATAATATAATTGCATTGCATATGACAGGGAAGAGTGTTAACGTTGGGCACACCGAACGATGTGTCCTGTATAAGGAATCAAATGTGGAGTATAACGCGCCCCGAATTGTCTTCGTAACCCCAATAGCAGCGGAGATACGATCAATTAGATTTATTTGGCACTGAAAATTTGAAAACTATAACTGCTTTTGATTTGACAGGGAAGAGTGTTAACATTGTGCAAACCGAACGATGTGTCCTGTATAAAGAATCAAATGTGTAGTATAACGCGCATCGAATTGCCTAGATAACCCCAATAGCAGCGGAGATACGTTCAATTAGATTTATTTGGCCTTGAAAATTTAAATACTATAATTGCATTGGATATGACAGTGAAGAGAGTTAACATAGGGCAAACCGAACGATGTGCCCTGTATAAAGAATCAAATGTGGAGTATAACGCGCTCCGAAATGTCTTCGTAACCCCAATAGCGGCGGAGATACGATCAATTAGAATTATTTGGCCTTGAAAATTTAAATACTATAATTGCATTGGATTTGACAGGGAAGAGAGTTAACGTTTGGCAAAACGAACGATGTGCCCTGTATAAAGAATCAGATGTGGAGTATTACGCGCATCGAATTACCTAGATAACCCCAATAGTAGAGGAGATGCGATCAATTAGATTTATTTGGCCTTGAAAATTTAAATACTATAATTGCATTGGATTTGACAGAGACGTGAGTTACCATAGGGCAAAACGAACGATGTGCCCTGTATAAAGAATCAAATGTGGAGTATAACGCGCATCGAATTGCCTAGATAACCCCAATAGTAGCGGAGATACGTTCAATTAGATTTATTTGGCCTTGAAAATTTAAATACTATATTTGAATTGGATTTGACGGAGAAGAGAGTTAACATAGGGCAAACCGAACGATGTGCCCTGTATAAAGAATCAAATGTGGAATATAACGAGCTCAGAAATGTCTTCGTAACCCCAATAGCGGCGGAGATACGACCAATTAGATTTATTTGGTCCTGAAAATTTAAATACTATATTTGAATTGGATTTGACGGAGAAGAGAGTTAACATAGGGCAAACCGAACGATGTGCCCTGTATAAAGAATCAAATGTGGAGTATAACGCGCATCGAATTGCCTAGATAACCCCAATAGTAGCGGAGATACGTTCAATTAGATTTATTTGGCCTTGAAAATTTAAATACTATAATTGCATTGGATTTGACAGGGAAGAGAGTTAACGTAGGGTAAACCCAACGATTTGCCCTGTATAAAGAATCAAATGTGGTGTATAACGCGCATCGAATTGCCTAGATAACCCCAATAGTAGCGGAGATACGTTCAATTAGATTTATTTGGCCTTGAAAATTTAAATACTATAATTGCATTGGATATGACAGTGAAGAGAGTTAACATAGGGCAAACCGAACGATGTGCCCTGTATAAAGAATCAAATGTGGAGTATAACGCGCTCCGAAATGTCTTCGTAACCCCAATAGCGGCGGAGATACGATCAATTAGAATTATTTGGCCTTGAAAATTTAAATACTATAAATGCATTGGATTTGACAGGGAAGAGAGTTAACGTTTGGCAAAACGAACGATGTTCCCTGTATAAAGAATCAGATGTGGAGTTTTACGCGCATCGAATTACCTAGATAACCCCAATAGTAGAGGAGATGCGATCAATTAGATTTATTTGGCCTTGAAAATTTAAATACTATAATTGCATTAGATTTGACAGGGAAGAAAGTTAATGTAGGGCAAACCGAACGACGTGCCCTTTATAAGGAATCAAATGTGGAGTATAACGCGCTGCGAATTGCCTAGATATCCCAATAGCAGTGGAGACACGATCAATTAGATTTATTTGGCCCTGAAAACTTAAAAACTATAATTGCATTGGATTTGACAGAGACGTGAGTTAACATAGGGCAAAACGAACGATGTGCCCTGTATAAAGAATCAAATGTGGAGTATAACGCGCATCGAATTGCCTAGATAACCCCAATAGTAGCGGAGATACGTTCAATTAGATTTATTTGGCCTTGAAAATTTAAATACTATAATTGCATTGGATTTGACAGGGAAGAGAGTTAACGTAGGGTAAACCCAACGATTTGCCCTGTATAAAGAATCAAATGTGGTGTATAACGCGCGTCGAATTGCCTAGATAACCCCAATAGTAGCGGAGATACGTTCAATTAGATTTATTTGGCCTTGAAAATTTAAATACTATAATTGCATTGGATTTGACAGGGAAGAGAGTTAACGTTTGGCAAAACGAACGATGTGCCCTGTATAAAGAATCAGATGTGGAGTATAACGCGCTCCGAAATGTCTTCGTAACTCCAATAGCAGCGGAGATACGATCAATTAGATTTATTTGGCCTTGAAAATTTAAATACTATAATTGCATTGGATTTGACGGGGAAGAGCGTTAACGTAGGTCAAACAGAACGATGTGCTCTGTATAAAGAATCAAATATGGAGTATTACGCGCTCTGAAATGTCTTCGTAACCCCAATAGCGGCGGAGATACGATCAATTAAATTTATTTGGCCTTGAATACTTAAAAACTATAATTGGATTGGATTTGATAGCGAAAAGAGTTGACATAGTGCAAACCGAACGATGTGCCCTGTATAAAGAATCAAATGTGGAGTATAACGCGCATCGAATTGTCTATATAACGCCAATAGCAGTGGAGATACGTTCAAGTAGATATATTTGGGCTTTGAAATTCGAAAACGGTAATTTCATTGTATTTGCCGCTGAAACTTTAATCTAGGCTCGAGACTTTCTAATCGCAAACCAAAAAATAACTAATAGAGGTGAAAGAAAAATATAAATCGCGGATGCTATTCCCAGTGCACATGGTCGACCAACGATCATTGCGACCGCTGTCCGTTCGCATGTACGTGCTCGTGCAATAAATGTTCGTTTCGAAACCCTCTCCGTACTCTCGCGACCACGACCATGATATTCGAAAAACCAATAGGCAAAGCTCAAGACAAATGGTTTGCTCCATTCGTGATGCCTGCTTCAGAGACAATTTTTCAAAGCAAATGTCCTGAAACGGGTTGGACACGCGTAAACGGGGCTACCCGACGAGAGACTGTGCCAACCTGCCCCGCCCAACCTACTTATGGTTAACACTCATGCCAGAAAATATGCTACCTATCCTACCCGGAAACCTATATTTAAAATTAAAAAAATGGTAAAACAAGGACACCAACACATTCACTCCACGGTTCTCAATCATAACCCGGGCGCAAAGGCATACAGTAGAGAGACGTCCCGGGACGCCTCCGACACCCGAGTTCGATATACAACTTTCACACTCTAAAGTACGTACCATTTTCCTGAAATCGACTGACGATGACTAGCGACCATTGTATGTATATCATGTAAAGAAATAATTTGACTAGAATAGATCGTCGTATTTTAATCAATGAAATTATCATTGTAGTTTAATACTGAGATTAGTAATATTATTATTTATAAACCACTTATTAACCCCATTTATTAACACTGTTTTTTTCAATGATAATTGGATTCATATTTCCCAATCCATAACTATTTCAAGATTATAATAAATAGCAAAAGCGACGCAATTCCACAGCCTAATCACATACACACGTAGTGGAAAATACGTCGTGCACGATACGCTAACGCAACGTCAGTCGCTGAAAAAATTGTTAAGCTTATAAACTACTCATCATGCCCATTGCCTTCCTCCCATCCAAGAAGCACCTGGGCACGTGAGTGAGATTCTGACAATAAACATGGAAGGGGTTAAACCTGAAAATCCTGTGCTAAAAATATGATTAGTCTATCTATTATATTTTGTATCTAACGGGCTAATATTCTTTGACTTTGCAATCTAATTTCATTTCAAATTTACTGTATTATTTTAATGAACAATTAAACTATTAAACTGAATGAAGATAATTAATGAAGAATATACCTATTCATTAAACATAAACTAAGATTCAATGCAAGTAATACTTATATCAATGAACAACAATGGACTCTAAATGAACTTTATTACTCGAAATATCCTCAGGCGATATCTTTATCAAAACACATCTTTGAAAACACAAAGAAACGTTCAAAATTTGTTTTGATTCTGAAACCAGCCTGTCGCGAAGTGTTCTCTTGCACGTGAAATTTGATAATATTTATTATAACGGACAGACAAAGTTAAACTTTAACATATACTTTTTATCATGTTCCATATCCCGAATTTTACCGAAATTATACTATTAAGTACACTGTGTATACTAAAATAATAAAACTGCTCCGTACGTAATTCATAAACATAAGTGAATTTCCATATTAACGAAGTCTGAAGGTATCAGACATCTTCACTACAAAATACTTAAACCAAGTCATTTCGTCGTTTATTTCAATACTCATATATATGCTCACATGGATACTTTGTTTTTATAAATATATAGTAGTATTGAATATAATTTGATTTTATGAATAATTATAATTAATATATTGTGTAATTTTCAATCATATGCATATATATACTAATCATATCTAATAATATAATGATATAATTATATTATTATCAACATTATACTACTTACACAAAATACTTTATATTGTAATATGTAAATATCATACTTATATATATTATATATATATATATATTATCATCAACATTTAAAAACGCGATGCGCAAGAAAACCTATCCTAAACTAATAAATAAAATATAGACAAAAAATGTTGCTACTCAAGGGTATAATAAATACCCGCGGTCACTACGCTCGTCAAAAGTTCTACGTATACAACCAGTCACCCGTGTCGATTCGGACCTTTCATCCTTCCACATGATTGAGTGACCGGAGGAACAAAAACACATGCAACTCACGATTAGATGTGAAGTATGTTGTCCTGGATGTTGTTCGAATCCAAGGGAATTCGTCATCAAGCCATCATCAAATTGGAACCGTCGAATTCAATGGAAGAAAACTATAACAAGGCATAGAATATTCTAATTTACTCGTAGTGACGGTGTTAATTACTTTAAAAGTTTGAAATAATAGAAGACTAATTTCTATTAAATAAAATTTTTTAATAATAATATTCAATTTAAGAATGAAAAATTTACAAGTTTTCAAATCTTCAATCAAATTTTATTTTTTAAACTATCTAACTATTATTTATTTTAATTATTAAATGAAATATAAGGAATCGACTTAAATAAAATACAAAATACATAGTTACTTACATTTTTGGCTTTTGAAACACCACTAGGTCTTTTCCAAGAAACAGGAAGAAAGGAAAGAAGTGACATACCTTTAACAAAATATGAATCATTATAATTTGTTTTGAGAAATGCGATGGTTGATCAAAAAATTTAACATAATAAAATATGAAACTCTATGAGGACTTGAAACTTTAATAGCAAAAGAAATTAAAATTATAATAAACTCTAATTAAGATTGAAATTGAAATGCTAATATAAAAATTTAAAACTAGATTTTAGTTTTTAATTAATAACAATTACAGCGAAATACAAGGAATAAAGTTAATAAAATACAAAGAGTGAAGATTCTTACATGCTCAAATTTGAAACACCGCTACATCCTTCCCAAAGAAGAAGAAAAAAATGGAAGTTGTGAAAAACCTGTAACAAAACGTATTAAATATTATAATTTGTTCTTGAAAGCGTACTTGTGATTGTTAGAAAATTTAAGACAATGAAAAATAGAACTCTATTCAAACTTGAAATTTTAAGAATAAAAAGAATTGAAATTCTAATAAAGTTCACTGAATATATAAAAAGTGGAACTTTAACATAATAATGACTTAGAAATTGAGACTCTATCGATTTCTGAACGATGTCAAACATTTTTATTGTGTATTTCAAGAGCAAAATTTTAAGATTTTAGTTCGATAAATAAATTAAAATACAATGTAGGACAATACTTACATTCTTGAGTTCCAGGAAAGGCTTTATCCTCTTGCGAGACCTACAACTCTACTACCGAAAACGAATGTTTAACAAAAAAAGAAAAAAAAAGAAGAAGAATAGACTATCAACGCGTCCGTTATGTCAACTAACAATCGGCGAACACACTGACTCTAATTTCGCGTCTGATTATTATAATTACATTTAATAAAAGTTATTATGCTTTAAATCAATATTAAATGTGATGTAACGCAGCAAACACTGACTCTACCTTATTAGAGGTAGGGGATAGGGAAAGAAAATCTTTTTCTTTTTTCTGTCGAGTGTTTGTTTACGAAAATACTGCTTTCTTAGAACTACGAATTAATTATTATTTATTTACCATAGGTAGAATCATATATCATATCAAGAGCACGAAAATATACGTATAAATATCATACTAAGAATACGAAAGAAAATATATCGTTAGTATATTTAAAATATTTTTCAAAGTATTTTTTATCATTGTCATATATATATATATGAATATTTCATAATACGATTGATTTGTAAAAATTATCCGCCAAATTGAATGACCGCCATTACAACTTCAAATATTTTATGCATTACGTGGCTTCCTTCTAATGCAACATGGTGCACTTTTTCTGACCGTTAAACAAATCTGCGCAATACGAAAAAGACACGATTCGCAGAACCTGTTCAAACTTGTCTGTGATAACGTACTTTCTCGAATGTAATAAAAGTTATTGAGAAAGACGAAATTAATTAACGAAATTAATAGTCAATATTATATTACAGACAATTTACGAATAATGAAGCAAAATGAAAAAGTTATTTGAATTTCTTACTCAAATGAAACAGAGTCGAGAGAATTCATGTTAAATTTATATTAAACAATCTATTCAATTTCTTCGGAAACATAATTTAATATATTCGAAAGAAAAAAATAATTTCTTTAATCTTGCCTTTTTCATCTTGGTATTCTTAATAAACCGTGAATTTAGAATTTGTTATATTAGATATTAATTAATATCACGAAATATTTATAAGAAATGGAGTTGATTTAATAGTGAATAAATATTACCTCATTTCGACGAAAAGTTATCAAATTTATCGTTAATCACCATGGCGTCCTTTTGACTTTCACCCCGTCCTTTCGAATTTCGTAGCATCCCTCTAATACATCAAAGCTTCCCCCGAAATCAAATAATAGTAATCTGCACAAAAAAGCAGAACATTAAAACAAATGTATAAAAAGATTAAGTTATTTGAAAATGAAACAATGATCATGGTCAAATTGTGCTTCGAAAACTCATTGTACGAGTTACCGGCAAATGGGGCAACCAAAAAGACAGTCGGAGAAACAAAGGTAATTAAATGGTAGATTACAACAAAGTATTGAAGAAAGACGTACAAGTAAATGAAAGTAACAATAGAGTGAGTTGGAACGGTAGAAAAATGTCTACCAAAGTGCCAAAGCCACTTGTCGCAAAATGACACGTATGGATATACGTCCGATCCCTCTGACTGTCCACGCTAAACTGACAACCCGCACCGCGATTTATCCAACGAGTTTCGGTTGGGGAGGAGTAGGGGGCTAGAGATGTCGGCTATCCGTGCATACACGAATAGGGTTCGTCAAATTCCTGAAACACCTACACTCAAGGATATGTTTTTCAGTAATAAACATATTATGTTTCAAAACAAAGAACAATACGTTAGGCTGAACAGTGAGATGAACGTAAAAGGTATAGAGAGTAAACACAAATGATTTAATATCATTTTGACGGATAAAAATGAATCTGAAACGAAGATATCTGCGCTTATACGTTGTCACTTGATAAAATAAAATTGACTAATAGATAGAAAGTTGGAAAAATATAATTTTTTCAAACATAACATGTAATAGAATATTATAAAATATTAATGACAATGGCCTTAGGCGATCCCATTATCAAAGCACGGCATTGAAAATGTAAAACTAAATCTAATTATAAAATATTAAATTATAAAAACGTTACATAGCAAACACTGTCTCTAAGACCACATTGCACCCGGTCACAAAAAATTTCCGAAAGTAAAACTGCATTATCAGAGAAGGATGGGGGAAGTGAGCGTCTTTTTCCAGAAAATACTGCTGTTTCCAATTAATTTATTCATCAATAAAAATATTCTATTACGAAAATAGAATATATTTGAAATATTATTTGTGCTTTGTACGATATTTCCTGATATTGACAAGTATTTATAAACATTATAAATGTAATACAATCTATCTGAAAAAATTATACTACGGATGTTCGTTTCTTACTTATAAACTACATTTTTTAATAAATATTCAGAAATGCTTGTGACAAACCAAAATTCTATATGTAAACATATCCGAGGATAGTGTCACGACCGGCTTACTTCAAAACCGGAGATAAAGATGTGGCACTTGGCAACTTGGCAAGCACTTGGCAACAATGTATATCGCCGAAGCGAAGTGCCTAATGAACCATCAATATCCCAACGGTCCTTCCGTCGAATGTTCGATAAGAAGGCATGTGTGGCAACAGTCGCGGATGCCTAACGAACTCGTGGATAGTGGGGAGGATTGAGGGGTGACAAAGACAAATAACCGAATCCGATCGGAAGTCGAGTTGTAAGAGTCAGTCTTAAAGAGTCACGCATAGAGTTCGGAAGTAAATCGTAAACCCAGTGTTAGAAAAAAGTAAAGTTTCTTTTTTATTTTTCATCTTAAATTTCTTTTTTATTTTATTTGTCATTTTACGTGACAAAATCATCGACAAGTTCACTCCTGTAATGATTATGATCCTGTATGTAATGATTTTAAAGACAGTACGAGTTTACGGTTGTACGAACTATTTTACGAAAAAGATAGTTATCCGACGATGTTAAAATTCTGAGCATAATGTTGATGTAGGTACAACAGATACTCATGGGAAAAACCAACTAAACTAATAATAAAATCAATGTATTAGAAAAAAAGAGCTATAGGCAAATATAATATACAGTAGCATAATCTGCACTTTATTATAAAATAATTGATCCGAGCAGAATCTATTATAAAAGAAGATTGCTGAATATGATAGACATTGTCGAATACTAATTGAATAAAATCATTTAATTAATTTTCAAAGAATTTGATATTTCTTCAAGGAATCAATAAGTCTCTCGCTAATAGCCTAATAGATCCTTTGATAGATCTAACGAAGAAATATCTAACCGCGATTACAGCCAATTAGTTCATATTATTCGCTACATAATTAATATCACGTACAGCGATGCAGGCGGTATTGAAGAAAATAGCCATTTTATGTTACAACTATAACGAGTAAATTTACTCGTTTAACTTGAGAGGAATTAAAAAAGAACCTGACTTTTAAGTAAGCATTAAGTATGAATTTTAAATATCGCAAACAAAGATGTAGGTGCTGTTCAAGAAAAAAGACATTTTATTTTTTAATTAGCACGAGTAAATGAACGAATATCGATAATATAATTTAATGCTTAATATGAATTTTATCTATCCGATTATTTAATACCTTAACTTATTTCACAGTAACGTCATCGACTGCCGTTAGACTTTTTTTCTCTTTTTGTTCAAACTAATTGATAGTAGAAAGCTAGTATCCACAAAGTGTGAATTTAGTCTCAGTTTGTAGAAACTATTAAAATGATAAAAAAGGATTACAGTATTAAATAGTTAAAGACCCCAATTTACCATAAAAATTAAGAAATTGTTTAATTTGATTTTGTTATAATTGAAAAACCGCCTCCTGCTATGTCAACAAATCGTTACCGTATGATTATCATCCCCACACCTTGTCAAGTTATATAAGGAACATGCAAATCCCGCGCGAGCTTTTTCGTGCCCGAACTCTCGGAGAGTGAACATCGAAAAGGATCTTAAATATAATGTAAGTGAAAAAAAAAACAAATAATAACATTGAAACTAGTAATTTATAACGTCTAAGCCATTAGTTTCTAACATTTAAAATGTTAATTCCTAACGTTTAAGTTATTAATTTATAACATTTAAGCCATTAATTTATAACATTTAAGCAATTAATTTCTAACATTCAAACTATTAATTTATAACATTTAAGCTATTAATTTATACTTTTAAACCATTAATTTCTGACACTTAAACTGTTAATTTATAACATTTAAGCTATAAATTTATAACGTCCAAGTTATTTATTTACGACATTTAAACTATTGCTTTATACATTTAAACCATGAACTTCTAACATTCAAACTATTAATTTATAACATTTAAGTCATTAATTTATAACAATCAAACCGTTAGTAAACAACATTTAAGCCATTAATTAATAACAGTTATACAATTAATTTCTAACATTTAAACTGTTAATTCCTAACGTTTAAGTTATTAATTTATAACATTCAAGTCATTAATTTATAACATTTAAGCTATTAATTTATAACATTTAAGCAATTAATATACATCATCTAAGCCACTAACTTATAACATTTAAGCTATCAGTTTATACATTTAAACCATTACTTTTTAACCCTCAAGCTGTTAATTTACAACATCTAAGCCACTAACTTATAACATTTAAGCTATCAGTTTATACATTTAAGCCATTAATTTTTAAGCCTCAAGCTATTAATTTATAACATTTAAGCTATTAATTTACAGCATCTAGGCTACTAATTTATAACATTTAAGCTATTAATATATAACATTCAAGATATTAATTTATAACATTCATGCTATTAATTTATAACACTTAAGCTATTAATTTACAATATTTAAATGATTATTTTATACATTTAAGCCATTAATTTATAACATTTAAGCTATTAATTTATATCATTTAAACTATTATTTTATAGATTTAAGCCATTAATCTAAAACAGTTACTGCATTAATTCTTAACAATTATACCTATAATTTATAACTATATCTTCCCATTAATTCAATGTAATTTTGCTCTTAATTCATAACAGTTGCACCATTAATCGGAAGCAATTCTACATTCATTGATTTAAATCAATACCATCGATTCGTAGTGAGTAAATTAATGATTTATTTTAGTTTATTTAATATTAACGAAATCTTTCAAGTCCCTGAAGTGCTATTTTATTTTTATATAGTATTATTTTTAAATTTTGAATACAGTATTTAATTTCTCATTTCACTATTTCGTATAAAACCAGTGGTAACGCAGAGTGTACCTATTGAGTGTCTGGATGGGATGTAATTTTCCATGTCTGCATAAAACCAAGGAAACAACACCGTAATCATGGAATCAAGGAAGCAAGTGTAATTTAATGGAAGGCAACGACATCTCATCATTCGTCCATACGCGCTACAATTGCTACCTTGCATGATTTCGTTTCTTCGAAGATAAGTTCAATATTCAAGTATGATTATGCGAATCCACGTACTACAGCTATTCTAATTAATAAATTTCAATACACGCTACATCTTTGTTATAAAATAATTTTACATCTCTGCTTCCAATGCTTAAAAACTCTTTATGTAAATGGGACCCGAGCGTAGTTACCTCCTCGTGGTGGGTCCCGGTAATTGGTATCGTTTTCTAAATAATAATACACTAAGTACTATTTTTAATATTAGTATTATTATTTGAAAAACGATATCAAGCTAAAAACTACTTGAATATAGTCTGGTCTTGATCATCCAAAATAATTTTGGTGATCCAGATTGGACTAATACCCCCCCGCGGGGGCACCGTGGGACATCGTGGGACATCGCGGGACATCGTGAGATGCGTGCGTTTTAGCCTTAATTAATCGTAAGATAGATATATATGTTAAGTGCATTGTGAGCTCATTCTGTACAAAGATACTTATCCATCTTGGAACGAAAAATATTAATCTCGTCTCCGTTGATCCCCTCGCTTACCACATTGGAAAAATTGTTCCCGCGATTTATCGGTTCACGATCGCTCAGTTCTTTCAAACTGCCGCGTGGCGTACTCGCTCGCGCGTATTCCGGGTACGTGCGGGTCAACGTGCACTGGATAACTCTTTGGATTCGTAAGTCGCCCCAAGGACACCTCTGTCTTGGTGACTACTCGACAACTGCTCGTCGCTTGCCGCGAATCGCGGGAGATGTCATCGCGCTGATGATACCTGAGTCGTAGATCTGCAATCCTGTCCGATTGGTACTTCGGTACTTGGGCAGGGACCTGCATTTAACGTCCTCCGTAATCCTGTTCAAGTGGCAAAACCCGCGGGGGTGGACCCCACTGTTCAGTTGGGGCCTTGCCTTGGTAATCCTGATCAGCGGTCCCTCCCCGGGCTGTCACTTGTTCAGTTGGAGTGTGTTAAATTGCGGGCCCATTTGCTGGATCTCTGGTATCATCGGCAGGTGCCATCGACCGTGATAAGTTGCAAGCGACATGACAGGAATCGAGGGAAGGTCAATGCTTGGGCTTTCCGCTGAACCTTAGGGTTATCTGGTGCACGGGGGTACGTCACGTAGGTTTGTTAGTTCCTTCGAGAGATCGTGATTTCGTTCGTTCCGGGCGCGCCCCGGTGTTTCTTTCATCGGCTGATTGTTGGGGCTCCTTTTCCATAGTAGTCTCATTCTTTTTCTTTCGTTCCAAGTTAGACAAATGTGTCTTTGATACGGAATGTTGCCGATAGGGTTGCGAATTATTGTACGATGTTTGTACTGATCGATGTAATCGTTGTGTGTGAGATACATGTTGCGTTGTGTGGGAGATAGATATTGCGTCGTGTAAGCTTTGTTTTACGTTTGTAAAGAATCGTGTAACTGCTGCGTAGGAGATAGATGTTTCGCGGTTAGGCTACGAAATAGCTATCTCTTTACGCAGGCCCATGATCAAGTAGAGTCAGAACTCGACATTCTTGCCAATAGGTTGAATGTCGAGACCGATGCATAATGTTAAATAACTCATGGGCGGGTCTCTTGCGTAGTCACCTCCTCGTGGTGAGACCCGGTAATTGGCATCGTTTTCCAAAAATTAATCAGTTGATTAATCTTTGGAAAGCGATACCAAGCTAAGAACTACGCACCAGTCCAGTTTGGGTCTCCAAAAGCCGCCAAAAGAATTTTGGATGATCTAGACTGGACTAGCACCCCCCCGCGGGGGCACCGTGGGACATCGTGGGACACCGTTGTTCACCGTTGGACGCCGTTGGACACCGTTGGACACCGTTGGACACCGTTGGACACCGTTGGACACCGTTGGACACCGTGGGATAAGTCTTGGCTCTCAAATCCATTCTGAGCCCATTCTGTACAATGATATTTATCTGACTTGGAACGAAATGTAAAAATTGATTCTTCTTTTCCTCTGAATCTTGCGGTTATTTTGTGCACGGGAGTGCGTCGCGTGAGTCCATTGATTCTTTCGAAAGATTTTTCTTTCATTGTCTGTTTGTTCGGGCTTCTTATTTTCCCATTTTTAAGGGAAGATTATTACGGTCATGTTGGTGTTTATAACTTTTCGATATATTCAAAAGTTTAGAGTCGCGAAAATAGAGTGTTAAACAGTTTAGTACAATGCCTCGAATGTCCCTTTTGGAAGACACGAAATTGTATATGCAGTGTCAATAGGTACGATTAAATAAATTATTGTTCTATTTCCGATATATGAGATCATTCTCTTATTTCAATCGAATTTTTAACGAATTATCTTATTGTTTCAAATTGAGTTATATCTCAATAATTCACTTATGGAATTCAATTTCTTTTGTTGTATTATGTGAATTTGCTACAGTTAACGTCATAAACTTGCAACTTAGTACAGTTAGATTCAAATACCTCGAAACAAGGTTTCGCGTGCGTTTGTCAAGTGTTCTTTAAGTATATTTAGTGGCGAACTTTTGAATCCTTGCAAATATTTTCCAATATTTATAACACGCGACTATAGTGTATTAGTGAAATGTATATTTCGTTTTCTAATAACGAATATTCACAGTATATATTCTAATTGCGAATAGTATAATTTTTGCAAACGATTGCATTGCATTCACGGCATTCGTAAGTATTTGTTCGCTATCGAGAAATATCTCACAATTTTCAACTTATATTTTCATACTTGATCCAATTTCTTAATGATAATTTTTAAGTGTAAAGAAATAGCAGTATTTTCTAAATAAACGTTCGATTGGGAAAAGAAGAAAATTGTCGAAACGACGTTTCGCTTCTTTTCCATCCCCACCCCCGCCTCTAAACTGCTTTATTTTCAGGGAATATTTGTGACCGCGCGCAATGCGGTTGTAGAGTCAGTGTTTGCTACGCGATAGTTTCTTTTCAATATTTTAAAATCACGATAGTTTTGATTAAATTCGATCGAATAATCACACGCGAAAGTAATAAAATTTTATCAATCAAATTTGTACGCGATATTAGAATCCTTGTTCGCCGATCATAATTTAAGCGGTCGCGGTAACGTAGTCTTTTATTTTTTTTTTTTATATTTATTTTTTTGAATATTCGTTTTCGGTATTAGAGTCAGTGCCTCCCTCAAGAGGATAAAGCCTCTCCAGGAGCTCAAGAAAGTAAGTAGTTTTATATATTGTATTTCAATTTTTTCTATTTATTATATTTTATTTGAAACATTGTTAATTATAAAATAAAAATTATTGATAATTTAGAAAGTTGTAAATGTTCTTTTTAATCGAAATAAAGTCTTAAAGTCTTAACATTAAAGTACAATAAAACTGTCTGATACGTATCAAAAATAACTGAATGTTTAATTCTCAAAGTTTTATATTAGAGTTTCAATTTACATACTTATTAAAGTTTAGTCTTTATTATTGTTAAAGTTCCATGTCTTTCATTATGTATTAACGATATTAATGATATCTTATGTTTTGTTATAGACATACCACTGCTTCAACTTCTTCATCTTCATCAGGGATGTTCTAACAGTGGCTCAAAAGCCAAGAATGTAAGTATTTTTCCATATCGTACTTCAATTTTGTCTATTTCGTATATTTTTCTTTGACCACTATCAATTAAGAAATACAATTTGATTGAAAATTTGGAAGGTTAGCATTTTCTGAGATTATTCTTTCAATAAAGTAAAATAACTGTTAAAGTTTAATACCGAATTATGAGACATGACTAACATATTTCAGAAATCATTAGATTCCTAATTTTTAGATTCTAAACTTTCATATTAGAGTTTTAGTTTTTATACTTATCAAAGTTTATTAAAATTTCAATCTTTATTATTACTAAAGTTACTAAAGTTAATAAACCTTCATTTTTCATTATCTCCAACTTTTCAAATAATCAGCAATCACTCATCGTGTTTCGTTCTGTAACAGATTTTTCGCAACCTCCATTTCCACCACCGGACCTTACACGGTTCCTGACGATATTCGCTGGGGTGGCTCAACATCCATGGTACGTCCTCTGTTTCTCCGCATCGAACGGTGAGTCGCATGCATTTCTGTTCCTCCGGTCACCCAATCATGTCGTAGGATGAAAGGTCCGAATCGGCACGGGTGACTGGTTGTATTACCTAGAATTTTTTGCGAGCATAGTGACCGCGGGTATTTTTTATACCCGTGAGTAGTAACATTCTTTTTTTAAATTTATTAGTTTAGGATAGGTCTTCTTGCACAGCGCGATTATAATAATTAGTTTTTTAATAGTTAGGTTAAACACATACACTTATTCGTGTTATTTATAAATATGCATGTTAATATTCCGTATGAATATTTGCAAATGGCAAATATCTACACGAATATACCTGTATGATACAAATATATTTGATCTTAAGCAATGAATTGATCGTGACAATATTAAGTCACATTCGTTTATTTCACTTCGGCTAGAATTTCAAATATGAGTCAAAATTCATTTTTTCCCGTACAAGAATGTGTGCAATTTTACGTGCAAGAAGACACTCCGCGACAGGCAAATTTTTGAATCAAAGCAATAATTTTGAACATTGCCTCTGCACTCTCGAGTATATGCTTTGATAAAGAAATCGCCTGAAATTATTTCTTTCTCAGTAATATATTTACAGTCAATTATTCCATTTCATTGAGTCTTTTTCAATTAACGCTACCTTTTTTACAATATTAAAATTTTGTTCTGATTTATTAAATTAATAAAATAGAATTACTTTATTATTAAATGAATAAAGTAGAGTTATTCAGAAAGGAAGTAATAAAATATAAAATCAAAGAACGTCAGTCCGTTAAATAAAAATTACACAAATTCAATCATCTTTTTAGATCAGGATTTTCAGGTTTAACCCTTTCCGTGCCCATTGTCAGGATCTCATTCACGTGCCCAGGTGCTACTTGAATGGGAGAAGGACATTGGGCACGATGATCTAGAATTAAACAATGTAATAATTTCTCAGCGACTGACGATGCGTTAGTGTGTCGTGCACGACGTATTTTCCACGTTATGTGTGTGTGTTGTTAGGCCGTGGTATTACGTCGCTTTCTCTCATTCGTTACAACTTCAAATATTAAAAATGTCGAGACATATATCGATTCAATTTATGTCTCGATACAATTAGAATTTTTCATAATATCATCCACATGATTAAGTGTACTCATACTCTTAATATTGCTATCAATTGCAATTATAATTCCAAGTTTACTTATATTTATTTAAAAAATATAATTTCTTGAGACGTGTTTTATCACGTTTTACGCAATGGTCACTAGCCTTCGTCAGTCGATTTCAGGAAAACGGTACGTACCTTAGAGTGTGCATGTTGTGTGTTAAGCTCGGGTGTCGGAGGCGTCCCGGGATGCCTAGTGTAGGACCTTTGCGCCCGAGCGTTTGTGTGAGAACCGTGGAGTGAGTGTGTTGGTGTGCCTGTTTTGCCATTTTTAAATATAGCGTTAGGTAGGATAGGTAGTATACCTTCTGGTATGCCTGTTAATAGTAAAGTAGGTAGGGCCGGGCAGGTTGGCACAGTCTCTGGTCGGGTAGGCGCGTTTTCGCGTGATCAATCTGTTTCTGGAAATCTATTTGAAAAATCGACGGTGAAACCGGCACGAGTAGAGCATGCTGTCGTCTCTGGTTTGCCTTTCGATTTATCGAATTTCGCGGTCGCAATCGTGAGTAGGCTCGAAACGAGCTTTATTGCTAGAGCACGCACATGTTCGCACGACGATGTTAAAAATCTGAGCATATTGGAAATGTACGTACAACAGATACTCACGGGAAAAATCAACGAGACTAATAATAATATCAATGAATTAGAAAAAAGGAACTATAGGCAAATATCTTATAATATACAGTCGTATAATCTGCAATTTATTATAAAATACTTGATCCGAGCAGAATATATTATAAAAGAAGGTTGCTGAATATGATAGACATTGTCGAATACTATTTGAATAAAATTATTTAATTAATCTACATAGAATTTGATATTTCTTCAAGGAATCAATAAGTTTCTCGCTTATAGCCTAATAGATTCTCTGACAGATCTTACGAAGAAATACCGAACCTCGATTACAGCCAATTAATTCATACTATTCGATACATAATTAATATCTGTATCACGCACAGCGATGCAGGCGGTATTGAAGAAATAAGCCATTTTATGTTACAATTATAACGAGTAAATTTACTCGTCTAACTTGAGAGGAATTAAAAAAGAACCTGACTTTTAAATAAGCGTTAACTAAGAATTTTAAATATCGCAAACAGTGATGTAGGCGTTATTCAAGAAAAAAGAACATTTTTTTTTTTATAAGAACGAATATCGATAATATAATATAATGGTTAATATGAATTTCATCTGTCCGATTATTTAATACCTTAACTTATTTCACAGTAACGTCATCGACAGCCGTTAGACTTTTTTTCTCTTTTTGTTCAAACTAATTGATAGTAGAAAGCTAGTATCCACAAAGTGTGAATTTAGTCTCAGTTTGTAGAAACTATTAAAATGATAAAAAAGGATTACAGTATTAAATAGTTAAAGACCCCAATTTACCATAAAAATTAAGAAATTGTTCAATTTGATTTTGTTATAATGGAAAAACCGCCTCCTGTTATGTCAACAAATCGCTACCGTTTGATTAACATCCCGACACCTTGTCAAGTTATATAAGGAACATGCAAATCGCGCGCGAGCTTCTTCGTGCCTGAACTCTCGGAGAGTAAACATCGAAAACTATCGTAAATATAAGGTAAGTGAAAAAAAAAACAAACAATAACATTGAAACTAGTAATTTATAACGTCTAAGCCATTAATTTCTAACATTTAAGCCATTAATTTATAACATTTAAGTTACTAATTTATAACATATAAGTGATTAATTTATATGAATCAAACCGTTTATATACCACATTTAAGCCATTACTTAATAACAGATATACCATTAATTTCTAACATGTAAACTGTTAATTCCTAACGTTTAAGTTATTAATGTATAACATTCAAGCCATTAATTTGCAACATTTAAGCTATTAATTTACAACATCTAAGCCACTATCTTATAACATTTAAGCTATCAGTTAATACATTTTAATCATTAATTTTTAACCCTCAAGCTATTAATTTACAACATCTAAGCCACAAATTTATAACATTTAAGCTATCAGTTTATACAACTAAACCATTCATTTTTAACCCTCAAGCTATTACTTTACAACATCTAAGCCACTAATTTATAACATTTAAGCTATCAGTTTATACAATTAAACCATTCATTTTTAACCCTCAAGCTATTACTTTACAACATCTAAGCCACTAACTTATAGCATTTAAGCTATCAGTTTATACAATTAAACCATTCATTTTTAACCCTCAAGCTATTAATTTACCACATCTAAGCCACTAATTTATAACATTTAAGCTATCAGTTTATACATTTAAACCATTAATTTTTAATCCTCAAGCTATTAATTTACAACATCTAAGCATCTAACTTATAACATTTAAGCTATCAGTTTATACATTTAAACCATTAATTTTTAACCCTCAAGCTATTAATTTATAACATTTAAGCCACTAACTTATAACATTTAAGCTGTCAGTTTATACATTTAAACCATTAATTTTTAACCCTCAAGCTATTAATTTATAACATTTAAGCTATTAATTTACAACATCTAAGCCACTAACTTATAACATTTAAGCTATCAGTTTATACATTTAAACCATTAATTTTTAACCCTCAAGCTGTTAATTTACAACATCTAAGCCACTAATTTATATCATAAGCTATCAGTTTATAAATTTCATCCATTCATTTTTAACCCTCAAGCTGTTAATTTATAACATTTAAGCTATTAACTTACAACATCTAAGCCACTAATTTATAACATTTAAGCTATCAGCTTATACATTTCAACCATTAATTTTTAACCCTCAAGCACTTAATTTACAACATCTAAGCCACTAATTTATAACATTTAAGCTATCAGTTTATGCATTTAAACCATTAATTTTTAACCCGCAAGCTAATAATTTATAACATTTAAGCCACTAATTTATAGCATTTAAGCTATCAGTTTATACAATTAAACCATTCATTTTTAACCCTCAAGCTATTAATTTATAACATTTAAGCTATTACTATACAACATCTAAGCCACTAACTTATAACATTTAAGCTATCAGTTTATACATTTCAACCATTCATTTTTAACCCTCAAGCTATAAATTTATAACATTTAAGCTGTTAATTTACAACATCTAAGCCACTAATTTATATCATTTAAGCTATCAGTTTATACATTTCAACCATTCATTTTTAACCCTCAAGCTATAAATTTATAACATTTAAGCTATTAATATACAACATCTAAGCCGCCAACTTATGACATTTAAGCTATCAGTTTATACATTTAAACCATTAATTTTTAACTCTCAAGCTATTAATTTACAACATCTAAGCCACTAACTTATAACATTTAAGCTATCAGTTTATACATTTAAACCTTTAATTTTTAACCCTCAAGCTATTAATTTATAACATTTAAACTATCAATTTATAACATTTAACCTATTAATTAATAACATTTAAAGCATTAATTAACAAT
Organism: Bombus lapidarius; assembly: GCA_936014575.1. Classification (NCBI taxonomy): domain Eukaryota; kingdom Metazoa; phylum Arthropoda; class Insecta; order Hymenoptera; family Apidae; genus Bombus; species Bombus lapidarius. The sequence goes on along the minus strand of CAKXZU010000105.1, from coordinate 504,542 downwards.
CGAACCGTTAATTAGCAACATTTAAACCATTAATTTCTAACAATCCAAACACTAATTAAGAACTTTTATGCAACTAATTAATAACAATGAAACCTTTAATTTATAGCAATCCACCCAATAATTAACAACATTTGAAACGTTAATTTACAACAATGAAACCATTCTTCGAGGAATCTATAAGTTTCTCGCTTATAGCCTAATATATCCTCTAAAAGATCTTACAAAGAAATACCGAACCTCGATTACAGCCTATTAATTCATATTATTCGCTACATAATTAATACCTGTATCACTCACAGCGATGCAGGCGGTATTGAAGAAATAAGCCATTTTATGTTACAACTATAACGAGTAAATTTACTCGTTTAACTTGAGAGGAATTAAAAAAGAACCTGACTTTTAAGTAAGCATTAAGTATGAATTTTAAATATCGCAAACAAAGATGTAGGTGCTGTTCAAGAAAAAAGACATTTTATTTTTTAATTAGCACGAGTAAATGAACGAATATCGATAATATAATTTAATGCTTAATATGAATTTTATCTGTCCGATTATTTAATACCTTAACTTATTTCACAGTAACGTCATCGACTGCCGTTAGACTTTTTTTCTCTTTTTGTTCAAACTAATTGATAGTAGAAAGCTAGTATCCACAAAGTGTGAATTTAGTCTCAGTTTGTAGAAACTATTAAAATGATAAAAAAGGATTACAGTATTAAATAGTTAAAGACCCCAATTTACCATAAAAATTAAGAAATTGTTTAATTTGATTTTGTTATAATGGAAAAACCGCCTCCTGCTATGTCAACAAATCGTTACCGTATGATTATCATCCCCACACCTTGTCAAGTTATATAAGGAACATGCAAATCCCGCGCGAGCTTTTTCGTGCCCGAACTCTCGGAGAGTGAACATCGAAAAGGATCTTAAATATAATGTAAGTGAAAAAAAAAACAAATAATAACATTGAAACTAGTAATTTATAACGTCTAAGCCATTAGTTTCTAACATTTAAAATGTTAATTCCTAACGTTTAAGTTATTAATTTATAACATTTAAGCCATTAATTTATAACATTTAAGCAATTAATTTCTAACATTCAAACTATTAATTTATAACATTTAAGCTATTAATTTATACTTTTAAACCATTAATTTCTGACACTTAAACTGTTAATTTATAACATTTAAGCTATAAATTTATAACGTCCAAGTTATTTATTTACGACATTTAAACTATTGCTTTATACATTTAAACCATGAACTTCTAACATTCAAACTATTAATTTATAACATTTAAGTCATTAATTTATAACAATCAAACCGTTAGTAAACAACATTTAAGCCATTAATTAATAACAGTTATACAATTAATTTCTAACATTTAAACTGTTAATTCCTAACGTTTAAGTTATTAATTTATAACATTCAAGTCATTAATTTATAACATTTAAGCTATTAATTTATAACATTTAAGCAATTAATATACATCATCTAAGCCACTAACTTATAACATTTAAGCTATCAGTTTATACATTTAAACCATTACTTTTTAACCCTCAAGCTGTTAATTTACAACATCTAAGCCACTAACTTATAACATTTAAGCTATCAGTTTATACATTTAAGCCATTAATTTTTAAGCCTCAAGCTATTAATTTATAACATTTAAGCTATTAATTTACAGCATCTAGGCTACTAATTTATAACATTTAAGCTATTAATATATAACATTCAAGATATTAATTTATAACATTCATGCTATTAATTTATAACACTTAAGCTATTAATTTACAATATTTAAATGATTATTTTATACATTTAAGCCATTAATTTATAACATTTAAGCTATTAATTTATATCATTTAAACTATTATTTTATAGATTTAAGCCATTAATCTAAAACAGTTACTGCATTAATTCTTAACAATTATACCTATAATTTATAACTATATCTTCCCATTAATTCAATGTAATTTTGCTCTTAATTCATAACAGTTGCACCATTAATCGGAAGCAATTCTACATTCATTGATTTAAATCAATACCATCGATTCGTAGTGAGTAAATTAATGATTTATTTTAGTTTATTTAATATTAACGAAATCTTTCAAGTCCCTGAAGTGCTATTTTATTTTTATATAGTATTATTTTTAAATTTTGAATACAGTATTTAATTTCTCATTTCACTATTTCGTATAAAACCAGTGGTAACGCAGAGTGTACCTATTGAGTGTCTGGATGGGATGTAATTTTCCATGTCTGCATAAAACCAAGGAAACAACACCGTAATCATGGAATCAAGGAAGCAAGTGTAATTTAATGGAAGGCAACGACATCTCATCATTCGTCCATACGCGCTACAATTGCTACCTTGCATGATTTCGTTTCTTCGAAGATAAGTTCAATATTCAAGTATGATTATGCGAATCCACGTACTACAGCTATTCTAATTAATAAATTTCAATACACGCTACATCTTTGTTATAAAATAATTTTACATCTCTGCTTCCAATGCTTAAAAACTCTTTATGTAAATGGGACCCGAGAGTAGTTACCTCCTCGTGGTGGGTCCCGGTAATTGGTATCGTTTTCTAAATAATAATACACTAAGTACTATTTTTAATATTAGTATTATTATTTGAAAAACGATATCAAGCTAAAAACTACTTGAATATAGTCTGGTCTTGATCATCCAAAATAATTTTGGTGATCCAGATTGGACTAATACCCCCCCGCGGGGGCACCGTGGGACATCGTGGGACATCGCGGGACATCGTGAGATGCGTGCGTTTTAGCCTTAATTAATCGTAAGATAGATATATATGTTAAGTGCATTGTGAGCTCATTCTGTACAAAGATACTTATCCATCTTGGAACGAAAAATATTAATCTCGTCTCCGTTGATCCCCTCGCTTACCACATTGGAAAAATTGTTCCCGCGATTTATCGGTTCACGATCGCTCAGTTCTTTCAAACTGCCGCGTGGCGTACTCGCTCGCGCGTATTCCGGGTACGTGCGGGTCAACGTGCACTGGATAACTCTTTGGATTCGTAAGTCGCCCCAAGGACACCTCTGTCTTGGTGACTACTCGACAACTGCTCGTCGCTTGCCGCGAATCGCGGGAGATGTCATCGCGCTGATGATACCTGAGTCGTAGATCTGCAATCCTGTCCGATTGGTACTTCGGTACTTGGGCAGGGACCTGCATTTAACGTCCTCCGTAATCCTGTTCAAGTGGCAAAACCCGCGGGGGTGGACCCCACTGTTCAGTTGGGGCCTTGCCTTGGTAATCCTGATCAGCGGTCCCTCCCCGGGCTGTCACTTGTTCAGTTGGAGTGTGTTAAATTGCGGGCCCATTTGCTGGATCTCTGGTATCATCGGCAGGTGCCATCGACCGTGATAAGTTGCAAGCGACATGACAGGAATCGAGGGAAGGTCAATGCTTGGGCTTTCCGCTGAACCTTAGGGTTATCTGGTGCACGGGGGTACGTCACGTAGGTTTGTTAGTTCCTTCGAGAGATCGTGATTTCGTTCGTTCCGGGCGCGCCCCGGTGTTTCTTTCATCGGCTGATTGTTGGGGCTCCTTTTCCATAGTAGTCTCATTCTTTTTCTTTCGTTCCAAGTTAGACAAATGTGTCTTTGATACGGAATGTTGCCGATAGGGTTGCGAATTATTGTACGATGTTTGTACTGATCGATGTAATCGTTGTGTGTGAGATACATGTTGCGTTGTGTGGGAGATAGATATTGCGTCGTGTAAGCTTTGTTTTACGTTTGTAAAGAATCGTGTAACTGCTGCGTAGGAGATAGATGTTTCGCGGTTAGGCTACGAAATAGCTATCTCTTTACGCAGGCCCATGATCAAGTAGAGTCAGAACTCGACATTCTTGCCAATAGGTTGAATGTCGAGACCGATGCATAATGTTAAATAACTCATGGGCGGGTCTCTTGCGTAGTCACCTCCTCGTGGTGAGACCCGGTAATTGGCATCGTTTTCCAAAAATTAATCAGTTGATTAATCTTTGGAAAGCGATACCAAGCTAAGAACTACGCACCAGTCCAGTTTGGGTCTCCAAAAGCCGCCAAAAGAATTTTGGATGATCTAGACTGGACTAGCACCCCCCCGCGGGGGCACCGTGGGACATCGTGGGACACCGTTGTTCACCGTTGGACGCCGTTGGACACCGTTGGACACCGTTGGACACCGTTGGACACCGTTGGACACCGTTGGACACCGTGGGATAAGTCTTGGCTCTCAAATCCATTCTGAGCCCATTCTGTACAATGATATTTATCTGACTTGGAACGAAATGTAAAAATTGATTCTTCTTTTCCTCTGAATCTTGCGGTTATTTTGTGCACGGGAGTGCGTCGCGTGAGTCCATTGATTCTTTCGAAAGATTTTTCTTTCATTGTCTGTTTGTTCGGGCTTCTTATTTTCCCATTTTTAAGGGAAGATTATTACGGTCATGTTGGTGTTTATAACTTTTCGATATATTCAAAAGTTTAGAGTCGCGAAAATAGAGTGTTAAACAGTTTAGTACAATGCCTCGAATGTCCCTTTTGGAAGACACGAAATTGTATATGCAGTGTCAATAGGTACGATTAAATAAATTATTGTTCTATTTCCGATATATGAGATCATTCTCTTATTTCAATCGAATTTTTAACGAATTATCTTATTGTTTCAAATTGAGTTATATCTCAATAATTCACTTATGGAATTCAATTTCTTTTGTTGTATTATGTGAATTTGCTACAGTTAACGTCATAAACTTGCAACTTAGTACAGTTAGATTCAAATACCTCGAAACAAGGTTTCGCGTGCGTTTGTCAAGTGTTCTTTAAGTATATTTAGTGGCGAACTTTTGAATCCTTGCAAATATTTTCCAATATTTATAACACGCGACTATAGTGTATTAGTGAAATGTATATTTCGTTTTCTAATAACGAATATTCACAGTATATATTCTAATTGCGAATAGTATAATTTTTGCAAACGATTGCATTGCATTCACGGCATTCGTAAGTATTTGTTCGCTATCGAGAAATATCTCACAATTTTCAACTTATATTTTCATACTTGATCCAATTTCTTAATGATAATTTTTAAGTGTAAAGAAATAGCAGTATTTTCTAAATAAACGTTCGATTGGGAAAAGAAGAAAATTGTCGAAACGACGTTTCGCTTCTTTTCCATCCCCACCCCCGCCTCTAAACTGCTTTATTTTCAGGGAATATTTGTGACCGCGCGCAATGCGGTTGTAGAGTCAGTGTTTGCTACGCGATAGTTTCTTTTCAATATTTTAAAATCACGATAGTTTTGATTAAATTCGATCGAATAATCACACGCGAAAGTAATAAAATTTTATCAATCAAATTTGTACGCGATATTAGAATCCTTGTTCGCCGATCATAATTTAAGCGGTCGCGGTAACGTAGTCTTTTATTTTTTTTTTTTATATTTATTTTTTTGAATATTCGTTTTCGGTATTAGAGTCAGTGCCTCCCTCAAGAGGATAAAGCCTCTCCAGGAGCTCAAGAAAGTAAGTAGTTTTATATATTGTATTTCAATTTTTTCTATTTATTATATTTTATTTGAAACATTGTTAATTATAAAATAAAAATTATTGATAATTTAGAAAGTTGTAAATGTTCTTTTTAATCGAAATAAAGTCTTAAAGTCTTAACATTAAAGTACAATAAAACTGTCTGATACGTATCAAAAATAACTGAATGTTTAATTCTCAAAGTTTTATATTAGAGTTTCAATTTACATACTTATTAAAGTTTAGTCTTTATTATTGTTAAAGTTCCATGTCTTTCATTATGTATTAACGATATTAATGATATCTTATGTTTTGTTATAGACATACCACTGCTTCAACTTCTTCATCTTCATCAGGGATGTTCTAACAGTGGCTCAAAAGCCAAGAATGTAAGTATTTTTCCATATCGTACTTCAATTTTGTCTATTTCGTATATTTTTCTTTGACCACTATCAATTAAGAAATACAATTTGATTGAAAATTTGGAAGGTTAGCATTTTCTGAGATTATTCTTTCAATAAAGTAAAATAACTGTTAAAGTTTAATACCGAATTATGAGACATGACTAACATATTTCAGAAATCATTAGATTCCTAATTTTTAGATTCTAAACTTTCATATTAGAGTTTTAGTTTTTATACTTATCAAAGTTTATTAAAATTTCAATCTTTATTATTACTAAAGTTACTAAAGTTAATAAACCTTCATTTTTCATTATCTCCAACTTTTCAAATAATCAGCAATCACTCATCGTGTTTCGTTCTGTAACAGATTTTTCGCAACCTCCATTTCCACCACCGGACCTTACACGGTTCCTGACGATATTCGCTGGGGTGGCTCAACATCCATGGTACGTCCTCTGTTTCTCCGCATCGAACGGTGAGTCGCATGCATTTCTGTTCCTCCGGTCACCCAATCATGTCGTAGGATGAAAGGTCCGAATCGGCACGGGTGACTGGTTGTATTACCTAGAATTTTTTGCGAGCATAGTGACCGCGGGTATTTTTTATACCCGTGAGTAGTAACATTCTTTTTTTAAATTTATTAGTTTAGGATAGGTCTTCTTGCACAGCGCGATTATAATAATTAGTTTTTTAATAGTTAGGTTAAACACATACACTTATTCGTGTTATTTATAAATATGCATGTTAATATTCCGTATGAATATTTGCAAATGGCAAATATCTACACGAATATACCTGTATGATACAAATATATTTGATCTTAAGCAATGAATTGATCGTGACAATATTAAGTCACATTCGTTTATTTCACTTCGGCTAGAATTTCAAATATGAGTCAAAATTCATTTTTTCCCGTACAAGAATGTGTGCAATTTTACGTGCAAGAAGACACTCCGCGACAGGCAAATTTTTGAATCAAAGCAATAATTTTGAACATTGCCTCTGCACTCTCGAGTATATGCTTTGATAAAGAAATCGCCTGAAATTATTTCTTTCTCAGTAATATATTTACAGTCCATTATTCCATTTCATTGAGTCTTTTTCAATTAACGCTACCTTTTTTACAATATTAAAATTTTGTTCTGATTTATTAAATTAATAAAATAGAATTACTTTATTATTAAATGAATAAAGTAGAGTTATTCAGAAAGGAAGTAATAAAATATAAAATCAAAGAACGTCAGTCCGTTAAATAAAAATTACACAAATTCAATCATCTTTTTAGATCAGGATTTTCAGGTTTAACCCTTTCCGTGCCCATTGTCAGGATCTCATTCACGTGCCCAGGTGCTACTTGAATGGGAGAAGGACATTGGGCACGATGATCTAGAATTAAACAATGTAATAATTTCTCAGCGACTGACGATGCGTTAGTGTGTCGTGCACGACGTATTTTCCACGTTATGTGTGTGTGTTGTTAGGCCGTGGTATTACGTCGCTTTCTCTCATTCGTTACAACTTCAAATATTAAAAATGTCGAGACATATATCGATTCAATTTATGTCTCGATACAATTAGAATTTTTCATAATATCATCCACATGATTAAGTGTACTCATACTCTTAATATTGCTATCAATTGCAATTATAATTCCAAGTTTACTTATATTTATTTAAAAAATATAATTTCTTGAGACGTGTTTTATCACGTTTTACGCAATGGTCACTAGCCTTCGTCAGTCGATTTCAGGAAAACGGTACGTACCTTAGAGTGTGCATGTTGTGTGTTAAGCTCGGGTGTCGGAGGCGTCCCGGGATGCCTAGTGTAGGACCTTTGCGCCCGAGCGTTTGTGTGAGAACCGTGGAGTGAGTGTGTTGGTGTGCCTGTTTTGCCATTTTTAAATATAGCGTTAGGTAGGATAGGTAGTATACCTTCTGGTATGCCTGTTAATAGTAAAGTAGGTAGGGCCGGGCAGGTTGGCACAGTCTCTGGTCGGGTAGGCGCGTTTTCGCGTGATCAACCTGTTTCTGGAAATCTATTTGAAAAATCGACGGTGAAACCGGCACGAGTAGAGCATGCTCTCGTCTCTGGTTTTGCCTATCGATTTTTCGAATTTCGCGGTCGCGATCGCGAGTGGGCTCGAAACGAACGTACATTGCTCGAGCACGCACATGCGAGTGGGCAACATACATACATCTGTTATCCCGTTGACCGCGGATTCGTTATCGAACCTAGAATCATTGTCATTAGCGTCTGGAGTATCTAATTAACACGGTTACTTGTCGATATCTGCAACAATCATATTTGCTCTAGTCAATATCTCCTCTATTGCATAACGACAATGTCTAATCACCACGAAGATTCGTTTCACGCCCTTAACCCCAACTCTAATCATAACGCTAACCCAACATATATATATATATATCAATAATTGTAAGTATATATATATATATATATATATATATATACTTATATATATATATACTATATATATATATATATATATATATTATATATATATATATATATATATACTTATATATATATATATGTATATATACAATACAGGGAAGACAGTTAACATAGGGCAAACCGAACGATGTGCCCTGTATAAAGAATCAAATGTGGAGTATAACGCGTATCGAATTGCCTAGATAACCCCAATGGCAGCGGAGATACGTTCAATTAGATTGGTTTGGCCTTGAAAATGTAAAAACTATAATTGCATTGGATTTGACAGGGAAGAGAGTTAACATAGGGCAAACCGAACGATGTGTCCTGTATAAAGAATCAAATGTGGAGTATAACGTGCTCCGAATAGTCTTCGTAACCCCAATAGCAGCGGAGATACGTTCAATTAGATTGATTTGGCCTTGAAAATTTAAAAACTATAATTGCATTGTATTTTACAGGGAAGAGAGTTAACATATGGCAAACCGAACGATGTGCCCTGTATAAAGAATCAAATGTGGAGTATAACGTGCTACTAATTGTCTTCGTAACCCCAATAGCAGCGGAGATACGATCAATTAGATTTATTTGGCCTTGAAAATTTAAACACTATAATTACATTGCATTTGACAGGGAAGAGAGTTAACATAGGGCAAACCGAACGATGTGCCCTGTATAAAGAATCAAATGTGGAGTATAACGTGCTCCGAATAGTCTTCGTAACCCCAATAGCAGCGGAGATACGTTCAATTAGATTTACTTGGCCTTGAAAATTTAAAAACTATAATTGGATTGGATTTGACGGGGAAGAGAGTTAACGTAGGGCAAACCGAACGATGTGTCCTGTATAAGGAATCAAATGTTGAGTATGACGCGTATCGAATTGTCTAGATAACCCCAACAGCAGCGGGGATACGTTCAATTAGATATATTTGGCCTTGAAAATTTAAAAACTATAATTGCATTGGATTTGACAGGGAAGACAGTTAACATAGGGCAAACCGAGCGATGTGCCCTGTATAAAGATTCAAATGTGGAGTATAACGCGTATCGAATTGCCTAGATAACCCCAATAGCCGCGGAGATACGTTCAATTAGAGTTATTTGGCCTTGAAAAATTAAAAACTATAATTGGATTGGATTTGACAGGGAATAGGGTTAACGTAGGTCAAACCGAGCGATGTGTCCTGTATAAAGATTCAAATGTGGAGTATAACGCGTATCGAATTGCCTAGATAACCCCAATAGCCGCGGAGATACGTTCAATTAGATTTATCTGGCCTTGAAAATTTAAATAATATAATTGCATTGCATATAACAGGGAAGAGTGTTAACGTTGGGCAAACCGAACGACGTGTCCTGTATAAAGAATCAAATGTGGAGTTTAACGCGCTCCGAAATGGCATCGTAACTCCAATTGCAGCAGAAATGCGTTATAACGTAATACTACGTCACGTTTTACGTTATAACGTAATACTACATAACATTATACGTTATAACGTAATACTACATAATGTTATACGTTATATCACAATGCTACATAACGTTATACGTTATATCGTAATGCTACATAACGTTATACGTTATATCGTAATGCTACATAACGTTATACGTTATATCGTAATGCTACATAGCGTTATACGTTATATAGTAATGCTACATAACGTTATACGATATATCGTAATGCTACATAACGTTATACGATATATCGTAATGCTACATAACGTTATACGTTATATCGTAATGCTACATAACGTTATACGTTATATCGTTATGCTACATAACGTTATACGTTATATCGTAATGCTACATAACGGCATACGTTATATCGTTATGCTACATAACGTTATACGTTATATCGTAATGCTACATAACGTTATACGTTATATCGTAATGCTACATAACGTTATACGTTATATCGTAATGCTACATAACGTTATACGTTATATCGTAATGATACATAACGTTATACGTTATAACGTAATACTATATAACGTTATACGTTATATCGTAATGCTACATAACGTTATACGTTATATCGTAATGCTACATAACGTTATACGTTATATCGTAATGCTACATAACGTTATACGCTATATCGTAATGCTACATAACGTTATACGTTATATCGTAATGCTACATAACGTTATACGTTATATCGTTATGCTACATAACGTTATACGTTATATCGTAATGCTACATAACGGCATACGTTATATCGTTATGCTACATAACGTTATACGTTATATCGTAATGCTACATAACGTTATACGTTATATCGTAATGCTACATAACGTTATACGTTATATCGTAATGCTACATAACGTTATACGTTATATCGTAATGATACATAACGTTATACGTTATAACGTAATACTATATAACGTTATACGTTATATCGTAATGCTACATAACGTTATACGTTATATCGTAATGCTACATAACGTTATACGTTATATCGTAATGCTACATAACGTTATACGCTATATCGTAATGCTACATAACGTTATACGTTATATCGTAATGCTACATAACGTTATACGTTATATCGTAATGCTACATAACGTTATACGTTATATGGTAATGCTACATAACGTTATACGTTATATCGTAATGCTACATAACGTTATACGTTATATCGTAATGCTACATAACGTTATACGTTATATCGTTATGCTACATAACGTTATACGTTATATCGTAATGCTACATAACGTTATACGTTATATCGTAATGCTACATAACGTTATACGTTATATCGTAATGCTACATAACGTTATACGTTATATCGTAATGATACATAACGTTATACGTTATAACGTAATACTATATAACGTTATACGTTATATCGTAATGCTACATAACGTTATACGTTATATCGTAATGCTACATAACGTTATACGTTATATCGTAATGCTACATAACGTTATACGCTATATCGTAATGCTACATAACGTTATACGTTATATCGTAATGCTACATAATGTTATACGTTATATCGTAATGCTACATAACGTTATACGTTATATGGTAATGCTACATAACGTTATACGTTATATCGTAATGCTACATAACGTTATACGTTATAACGTATTACCATATAACGTTATACGTTATATCGTATTGCTACATAACGTTATTCGTTATATCGTAATGCTACATAACGTTATACGTTATATCGTAATGCTACATAACGTTATACGTTATATCGTAATGCTACATAACGTTATACGTTATAACGTATTACCATATATCGTTATACGTTATAACGTATTACCATATAACGTTATTCGTTATATCGTAATGCTACATAACGTTATACGTTATATCGTAATGCTACATAACGTTATACGTTATATCGCAATGCTACATAACGTTATACGGTAAAACGTAGTACTACATAACGTAATACTACATAACGTTATACGTTATATTGTAATGCTACATAACGTTGTACGTTATAACGTAATGCTACATAACGTTATACGTTATATCGTAATGCTACATAACGTTGTACGTTATATCTTACTGCTACATAACGTTATACGTTATATCGTAATGCTACATAACGTTATACGTTATATCGTAATGGTACATAACGTTATGTGTTATATCTTTCTGCTACATAACGTTATACGTCATATCGTAATGCTACATAACGTTATACGTTATATCGTAATGCCACATAACGTTATACGCTATATCGTACTGCTAGATAACGTTATACGTTATATCGTAATGCTACATAACGTTATACGTTGTATCGTAATGCTACATAACGTTGTACGTTATATCGTAATGCTACATAACGTTATACGTTATATCGTAATGCTACATAACGTTATACGTTATAACGTATTACCATATAACGTTATACGTTATATCGTAATGCTACATAACGTTATAGGTTATATCTTACTGCTACATAACTTTATACGTTATATGGTAATGCTACATAACGTTATACGTTATATCGTAATGCTACATAACGTTATACGGTATATCGTAATGCTACATAACGTTATACGTTATATCGTAATGCTACATAACGTTATACGTTTAAACGTATTACCATATAACGTTATACGTTACATCGTAATGCTAGATAACGTTATACGTTTAAACGTATTACCATATAACGTTATACGTTACATCGTAATGCTAGATAACGTTATACGTCATATCGTAATGCTACATAACGTTATACGTTATATTGTAATGCTACATAACGTTGTACGTTATAACGTAATGCTACATAACGTTATACGTTATATCGTAATGCTACATAACGTTGTACGTTATATCTTACTGCTACATAACGTTATACGTTATATCGTAATGCTACATAACGTTATACGTTATATCGTAATGGTACATAACGTTATGTGTTATATCTTTCTGCTACATAACATTATACGTCATATCGTAATGCTACATAACGTTATACGTTATATCGTAATGCCACATAACGTTATACGCTATATCGTACTGCTAGATAACGTTATACGTTATATCGTAATGCTACATAACGTTATACGTTGTATCGTAATGCTACATAACGTTGTACGTTATATCGTAATGCTACATAACGTTATACGTTATATCGTAATGCTACATAACGTTATACGTTATAACGTATTACCATATAACGTTATACGTTATATCGTAATGCTACATAACGTTATAGGTTATATCCTACTGCTACATAACTTTATACGTTATATGGTAATGCTACATAACGTTATACGTTATATCGTAATGCTACATAACGTTATACGGTATATCGTAATGCTACATAACGTTATACGTTATATCGTAATGCTACATAACGTTATACGTTTAAACGTATTACCATATAACGTTATACGTTACATCGTAATGCTAGATAACGTTATACGTTTAAACGTATTACCATATAACGTTATACGTTACATCGTAATGCTAGATAACGTTATACGTCATATCGTAATGCTACATAACGTTATACGTTATAACTTATTACCATATAACGTTATATGTTACATCGTAATGCTGCATAACGTTATCCGTTATATCGTAATGCTACATAACGTTATACGTTATATCGTAATGCTACATAACGTTATACGTTTAAACGTATTACCATATAACGTTATACGTTACATCGTAATGCTAGATAACGTTACACGTCATATCGTAATGCTACATAACGTTATACGTTATATCGTAATGCCACATAACGTTATACGCTATGTCGTACTGCTAGATAACGTTATACGTTATATCGTAATGCTACATAACGTTATACGTTGTATCGTAATGCTACATAACGTTGTACGTTATATCGTAATGCTACATAACGTTATACGTTATATGGTAATGCTACATATCGTTATACGTTGTAACGTATTACCATATAACGTTATTCGTTATATCGTAATGCTACATAACGTTATCCGTTATATCGTAATGCTACATAACGTTATACGTTATAACGTATTACCATATATCGTTATACGTTATATCGTAATGCTACATAACGTTATAGGTTATATCTTACTGCTACATAACGTTATACGTCATATCGTAATGCTACATAACGTTATACGTTATATCGTAATGCTGCACAACCTTATACGTTATAACGTATTACCATATAACGTTATACGTTACATCGTAATGCTACATAACGTTATACGTTATATCGTAATGCTACACAACGTTATACGTTATATTGTAATGCTACATAACGTTATACGTTATATGGTAATGCTACATATCGTTATACGTTATAACGTATTACCATATAACGTTATTCGTTATATCGTAATGCTACATAACGTTATACGTTATATCGTAATGCTACATAACGTTATACGTTATATCGTACTGCCACATAACGTTATACGTTATAACGTATTACCATATAACGTTATACGTTACATCGTAATGCTACATAACGTTATACGTTATATCGTAATGCTACACAACGTTATACGTTATATTGTAATGCTACATAACGTTATACGTCATATGGTAATGCTACATACCGTTATACGTTATAATGTATTACCATATAACGTTATTCGTTATATCGTAATGCTACATAACGTTATACGTTATATCGTAATGCTACATAACGTTATACGTTATGTCGGAATGCTACATAACGTTATACGTTATATCCTAATGCTACATAACGTTATACGCTGTATCGTAATGCTACATAACGTTATACGTTATAACGTAATACTGCATAACGTTATACGTTATATTGTAATGCTACGTAACGTTATAAGTTATATGGTAATGCTACATAACGTTATACGTTATAATGTATTACCATATAACGTTATACATTATATCGTAATGTTACATAACGTTATACGTTATATCGTAATGCTACATAATGTTATACGTTATATCGTAATGCTACATGACGTTATACGTTATATCGTAATGCCACACAACGTCATACGTTATAACGTATTACCATATAACGTTATACGTTATAACGTATTACCATATAACGTTATACGCTATATACTAATGCTACATAACGTTATACGTTATACCGTACTGCTACATAACGTTATGAGTTATATCGTAATGCTACATAACGTAATACGATATAACGTAATACTACATATCGTTAGACGTTATAACGTAATACTATATAACGTTATACGTTATATCGTTATGCTACATAACGTTATACATTATATCGTAATGCTACATAACGTTATACGTTACATCGTAATGCTACATAACGTTATCCGTTATATCGTAATGCTACATAACGTTATACGTTATATCGTAATGCTACATAACGTTATACGTTATATCATAATGCTACATAACGTTATAAATTATAACGTATTACCAAATAACGTTATATGTTACATCGTAATGCTACATAACGTTATCCGTTATATCGTAATGCTACATAACGTTATACGTTATATCGTAATTGTACATAACGTTATACGTTTAAACGTATTACCATATAACGTTATACGTTACATCGTAATGCTAGATAACGTTATACGTCATATCGTAATGCTACATAACGTTATACGTTATATCGTAATGCCACGTAACGTTATACGCTATATCGTACTGCTAGATAACGTTATTCGTTATATCGTAATGTTACATAACGTTATACGTTGTATCGTAATGCTACATAACGTTATAGGTTATATCTTACTGCTACATAACGTTATACGTTATATGGTAATGCTACATAACGTTATACGTTATATCGTAATGCTACATAACGTTATACGGTATATCGTAATGCTACATAACGTTATACGTTATAACGTAATACTACATAACGTTATACGTTATATTGTAATGCTACATAACGTTGTACGTTATAACGTAATGCTACATAACGTTATACGTTTAAACGTATTACCATATAACGTTATACGTTACATCGTAATGCTAGATAACGTTATACGTCATATCGTAATGCTACATAACGTTATACGTTATAACGTATTACCATATAACGTTATATGTTACATCGTAATGCTACATAACGTTATCCGTTATATCGTAATGCTACATAACGTTATACGTTATATCGTAATGCTACATAACTTTATACGTTTAAACGTATTACCATATAACGTTATACGTTACATCGTAATGCTAGATAACGTTATACGTCATATCGTAATGCTACATAACGTTATACGTTATATCGTAATGCCACATAACGTTATACGCTATATCGTACTGCTAGATAACGTTATACGTTATATCGTAATGCTACATAACGTTATACGTTATATGGTAATGCTACATATCGTTATACGTTATAACGTATTACCATATAACGTTATTCGTTATATGGTAATGCCACATAACGTTATACGCTATAACGTATTACCATATAACGTTATACGTTACATCGTAATGCTGGATAACGTTATACGTCATGTCGTAATGCTACATATCGTTATACGTTATAACGTATTACCATATAACGTTATACGTTATATCGTAATGCTACATAACGTTATACGTTGTATCGTAATGCTACATAACGTTGTACGTTATATCGTAATGCTACAAAACGTTATACGTTATATTGTAATGCTACATAACGTTATACGTTATATGGTAATGCTACATATCGTTATACGTTATATCGTATTACCATATAACGTTATTCGTTATATCGTAATGCTACATAATGTTATACGTTATATCGTAATGCTACATAACGTTATACGTTATATCGTAATGCTACATAACGTTATACGTTATAACGTAATACTACATAACGTTATACGTTATAACGTAATACTATATAACGTTATACGTTATATCGTTATGCTACATAACGTTATACATTATATCGTAATGCTACATAACGTTGTACGTTATATCGTAATGCTACATAACGTTATACGTTATATCGTAATGCTACATAACGTTATACGTTATAACGTATTACCATATAACGTTAAACGTTATATCGTAATGCTACATAACGTTATAGGTTATATCTTACTGCTACATAACGTTATACGTTATATGGTAATGCTACATAACGTTATACGTTATATCGTAATGCTACATAACGTTATACGGTATATCGTAATGCTACATAACGTTATACGTTATATCTTTCTGCTACATAACGTTATACGTTATAACGTATTACCATATAACGTTATATGTTACATCGTAATGCTACATAACGTTATCCGTTATATCGTAATGCTACATAACGTTATACGTTATATCGTAATGCTACATAACGTTATACGTTATATCGTAATGCTACATAACGTTATACGTTATAACGTAATCCTACATAACGTTATACGTTATAACGTAATACTATATAACGTTATACGTTATATCGTTATGCTACATAACGTTATACATTATATCGTAATGCTACATAACGTTATACGTTATATCGTAATGCTACACAACGTTATACGTTATAACGTATTACCATATAACGTTATACGTTATATCGTAATGCTACATAACGTTATAGGTTATATCTTACTGCTACATAACGTTATACGTTATATCGTAATGCTACATAACGTTATACGTTATATCGTAATGCCACATAACGTTATACGCTATATCGTACTGCTAGATAACGTCATACGTTATATCGTAATGCTACATAACGTTATACGTTATATTGTAATGCTACATAACATTATACGTTATAGCGTATTACCATATAACGTTATACGTTACATCGCAATGCAACATAACGTTATACGTTATATCGTAATGCTACATAACGTTATACGTTATATCGTAATGCTACATAACGTTATACGTTATATCTTTCTGCTACATAACGTTATACGTTATATCGTAATGCTACATAACGTTATACGTTATATGGTAATGCTACATATCGTTATACGTTATAACGTATTATCATATAACGTTATACGTTACATCGTAATGCTACATAACGTTATACGTTATAACGTAATGCTACATAACGTTATACGTTATAACGTAATACTACATAACGTTATATGTTATAACGTAATACTATATAACGTTATACGTTATATCGTTATGCTACATAACGTTATACGTTATATCATAATGCTACACAACGTTATACGTTATATTGTAATGCTACATAACGTTATACGTTATATGGTAATGCTACATATCGTTATACGTTATAACGTATTACCATATAACGTTACTCGTTATATCGTAATGCTACATAACGTTATACGTTATATCGTAATGCTACATAACGTTATACGTTATATCGCAATGCTACATAACGTTATACGATAAAACGTAATACTACATAACGTTATACGTTATAACGTAATACTACCTAACGTTATACGTTATATTGTAATGCTACATAACGTTGTACGTTATAACGTAATGCTACATAACGTTATACGTTATATCGTAATGCTACATAACGTTATAGGTTATATCTTACTGCTACATAACGTTATACGTTATATGGTAATGCTACATAACGTTATACGTTATATCGTAATGCTACATAACGTTATACGGTATATCGTAATGCTACATAACGTTATACGTTATAACGTAATACTACATAACGTTATACGTTATATTGTAATGCTACATAACGTTGTACGTTATAACGTAATGCTACATAACGTTATACGTTTAAACGTATTACCATATAACGTTATACGTTACATCGTAATGCTAGATAACGTTATACGTCATATCGTAATGCTACATAACGTTATACGTTATAACGTATTACCATATAACGTTATATGTTACATCGTAATGCTACATAACGTTATCCGTTATATCGTAATGCTACATAACGTTATACGTTATATCGTAATGCTACATAACTTTATACGTTTAAACGTATTACCATATAACGTTATACGTTACATCGTAATGCTAGATAACGTTATACGTCATATCGTAATGCTACATAACGTTATACGTTATATCGTAATGCCACATAACGTTATACGCTATATCGTACTGCTAGATAACGTTATACGTTATATGGTAATGCTACATATCGTTATACGTTATAACGTAATACTATATAACGTTATATGTTACATCGTAATGCCACATAACGTTATACGCTATATCGTACTGCTAGATAACGTTATACGTTATATCGTAATGCTACATAACGTTATACGTTGTATCGTAATGCTACATAACGTCATACGTTATATCGTAATGCTACATAACGTTATACGTTATATGGTAATGCTACATATCGTTATACGTTATAACGTATTATCATATAACGTTATACGTTACATCGTAATGCTACATAACGTTATACGTTATAACGTAATGCTACATAACGTTATACGTTGTATCGTAATGCTACATAACGTCATACGTTATATCGTAATGCTACATAACGTTATACGTTATATTGTAATGCTACATAACATTATACGTTATAGCGTATTACCATATAACGTTATACGTTACATCGCAATGCAACATAACGTTATACGTTATATCGTAATGCTACATAACGTTATACGTTATATCGTAATGCTACATAACGTTATACGTTATATCTTTCTGCTACATAACGTTATACGTTATATCGTAATGCTACATAACGTTATACGTTATATGGTAATGCTACATATCGTTATACGTTATAACGTATTATCATATAACGTTATACGTTACATCGTAATGCTACATAACGTTATACGTTATAACGTAATGCTACATAACGTTATACGTTATAACGTAATACTACATAACGTTATATGTTATAACGTAATACTATATAACGTTATACGTTATATCGTTATGCTACATAACGTTATACGTTATATCATAATGCTACACAACGTTATACGTTATATTGTAATGCTACATAACGTTATACGTTATATGGTAATGCTACATATCGTTATACGTTATAACGTATTACCATATAACGTTACTCGTTATATCGTAATGCTACATAACGTTATACGTTATATCGTAATGCTACATAACGTTATACGTTATATCGCAATGCTACATAACGTTATACGATAAAACGTAATACTACATAACGTTATACGTTATAACGTAATACTACCTAACGTTATACGTTATATTGTAATGCTACATAACGTTGTACGTTATAACGTAATGCTACATAACGTTATACGTTATATCGTAATGCTACATAACGTTATAGGTTATATCTTACTGCTACATAACGTTATACGTTATATGGTAATGCTACATAACGTTATACGTTATATCGTAATGCTACATAACGTTATACGGTATATCGTAATGCTACATAACGTTATACGTTATAACGTAATACTACATAACGTTATACGTTATATTGTAATGCTACATAACGTTGTACGTTATAACGTAATGCTACATAACGTTATACGTTTAAACGTATTACCATATAACGTTATACGTTACATCGTAATGCTAGATAACGTTATACGTCATATCGTAATGCTACATAACGTTATACGTTATAACGTATTACCATATAACGTTATATGTTACATCGTAATGCTACATAACGTTATCCGTTATATCGTAATGCTACATAACGTTATACGTTATATCGTAATGCTACATAACTTTATACGTTTAAACGTATTACCATATAACGTTATACGTTACATCGTAATGCTAGATAACGTTATACGTCATATCGTAATGCTACATAACGTTATACGTTATATCGTAATGCCACATAACGTTATACGCTATATCGTACTGCTAGATAACGTTATACGTTATATCGTAATGCTACATAACGTTATACGTTGTATCGTAATGCTACATAACGTCATACGTTATATCGTAATGCTACATAACGTTATACGTTATATTGTAATGCTACATAACATTATACGTTATAGCGTATTACCATATAACGTTATACGTTACATCGCAATGCAACATAACGTTATACGTTATATCGTAATGCTACATAACGTTATACGTTATATCGTAATGCTACATAACGTTATACGTTATATCTTTCTGCTACATAACGTTATACGTTATATCGTAATGCTACATAACGTTATACGTTATATGGTAATGCTACATATCGTTATACGTTATAACGTATTATCATATAACGTTATACGTTACATCGTAATGCTACATAACGTTATACGTTATAACGTAATGCTACATAACGTTATACGTTATAACGTAATACTACATAACGTTATATGTTATAACGTAATACTATATAACGTTATACGTTATATCGTTATGCTACATAACGTTATACGTTATATCATAATGCTACACAACGTTATACGTTATATTGTAATGCTACATAACGTTATACGTTATATGGTAATGCTACATATCGTTATACGTTATAACGTATTACCATATAACGTTACTCGTTATATCGTAATGCTACATAACGTTATACGTTATATCGTAATGCTACATAACGTTATACGTTATATCGCAATGCTACATAACGTTATACGATAAAACGTAATACTACATAACGTTATACGTTATAACGTAATACTACCTAACGTTATACGTTATATTGTAATGCTACATAACGTTGTACGTTATAACGTAATGCTACATAACGTTATACGTTATATCGTAATGCTACATAACGTTATAGGTTATATCTTACTGCTACATAACGTTATACGTTATATGGTAATGCTACATAACGTTATACGTTATATCGTAATGCTACATAACGTTATACGGTATATCGTAATGCTACATAACGTTATACGTTATAACGTAATACTACATAACGTTATACGTTATATTGTAATGCTACATAACGTTGTACGTTATAACGTAATGCTACATAACGTTATACGTTTAAACGTATTACCATATAACGTTATACGTTACATCGTAATGCTAGATAACGTTATACGTCATATCGTAATGCTACATAACGTTATACGTTATAACGTATTACCATATAACGTTATATGTTACATCGTAATGCTACATAACGTTATCCGTTATATCGTAATGCTACATAACGTTATACGTTATATCGTAATGCTACATAACTTTATACGTTTAAACGTATTACCATATAACGTTATACGTTACATCGTAATGCTAGATAACGTTATACGTCATATCGTAATGCTACATAACGTTATACGTTATATCGTAATGCCACATAACGTTATACGCTATATCGTACTGCTAGATAACGTTATACGTTATATCGTAATGCTACATAACGTTATACGTTGTATCGTAATGCTACATAACGTCATACGTTATATCGTAATGCTACATAACGTTATACGTTATATGGTAATGCTACATATCGTTATACGTTATAACGTATTATCATATAACGTTATACGTTACATCGTAATGCTACATAACGTTATACGTTACATCGTAATGCTACATAACGTTATACGTTATAACGTAATGCTACATAACGTTATACGTTATAACGTAATACTACATAACGTTATATGTTATAACGTAATACTATATAACGTTATACGTTATATCGTTATGCTACATAACGTTATACGTTATATCATAATGCTACACAACGTTATACGTTATATTGTAATGCTACATAACGTTATACGTTATATGGTAATGCTACATATCGTTATACGTTATAACGTATTACCATATAACGTTACTCGTTATATCGTAATGCTACATAACGTTATACGTTATATCGTAATGCTACATAACGTTATACGTTATATCGCAATGCTACATAACGTTATACGATAAAACGTAATACTACATAACGTTATACGTTATAACGTAATACTACCTAACGTTATACGTTATATTGTAATGCTACATAACGTTGTACGTTATAACGTAATGCTACATAACGTTATACGTTATATCGTAATGCTACATAACGTTATACGTTATATCGTAATGCTGCACAACGTTATACGCTATATCGTAATGCTACACAACGTTATACGTTATATCGTAATGCTACATAACGTTATACGTTATATCGTAATGCTACATAACGTTATACGTTATATCGTAATGCTACATAACGTTATACGTTAAATCGTAATGCTACATAACGTTATACGTTATATCGTAATGCTGCACAACGTTATACGTTATATCGTACTGCTACATAACGTTATACGTTATATCGTAATGCTGCACAACGTTATACGCTATATCGTAATGCTACACAACGTTATACGTTATATCGTAATGCTACATAACGTTATACGTTATATCGTAATGCTACATAACGTTATACGTTATATCGTAATGCTACATAACGTTATACGTTAAATCGTAATGCTACATAACGTTATACGTTATATCGTAATGCTGCACAACGTTATACGTTATATCGTAATGCTACATAACGTTATACGTTATATCGTAATGCTACATAACGTTATACGTTATATCGTAATGCTACATAACGTTATACGTTATAACGTATTACCATATAACGTTATACGTTACATCGTAATGCCACATAACGTTATACGTTATATCGTGATGCTACATAACGTTATACGTTATAACGTAATACTACATAACGTTATATGTTATAACGTAATACTATATAACGTTATACGTTATATCGTTATGCTACATAACGTTATACGTTATATCGTAATGCTACACAACGTTATACGTTATATTGTAATGCTACATAACGTTATACGTTATATGGTAATGCTACATATCGTTATACGTTATAACGTATTACCATATAACGTTATTCGTTATATTGTAATGCTACATAACGTCATACGTTATATCGTAATGCTACATAACGTTATACGTTATATCGTAATGCTACATGACGTTATACGTTATAACGTATTACCATATAACGTTATACGTTACATCGTAATGCTACATAACGTTATACGTTATATCGTAATGCTACATAACGTTATACGTTATAACGTAATACTACATAACGTTATATGTTATATCGTAATACTATATAACGTTATACGTTATATCGTTATGCTACATAACGTTATACGTTATATCGTAATGCTACACAACGTTATACGTTATATTGTAATGCTACATAACGTTATACGTTATAACGTATTACCATATAACGTTATACGTTACATCGTAATTCTGGATAACGTTATACGTCATGTCGTAATGCTACATAACGTTATACGTTATATCGTAATGCCACATAACGTTATACGCTATATCGTACTGCTGGATAACGTTATACGTTATATCGTAATGCTACATAACGTTATACGTTACATCGTAATGCTACATAACGTTATCCGCTATATCGTAATGCTACATAACGTTATACGTTATATCGTAATGCTACATAACGTTATATGTTATAACGTAATACTATATAACGTTATACGTTATATCGTTATGCTACATAACGTTATACGTTATATCGTAATGCTACATAACGTTATACGTTACATCGTAATGCTACATAACGTTATCCGCTATATCGTAATGCTACATAACGTTATACGTTACATCGTAATTCTGGATAACGTTATACGTCATGTCGTAATGCTACATAACGTTATACGTTATATCGTAATGCCACATAACGTTATACGCTATATCGTACTGCTAGATAACGTTATACGTTATATCGTAATGCTACATAACGTTATACGTTGTATCGTAATGCTACATAACGTTGTACGTTATATCGTAATGCTACAAAACGTTATACGTTATATCGTAATGCTACATAACGTTATACGTTATAACGTATTACCATATCACGTTATACGTTATATCGTAATGCTACATAACGTTATAGGTTATATCTTACTGCTACATAACGTTATACGTTATATCGTAATGCTACATAACGTTATACGTTATATCGTAATGCTGCACAACGTTATACGTTATATCGTAATGCTACATAATGTTATACGTTATATCGTAATGCTACATAACGTTATACGTTATATCGTAATGCTACATAACGTTATACGTTATATCGTAATGCTACATAACGTTATACGTTATATCGTAATGCTGCACAACGTTATACGTTATATCGTAATGCTACATAACGTTATACGTTATATCGTTATGCTACATAACGTTATACGTTATATCGTAATGCTACACAACGTTATACGTTATATTGTAATGCTACATAACGTTATACGTTATAACGTATTACCATATAACGTTATACGTTACATCGTAATTCTGGATAACGTTATACGTCATGTCGTAATGCTACATAACGTTATACGTTATATCGTAATGCCACATAACGTTATACGCTATATCGTACTGCTAGATAACGTTATACGTTATATCGTAATGCTACATAACGTTATACGTTACATCGTAATGCTACATAACGTTATACGTTATAACGTAATGCTACATAACGTTATACGTTACATCGTAATGCTACATAACGTTATACGTTATAACGTATTACCATATCACGTTATACGTTATATCGTAATGCTACATAACGTTATAGGTTATATCTTACTGCTACATAACGTTATACGTTATATCGTAATGCTACATAACGTTATACGTTATATCGTAATGCTGCACAACGTTATACGTTATATCGTAATGCTACATAATGTTATACGTTATATCGTAATGCTACATAACGTTATACGTTATATCGTAATGCTACATAACGTTATACGTTATAACGTATTACCATATCACGTTATACGTTATATCGTAATGCTACATAACGTTATAGGTTATATCTTACTGCTACATAACGTTATACGTTATATCGTAATGCTACATAACGTTATACGTTATATCGTAATGCTGCACAACGTTATACGTTATATCGTAATGCTACATAATGTTATACGTTATATCGTAATGCTACATAACGTTATACGTTATATCGTAATGCTACATAACGTTATACGTTATATCGTAATGCTACATAACGTTATACGTTATATCGTAATGCTGCACAACGTTATACGTTATATCGTAATGCTACATAACGTTATACGTTATATCGTTATGCTACATAACGTTATACGTTATATCGTAATGCTACACAACGTTATACGTTATATTGTAATGCTACATAACGTTATACGTTATAACGTATTACCATATAACGTTATACGTTACATCGTAATTCTGGATAACGTTATACGTCATGTCGTAATGCTACATAACGTTATACGTTATATCGTAATGCCACATAACGTTATACGTTGTATCGTAATGCTACATAACGTTGTACGTTATATCGTAATGCTACAAAACGTTATACGTTATATCGTAATGCTACATAACGTTATACGTTATAACGTATTACCATATCACGTTATACGTTATATCGTAATGCTACATAACGTTATAGGTTATATCTTACTGCTACATAACGTTATACGTTATATCGTAATGCTACATAACGTTATACGTTATATCGTAATGCTGCACAACGTTATACGTTATATCGTAATGCTACATAATGTTATACGTTATATCGTAATGCTACATAACGTTATACGTTATATCGTAATGCTACATAACGTTATACGTTATATCGTAATGCTACATAACGTTATACGTTATATCGTAATGCTGCACAACGTTATACGTTATATCGTAATGCTACATAACGTTATACGTTATATCGTTATGCTACATAACGTTATACGTTATATCGTAATGCTACACAACGTTATACGTTATATTGTAATGCTACATAACGTTATACGTTATAACGTATTACCATATAACGTTATACGTTACATCGTAATTCTGGATAACGTTATACGTCATGTCGTAATGCTACATAACGTTATACGTTATATCGTAATGCCACATAACGTTATACGCTATATCGTACTGCTAGATAACGTTATACGTTATATCGTAATGCTACATAACGTTATACGTTACATCGTAATGCTACATAACGTTATCCGCTATATCGTAATGCTACATAACGTTATGCGTTATATCGTAATGCTACATAACGTTATACGTTATAACGTATTACCATATAACGTTATACGTTACATCGTAATTCTGGATAACGTTATACGTCATGTCGTAATGCTACATAACGTTATACGTTATATCGTAATGCCACATAACGTTATACGCTATATCGTACTGCTAGATAACGTTATACGTTATATCGTAATGCTACATAACGTTATACGTTGTATCGTAATGCTACATAACGTTGTACGTTATATCGTAATGCTACAAAACGTTATACGTTATATCGTAATGCTACATAACGTTATACGTTATAACGTATTACCATATCACGTTATACGTTATATCGTAATGCTACATAGCGTTATAGGTTATATCTTACTGCTACATAACGTTATACGTTATATCGTAATGCTACATAACGTTATACGTTATATCGTAATGCTGCACAACGTTATACGTTATATCGTAATGCTACATAATGTTATACGTTATATCGTAATGCTACATAACGTTATACGTTATATCGTAATGCTACATAACGTTATACGTTATATCGTAATGCTACATAACGTTATACGTTATATCGTAATGCTACATAACGTTATACGTTATATCGTAATGCTGCACAACGTTATACGTTATATCGTAATGCTACATAACGTTATACGTTATATCGTAATGCTACATAACGTTATACGTTATATCGTAATGCTACATAACGTTATACGTTATAACGTATTACCATATAACGTTATACGTTACATCGTAACGCTACATAACGTTATACGTTATTTCGTAATGCTACATAACGTTATACGTTATAACGTAATACTATATAATGTTATACGTTATATCGTTATGCTACATAACGTTATACGTTATATCGTAATGCTACATAACGTTATACGTTATATTGTAATGCTACATAACGTTATACGTTATATGGTAATGTTACATATCGTTATACGTTATAACGTATTACCATATAACGTTTTTCGTTATATTGTAATGCTACATAACGTTATACGTTATATCGTAATGCTACATAACGTTATACGTTATAACGTATTACCATATAACGTTATACGTTACATCGTAATGCTACATAATGTTATACGTTATATCGTAATGCTACATAACGTTATACGTTATATCGTAATGCTACATAACGTTATACGTTATATCGTAATGCTACATAACGTTATACGTTATATCGTAATGCTGCACAACGTTATACGTTATATCGTAATGCTACATAACGTTATACGTTATATCGTTATGCTACATAACGTTATACGTTATATCGTAATGCTACACAACGTTATACGTTATATTGTAATGCTACATAACGTTATACGTTATAACGTATTACCATATAACGTTATACGTTACATCGTAATTCTGGATAACGTTATACGTCATGTCGTAATGCTACATAACGTTATACGTTATATCGTAATGCCACATAACGTTATACGCTATATCGTACTGCTAGATAACGTTATACGTTATATCGTAATGCTACATAACGTTATACGTTACATCGTAATGCTACATAACGTTATACGTTATAACGTAATGCTACATAACGTTATACGTTACATCGTAATGCTACATAACGTTATACGTTATAACGTATTACCATATCACGTTATACGTTATATCGTAATGCTACATAACGTTATAGGTTATATCTTACTGCTACATAACGTTATACGTTATATCGTAATGCTACATAACGTTATACGTTATATCGTAATGCTGCACAACGTTATACGTTATATCGTAATGCTACATAATGTTATACGTTATATCGTAATGCTACATAACGTTATACGTTATATCGTAATGCTACATAACGTTATACGTTATAACGTATTACCATATCACGTTATACGTTATATCGTAATGCTACATAACGTTATAGGTTATATCTTACTGCTACATAACGTTATACGTTATATCGTAATGCTACATAACGTTATACGTTATATCGTAATGCTGCACAACGTTATACGTTATATCGTAATGCTACATAATGTTATACGTTATATCGTAATGCTACATAACGTTATACGTTATATCGTAATGCTACATAACGTTATACGTTATATCGTAATGCTACATAACGTTATACGTTACATCGTAATGCTACATAACGTTATCCGCTATATCGTAATGCTACATAACGTTATACGTTACATCGTAATTCTGGATAACGTTATACGTCATGT
The DNA here is from genome assembly GCA_936014575.1 of Bombus lapidarius. Taxonomy (NCBI): domain Eukaryota; kingdom Metazoa; phylum Arthropoda; class Insecta; order Hymenoptera; family Apidae; genus Bombus; species Bombus lapidarius. The sequence goes on along the minus strand of CAKXZU010000105.1, from coordinate 475,481 downwards.
CGTAATGCTACATAACGTTATACGTTATATCGTAATGCCACATAACGTTATACGCTATATCGTACTGCTAGATAACGTTATACGTTATATCGTAATGCTACATAACGTTATACGTTGTATCGTAATGCTACATAACGTTGTACGTTATATCGTAATGCTACAAAACGTTATACGTTATATCGTATTGCTACATAACGTTATACGTTATAACGTATTACCATATCACGTTATACGTTATATCGTAATGCTACATAACGTTATAGGTTATATCTTACTGCTACATAACGTTATACGTTATATCGTAATGCTACATAACGTTATACGTTATATCGTAATGCTGCACAACGTTATACGTTATATCGTAATGCTACATAATGTTATACGTTATATCGTAATGCTACATAACGTTATACGTTATATCGTAATGCTACATAACGTTATACGTTATATCGTAATGCTACATAACGTTATACGTTATATCGTAATGCTACATAACGTTATACGTTATATCGTAATGCTGCACAACGTTATACGTTATATCGTAATGCTACATAACGTTATACGTTATATCGTTATGCTACATAACGTTATACGTTATATCGTAATGCTACACAACGTTATACGTTATATTGTAATGCTACATAACGTTATACGTTATAACGTATTACCATATAACGTTATACGTTACATCGTAATTCTGGATAACGTTATACGTCATGTCGTAATGCTACATAACGTTATACGTTATATCGTAATGCCACATAACGTTATACGCTATATCGTACTGCTAGATAACGTTATACGTTATATCGTAATGCTACATAACGTTATACGTTACATCATAATGCTACATAACGTTATCCGCTATATCGTAATGCTACATAACGTTATACGTTATATCGTAATGCTACATAACGTTATACGTTATAACGTATTACCATATAACGTTATACGTTACATCGTAATTCTGGATAACGTTATACGTCATGTCGTAATGCTACATAACGTTATACGTTATATCGTAATGCCACATAACGTTATACGCTATATCGTACTGCTAGATAACGTTATACGTTATATCGTAATGCTACATAACGTTATACGTTGTATCGTAATGCTACATAACGTTGTACGTTATATCGTAATGCTACAAAACGTTATACGTTATATCGTAATGCTACATAACGTTATACGTTATAACGTATTACCATATCACGTTATACGTTATATCGTAATGCTACATAACGTTATAGGTTATATCTTACTGCTACATAACGTTATACGTTATATCGTAATGCTACATAACGTTATACGTTATATCGTAATGCTGCACAACGTTATACGTTATATCGTAATGCTACATAATGTTATACGTTATATCGTAATGCTACATAACGTTATACGTTATGTCGTAATGCTACATAACGTTATACGTTATATCGTAATGCTACATAACGTTATACGTTATATCGTAATGCTACATAACGTTATACGTTATATCGTAATGCTGCACAACGTTATACGTTATATCGTAATGCTACATAACGTTATACGTTATATCGTAATGCTACATAACGTTATACGTTATATCGTAATGCTACACAACGTTATACGTTATATTGTAATGCTACATAACGTTATACGTTATATGGTAATGCTACATATCGTTATACGTTATAACGTATTACCATATAACGTTATTCGTTAAATCGTAATGCTACATAACGTCATACGTTATATCGTAATGCTACATAACGTTATACGTTATATCGTAATGCTACATAACGTTATACGATATAAGGTAATACTACATAACGATATACGTTATAACGTAATACTACATAACGTTATACGTTATATTGTAATGCTACATAACGTTATACGTTATATCTTACTGCTACATAACGTTATACGTTATATCGTAATACTACATAACGTTATACGTTATATCTTTCTGCTACATAACGTTATACGTTATATTGTAATGCTACACAACGTTACACGTTATATCGTAATGCTACATAACGTTATACGGTATATCGTAATACTACATAACGTTATACGTTATATCTTTCTGCTACATAACGTTATACGTTATATCGTAATGCTACATAACGTTATACGTTATATCGTAATGCTACATAACGTTATACGTTATATCGTAAAGCTACATAACGTTGTACGTTATATCTTACTGCTACATAACGTTATACGTTATACCGTAATGCTACATAACGTTATACGTTATATCGTAATGCTACATATCGTTATACGTTATAACGTATTACCATATAACGTTATACGTTACATCGTAATGCTACATAACGTTATACGTTATAACGTAATGCTACATAACGTTATACGTTATAACGTAATACTACATAACGTTATATGTTATAACGTAATACTATATAACGTTATACGTTATATCGTTATGGTACATAACGTTATACGTTATATCGTAATGCTACACAACGTTATACTTTATATTGTAATGCTACATAACGTTATACGTTATATGGTAATGCTACATATCGTTATACGTTATAACGTATTACCATATAACGTTATTCGTTATATCGTAATGCTACATAACGTTATACGTTATATCGTAATGCTACATAACGTTATACGTTATATCGTAATGCTACATAACGTTATACGTTATAACGTATTACCATATAACGTTATACGTTACATCGTAATGCAACATAACGTTATACGTTATATCGTAATGCTACATAACGTTATACCTTATATCGTAATGCTACATAACGTTATACGTTACATCGTAATGCTATATAACGTTATACGTTACACCTTACAGCTACATAACGTTATACGTTATATCGTAACGCTACATAACATTATACGTTATATCGTAATGCTACATAACATTATACGTTATATCTTTCTGCTACATAACGTTATACGTTATATCGTAATGCTACATAACGTTATACGTTATATCGTAATGCTACATAACGTTATACGTTATATGGTAATGCTACATATCGTTATACGTTATAACGTATTATCATATAACGTTATACGTTACATCGTAATGCTACATAACGTTATACGTTATAACGTAATGCTACATAACGTTATACGTTATAACGTAATACTACATAACGTTATATGTTATAACGTAATACTATATAACGTTATACGTTATATCGTAATGCTACATAACGTTATACGTTATATCGTAATGCTACATAACGTTGTACGTTATAACGTAATGCTACATAACGTTATACGTTATATCGTAATGCTGCACAACGTTATACGTTATATCGTAATGCTACATAACGTTATACGTTATATCGTAATGCTACATAACGTTATACGTTATATCGTAATGCTACATAACGTTATACGTTATATCGTAATGCTACATAACGTTATACGTTATATCGTAATGCTACATAACGTTATACGTTATATCGTAATGCTACATAACGTTATACGTTATAACGTATTACCATATAACGTTATACGTTACATCGAAATGCTACATAACGTTATACGTTATATCGTAATGCTACATAACGTTATACGTTATAACGTAATACTACATAACGTTATATGTTATAACGTAATACTATATAACGTTATACGTTATATCGTTATGCTACATAACGTTATACGTTATATCGTAATGCTACACAACGTTATACGTTATATTGTAATGCTATATAACGTTATACGTTATATGGTAATGCTACATATCGTTATACGTTATAACGTATTACCATATAACGTTATTCGTTATATCGTAATGCTACATAACGTCATACGTTATATCGTAATGCTACATAACGTTATACGTTATATCGTAATGCTACATAACGTTATACGTTATAACGTATTACCATATAACGTTATTCGTTATATCGTAATGCTACATAATGTTATACGTTATATGGTAATGCTACATATCGTTATACGTTATAACGTATTACCATATAACGTTATTCGTTATATCGTAATGCTACATAACGTTATACGTTATAACGTAATACTACCTAACGTTATACGTTATATTGTAATGCTACATAACGTTGTACGTTATAACGTAATGCTACATAACGTTATACGTTATATCGTAATGATACATAACGTTATACGTTATATCGTAATGCTGCACAACGTTATACGTTATATCGTAATGCTACATAACGTTATACGTTATATCGTAATGCTACATAACGTTATACGTTATATCGTAATGCTACATAACGTTATACGTTATATCGTAATGCTACATAACGTTATACGTTATATCTTAATGCTGCACAACGTTATACGTTATATCGTAATGCTACATAACGTTATACGTTATATCGTAATGCTACATAACGTTATACGTTATATCGTAATGCTACATAACGTTATACGTTATAACGTATTACCATATAACGTTATACGTTACATCGAAATGCTACATAACGTTATACGTTATATCGTAATGCTACATAACGTTATACGTTATAACGTAATACTACATAACGTTATATGTTATAACGTAATACTATATAACGTTATACGTTATATCGTTATGCTACATAACGTTATACGTTATATCGTAATGCTACATATCGTTATACGTTATATCGTAATGCTACATAACGTTATACGTTTAAACGTATTACCATATAACGTTATACGTTACATCGTAATGCTAGATAACGTTATACGTCATATCGTAATGCTACATAACGTTATACGTTATATCGTAATGCCACATAACGTTATACGCTATATCGTACTGCTAGATAACGTTATACGTTATATCGTAATGCTACATAACTTTATACGTTGTATCGTAATGCTACATAACGTTGTACGTTATATCGTAATGCTACATAACGTTACACGTTATACCGTAATACTACATAACGTTATATGTTATAACGTAATACTATATAACGTTATACGTTATATCGTTATGCTACATAACGTTATACGTTATATCGTAATGCTACATATCGTTATACGTTATATCGTAATGCTACATAACGTTATACGTTTAAACGTATTACCATATAACGTTATACGTTACATCGTAATGCTAGATAACGTTATACGTCATATCGTAATGCTACATAACGTTATACGTTATATCGTAATGCCACATAACGTTATACGCTATATCGTACTGCTAGATAACGTTATACGTTATATCGTAATGCTACATAACTTTATACGTTGTATCGTAATGCTACATAACGTTGTACGTTATATCGTAATGCTACATAACGTTACACGTTATACCGTAATGCTACACAACGTTATACGTTATAACGTATTACCATATAACGTTATACGTTATATCGTAATGCTACATAACGTTATAGGTTATATCTTACTGCTACATAACGTTTTACGTTATATCGTAATGCTACATAACGTTATACGTTATATCGTAATGCTGCACAACCTTATACGTTATAACGTATTACCATATACGTTATACGTTATATCGTAATGCTGCATAACGTTATACGTTATATGGTAATGCTACATATCGTTATACGTTATAACGTATTACCATATAACGTTATACGTTACATCGTAATGCTACATAACGTTATACGTTATATCGTAATGCTACATAACGTTATACGTTATATGGTAATGCTACATATCGTTATACGTTATAACGTATTACCATATAACGTTATACGTTACATCGTAATGCTACATAACGTTATACGTTATAACGTAATGCTACATAACGTTATACGTTATAACGTAATACTACATAACGTTATATGTTATAACGTAATACTATATAACGTTATACGTTATATCGTTATGCTACATAACGTTATACGTTATATCGTAATGCTACACAACGTTATACGTTATATTGTAATGCTACATAACGTTATACGTTATATGGTAATGCTACATATCGTTGTACGTTATAACGTATTACCATATAACGTTATTCGTTATATCGTAATGCTACATAACGTTATACGTTATATCGTAATGCTACATAACGTTATACGTTATATCGTAATGCTACATAACGTTATACGTTATAACGTATTACCATATAACGTTATACGTTACATCGTAATGCAACATAACGTTATACGTTATATCGTAATGCTACATAACGTTATACCTTATATCGTAATGCTACATAACGTTATACGTTACATCGTAATGCTATATAACGTTATACGTTACACCTTACAGCTACATAACGTTATACGTTTTATCGTAACGCTACATAACGTTATACGTTATATCGTAATGCTACATAACGTTATACGTTATATCTTTCTGCTACATAACGTTATACGTTATATCGTAATGCTACATAACGTTATACGTTATATCGTAATGCTACATAACGTTATACGTTATATGGTAATGCTACATATCGTTATACGTTATAACGTATTATCATATAACGTTATACGTTACATCGTAATGCTACATAACGTTATACGTTATAACGTAATGCTACATAACGTTATACGTTATAAGGTAATACTACATAACGTTATATGTTATAACGTAATACTATATAACGCTATACGTTATATCGTTATGCTACATAACGTTATACGTTATATCGTAATGCTACACAACGTTATACGTTATATTGTAATGCTACATAACGTTATACGTTATATGGTAATGCTACATATCGTTATACGTTATAACGTATTACCATATAACGTTATTCGTTATATCGTAATGCTACATAACGTTATACGTTATATCGTAATGCTACATAACGTTATACGTTATATCGCAATGCTACATAACGTTATACGGTAAAACGTAATACTACATAACGTTATACATTATAACGTAATACTACATAACGTTATACGTTATATTGTAATGCTACATAACGTTGTACGTTATAACGTAATGCTACATAACGTTATACGTTATATCGTAATGCTACATAACGTTGTACGTTATATCTTACTGCTACATAACGTTATACGTTATATCGTAATGCTACATAACGTTATACGTTATATCGTAATGCTACATAACGTTATATGTTATATCTTTCTGCTACATAACGTTATACGTCATATCGTAATGCTACATAACGTTATACGTTATATCGTAATGACACATAACGTTATACGCTATATCGTACTGCTAGATAACGTTATACGTTATATCGTAATGCTACATAGCGTTATACGTTGTATCGTAATGCTACATAACGTTGTACGTTATATCGTAATGCTACATAACGTTATACGTTATATCGTAATGCTACATAACGTTATACGTTATAACGTATTACCATATAACGTTATACGTTATATCGTAATGCTACATAACGTTATAGGTTATATCTTACTGCTACATAACTTTATACGTTATATGGTAATGCTACATAACGTTATACGTTATATCGTAATGCTACATAACGTTATACGTTACATCGTAATGCTAGATAACGTTATACGTCATATCGTAGTGCTACATAACGTTATACGTTATAACGTATTACCATATAACGTTATATGTTACATCGTAATGCTACATAACGTTATCCGTTATATCGTAATGCTACATAACGTTATACGTTATATCGTAATGCTACATAACGTTATACGTTATAACGTAATACTACATAACGTTATATGTTATAACGTAATACTATATAATGTTATACGTTATATCGTTATGCTACATAACGTTATACGTTATATCGTAGTGCTACACAACGTTATACGTTATATTGTAATGCTACATAACGTTATACGTTATATGGTAATGCTACATATCGTTATACGTTATAACGTATTACCATATAACGTTATTCGTTAAATCGTAATGCTACATAACGTCATACGTTATATCGTAATGCTACATAACGTTATACGTTATATCGTAATGCTACATAACGTTATACGATATAAGGTAATACTACATAACGATATACGTTATAACGTAATACTACATAACGTTATACGTTATATTGTAATGCTACATAACGTTATACGTTATATCTTACTGCTACATAACGTTATACGTTATATCGTAATACTACATAACGTTATACGTTATATCTTTCTGCTACATAACGTTATACGTTATATTGTAATGCTACACAACGTTACACGTTATATCGTAATGCTACATAACGTTATACGGTATATCGTAATACTACATAACGTTATACGTTATATCTTTCTGCTACATAACGTTATACGTTATATCGTAATGCTACATAACGTTATACGTTATATCGTAATGCTACATAACGTTATACGTTATATCGTAAAGCTACATAACGTTGTACGTTATATCTTACTGCTACATAACGTTATACGTTATACCGTAATGCTACATAACGTTATACGTTATATCGTAATGCTACATATCGTTATACGTTATAACGTATTACCATATAACGTTATACGTTACATCGTAATGCTACATAACGTTATACGTTATAACGTAATGCTACATAACGTTATACGTTATAACGTAATACTACATAACGTTATATGTTATAACGTAATACTATATAACGTTATACGTTATATCGTTATGGTACATAACGTTATACGTTATATCGTAATGCTACACAACGTTATACTTTATATTGTAATGCTACATAACGTTATACGTTATATGGTAATGCTACATATCGTTATACGTTATAACGTATTACCATATAACGTTATTCGTTATATCGTAATGCTACATAACGTTATACGTTATATCGTAATGCTACATAACGTTATACGTTATATCGTAATGCTACATAACGTTATACGTTATAACGTATTACCATATAACGTTATACGTTACATCGTAATGCAACATAACGTTATACGTTATATCGTAATGCTACATAACGTTATACCTTATATCGTAATGCTACATAACGTTATACGTTACATCGTAATGCTATATAACGTTATACGTTACACCTTACAGCTACATAACGTTATACGTTATATCGTAACGCTACATAACATTATACGTTATATCGTAATGCTACATAACATTATACGTTATATCTTTCTGCTACATAACGTTATACGTTATATCGTAATGCTACATAACGTTATACGTTATATCGTAATGCTACATAACGTTATACGTTATATGGTAATGCTACATATCGTTATACGTTATAACGTATTATCATATAACGTTATACGTTACATCGTAATGCTACATAACGTTATACGTTATAACGTAATGCTACATAACGTTATACGTTATAACGTAATACTACATAACGTTATATGTTATAACGTAATACTATATAACGTTATACGTTATATCGTAATGCTACATAACGTTATACGTTATATCGTAATGCTACATAACGTTGTACGTTATAACGTAATGCTACATAACGTTATACGTTATATCGTAATGCTGCACAACGTTATACGTTATATCGTAATGCTACATAACGTTATACGTTATATCGTAATGCTACATAACGTTATACGTTATATCGTAATGCTACATAACGTTATACGTTATATCGTAATGCTACATAACGTTATACGTTATATCGTAATGCTACATAACGTTATACGTTATATCGTAATGCTACATAACGTTATACGTTATAACGTATTACCATATAACGTTATACGTTACATCGAAATGCTACATAACGTTATACGTTATATCGTAATGCTACATAACGTTATACGTTATAACGTAATACTACATAACGTTATATGTTATAACGTAATACTATATAACGTTATACGTTATATCGTTATGCTACATAACGTTATACGTTATATCGTAATGCTACACAACGTTATACGTTATATTGTAATGCTATATAACGTTATACGTTATATGGTAATGCTACATATCGTTATACGTTATAACGTATTACCATATAACGTTATTCGTTATATCGTAATGCTACATAACGTCATACGTTATATCGTAATGCTACATAACGTTATACGTTATATCGTAATGCTACATAACGTTATACGTTATAACGTATTACCATATAACGTTATTCGTTATATCGTAATGCTACATAATGTTATACGTTATATGGTAATGCTACATATCGTTATACGTTATAACGTATTACCATATAACGTTATTCGTTATATCGTAATGCTACATAACGTTATACGTTATAACGTAATACTACCTAACGTTATACGTTATATTGTAATGCTACATAACGTTGTACGTTATAACGTAATGCTACATAACGTTATACGTTATATCGTAATGATACATAACGTTATACGTTATATCGTAATGCTGCACAACGTTATACGTTATATCGTAATGCTACATAACGTTATACGTTATATCGTAATGCTACATAACGTTATACGTTATATCGTAATGCTACATAACGTTATACGTTATATCGTAATGCTACATAACGTTATACGTTATATCTTAATGCTGCACAACGTTATACGTTATATCGTAATGCTACATAACGTTATACGTTATATCGTAATGCTACATAACGTTATACGTTATATCGTAATGCTACATAACGTTATACGTTATAACGTATTACCATATAACGTTATACGTTACATCGAAATGCTACATAACGTTATACGTTATATCGTAATGCTACATAACGTTATACGTTATAACGTAATACTACATAACGTTATATGTTATAACGTAATACTATATAACGTTATACGTTATATCGTTATGCTACATAACGTTATACGTTATATCGTAATGCTACATATCGTTATACGTTATATCGTAATGCTACATAACGTTATACGTTTAAACGTATTACCATATAACGTTATACGTTACATCGTAATGCTAGATAACGTTATACGTCATATCGTAATGCTACATAACGTTATACGTTATATCGTAATGCCACATAACGTTATACGCTATATCGTACTGCTAGATAACGTTATACGTTATATCGTAATGCTACATAACTTTATACGTTGTATCGTAATGCTACATAACGTTGTACGTTATATCGTAATGCTACATAACGTTACACGTTATACCGTAATACTACATAACGTTATATGTTATAACGTAATACTATATAACGTTATACGTTATATCGTTATGCTACATAACGTTATACGTTATATCGTAATGCTACATATCGTTATACGTTATATCGTAATGCTACATAACGTTATACGTTTAAACGTATTACCATATAACGTTATACGTTACATCGTAATGCTAGATAACGTTATACGTCATATCGTAATGCTACATAACGTTATACGTTATATCGTAATGCCACATAACGTTATACGCTATATCGTACTGCTAGATAACGTTATACGTTATATCGTAATGCTACATAACTTTATACGTTGTATCGTAATGCTACATAACGTTGTACGTTATATCGTAATGCTACATAACGTTACACGTTATACCGTAATGCTACACAACGTTATACGTTATAACGTATTACCATATAACGTTATACGTTATATCGTAATGCTACATAACGTTATAGGTTATATCTTACTGCTACATAACGTTTTACGTTATATCGTAATGCTACATAACGTTATACGTTATATCGTAATGCTGCACAACCTTATACGTTATAACGTATTACCATATACGTTATACGTTATATCGTAATGCTGCATAACGTTATACGTTATATGGTAATGCTACATATCGTTATACGTTATAACGTATTACCATATAACGTTATACGTTACATCGTAATGCTACATAACGTTATACGTTATATCGTAATGCTACATAACGTTATACGTTATATGGTAATGCTACATATCGTTATACGTTATAACGTATTACCATATAACGTTATACGTTACATCGTAATGCTACATAACGTTATACGTTATAACGTAATGCTACATAACGTTATACGTTATAACGTAATACTACATAACGTTATATGTTATAACGTAATACTATATAACGTTATACGTTATATCGTTATGCTACATAACGTTATACGTTATATCGTAATGCTACACAACGTTATACGTTATATTGTAATGCTACATAACGTTATACGTTATATGGTAATGCTACATATCGTTGTACGTTATAACGTATTACCATATAACGTTATTCGTTATATCGTAATGCTACATAACGTTATACGTTATATCGTAATGCTACATAACGTTATACGTTATATCGTAATGCTACATAACGTTATACGTTATAACGTATTACCATATAACGTTATACGTTACATCGTAATGCAACATAACGTTATACGTTATATCGTAATGCTACATAACGTTATACCTTATATCGTAATGCTACATAACGTTATACGTTACATCGTAATGCTATATAACGTTATACGTTACACCTTACAGCTACATAACGTTATACGTTTTATCGTAACGCTACATAACGTTATACGTTATATCGTAATGCTACATAACGTTATACGTTATATCTTTCTGCTACATAACGTTATACGTTATATCGTAATGCTACATAACGTTATACGTTATATCGTAATGCTACATAACGTTATACGTTATATGGTAATGCTACATATCGTTATACGTTATAACGTATTATCATATAACGTTATACGTTACATCGTAATGCTACATAACGTTATACGTTATAACGTAATGCTACATAACGTTATACGTTATAAGGTAATACTACATAACGTTATATGTTATAACGTAATACTATATAACGCTATACGTTATATCGTTATGCTACATAACGTTATACGTTATATCGTAATGCTACACAACGTTATACGTTATATTGTAATGCTACATAACGTTATACGTTATATGGTAATGCTACATATCGTTATACGTTATAACGTATTACCATATAACGTTATTCGTTATATCGTAATGCTACATAACGTTATACGTTATATCGTAATGCTACATAACGTTATACGTTATATCGCAATGCTACATAACGTTATACGGTAAAACGTAATACTACATAACGTTATACATTATAACGTAATACTACATAACGTTATACGTTATATTGTAATGCTACATAACGTTGTACGTTATAACGTAATGCTACATAACGTTATACGTTATATCGTAATGCTACATAACGTTGTACGTTATATCTTACTGCTACATAACGTTATACGTTATATCGTAATGCTACATAACGTTATACGTTATATCGTAATGCTACATAACGTTATATGTTATATCTTTCTGCTACATAACGTTATACGTCATATCGTAATGCTACATAACGTTATACGTTATATCGTAATGACACATAACGTTATACGCTATATCGTACTGCTAGATAACGTTATACGTTATATCGTAATGCTACATAGCGTTATACGTTGTATCGTAATGCTACATAACGTTGTACGTTATATCGTAATGCTACATAACGTTATACGTTATATCGTAATGCTACATAACGTTATACGTTATAACGTATTACCATATAACGTTATACGTTATATCGTAATGCTACATAACGTTATAGGTTATATCTTACTGCTACATAACTTTATACGTTATATGGTAATGCTACATAACGTTATACGTTATATCGTAATGCTACATAACGTTATACGTTACATCGTAATGCTAGATAACGTTATACGTCATATCGTAGTGCTACATAACGTTATACGTTATAACGTATTACCATATAACGTTATATGTTACATCGTAATGCTACATAACGTTATCCGTTATATCGTAATGCTACATAACGTTATACGTTATATCGTAATGCTACATAACGTTATACGTGTAAACGTATTACCATATAACGTTATACGTTACATCGTAATGCTAGATAACGTTATACGTCATATCGTAATGCTACATAACGTTATACGTTATATCGTAATGCCACATAACGTTATACGCTATATCGTACTGCTAGATAACGTTATACGTTATATCGTAATGCTACATAACGTTATACGTTGTGTCGTAATGCTACATATCGTTATACGTTATAACGTATTACCATATAACGTTATTCGTTATATCGTAATGCTACATAACGTTATACGTTATATCGTAATGCTACATAACGTTATACGTTATATCGTAATGCTACATAACGTTATACGTTATAACGTATTACCATATAACGTTATACGTTACATCGTAATGCTACATAACGTTATACGTTATATCGTAATGCTACACAACGTTATACGTTATATTGTAATGCTACATAACGTTATACGTTATATGGTAATGCTACATATCGTTATACGTTATAACGTATTACCATATAACGTTATTCGTTATATCGTAATGCTACATAACGTTATACGTTATATCGTAATGCTACATAACGTTGTACGTTATGTCGGAATGCTACATAACGTTATACGTTATATCCTAATGCTACATAACGTTATACGCTGTATCGTAATGCTACATAACGTTATACGTTATAACGTAATACTACATAACGTTATACGTTATATTGTAATGCTACATAACGTTATAAGTTATATGGTAATGCTACATAACGTTATACGTTATAATGTATTACCATATAACGTTATACATTATATCGTAATGTTACATAACGTTATACGTTATATCGTATATACGTAATGCTATATACTTTATATCGTAATGCTACATAATGTTATACGTTATATCGTAATGCTACATGACGTTATACGTTATATCGTAATGCCACACAACGTTATACGTTATAACGTATTACCATATAACGTTATACGTTATAACGTATTACCATATAACGTTATTCGTTATATCGTAATGCTACATAACGTTATACGTTATATCGTAATGCTACATAACGTTATACCTTATATCGTAATGCTACATAACGTTATACGTTACATCGTAATGCTATATAACGTTATACGTTACACCTTACAGCTACATAACATTATACGTTTTATTGTAACGCTACATAACGTTATACGTTATATCGTAATGCTACATAACGTTATACGTTATATCTTTCTGCTACATAACGTTATACGTTATATCGTAATGCTACATAACGTTATACGTTATATCGTAATGCTACATAACGTTATACGTTATATGGTAATGCTACATATCGTTATACGTTATAACGTATTATCATATAACGTTATACGTTACATCGTAATGCTACATAACGTTATACGTTATAACGTAATGCTACATAACGTTATACGTTATAACGTAATACTACATAACGTTATATGTTATAACGTAATACTATATAATGCTATACGTTATATCGTTATGCTACATAACGTTATACGTTATATCGTAATGCTACACAACGTTATACGTTATATTGTAATGCTACATAACGTTATACGTTATATGGTAATGCTACATAACGTTATACGTTATATCGTAATGCTACATAACGTTATACGTTATAACGTATTACCATATAACGTTATACGTTATATCGTATTGCTACATAACGTTATTCGTTATATCGTAATGCTACATAACGTTATACGTTATATCGTAATGCTACATAACGTTATACGTTATATCGTAATGCTACATAACGTTATACGTTATAACGTATTACCATATATCGTTATACGTTATAACGTATTACCATATAACGTTATTCGTTATATCGTAATGCTACATAACGTTATACGTTATATCGTAATGCTACATAACGTTATACGTTATATCGCAATGCTACATAACGTTATACGGTAAAACGTAATACTACATAACGTTATACGTTATAACGTAATACTACATAACGTTATACGTTATATTGTAATGCTACATAACGTTGTACGTTATAACGTAATGCTACATAACGTTATACGTTATATCGTAATGCTACATAACGTTGTACGTTATATCTTACTGCTACATAACGTTATACGTTATATCGTAATGCTACATAACGTTATACGCTATATCGTAATGGTACATAACGTTATGTGTTATATCTTTCTGCTACATAACGTTATACGTCATATCGTAATGCTACATAACGTTATACGTTATATCGTAATGCCACATAACGTTATACGCTATATCGTACTGCTAGATAACGTTATACGTTATATCGTAATGCTACATAACGTTATACGTTGTATCGTAATGCTACATAACGTTGTACGTTATATCGTAATGCTACATAACGTTATACGTTATATCGTAATGCTACATAACGTTATACGTTATAACGTATTACCATATAACGTTATACGTTATATCGTAATGCTACATAACGTTATAGGTTATATCTTACTGCTACATAACTTTATACGTTATATGGTAATGCTACATAACGTTATACGTTATATCGTAATGCTACATAACGTTATACGGTATATCGTAATGCTACATAACGTTATACGTTATATCGTAATGCTACATAACGTTATACGTTTAAACATATTACCATATAACGTTATACGTTACATCGTAATGCTAGATAACGTTATACGTTTAAACGTATTACCATATAACGTTATACGTTACATCGTAATGCTAGATAACGTTATACGTCATATCGTAATGCTACATAACGTTATACGTTATAACGTATTACCATATAACGTTATATGTTACATCGTAATGCTACATAACGTTATCCGTTATATCGCAATGCTACATAACGTTATACGTTATATCGTAATGCTACATAACGTTATACGTTTAAACGTATTACCATATAACGTTATACGTTACATCGTAATGCTAGATAACGTTACACGTCATATCGTAATGCTACATAACGTTATACGTTATATCGTAATGCTACACAACGTTATACGTTATATTGTAATGCTACATAACGTTATACGTTATATGGTAATGCTACATATCGTTATACGTTATAACGTATTACCATATAACGTTATTCGTTATATCGTAATGCTACATAACGTTATACGTTATATCGTAATGCTACATAACGTTATACGTTATATCGTACTGCTACATAACGTTATACGTTATAACGTATTACCATATAACGTTATACGTTACATCGTAATGCTACATAACGTTATACGTTATATCGTAATGCTACACAACGTTATACGTTATATTGTAATGCTACATAACGTTATACGTTATATGGTAATGCTACATATCGTTATACGTAATAACGTATTACCATATAACGTTATTCGTTATATCGTAATGCTACATAACGTTATACGTTATATCGTAATGCTACATAACGTTATACGTTATGTCGGAATGCTACATAACGTTATACGTTATATCCTAATGCTACATAACGTTATACGCTGTATCGTAATGCTACATAACGTTATACGTTATAACGTAATACTGCATAACGTTATACGTTATATTGTAATGCTACGTAACGTTATAAGTTATATGGTAATGCTACATAACGTTATACGTTATAATGTATTACCATATAACGTTATACATTATATCGTAATGTTACATAACGTTATACGTTATATCGTAATGCTACATAATGTTATACGTTATATCGTAATGCTACATGACGTTATACGTTATATCGTAATGCCACACAACGTTATACGTTATAACGTATTACCATATAACGTTATACGTTATAACGTATTACCATATAACGTTATACGTTATATACTAATGCTACATAACGTTATACGTTATACCGTACTGCTACATAACGTTATACGTTATAACGTATTACCATATAACGTTATACGTTACATCGTAATGCTACATAACGTTATACGTTATATCGTAATGCTACATAACGTTATACGTTATAACGTATTACCATATAACGTTATACGTTACATCGTAATGCTACATAACGTTATACGTTATATCGTAATGCTACATAACGTTATACGTTATAACGTAATACTACATAACGTTATATGTTATAACGTAATACTATATAACGTTATACGTCATATCGTAATGCTACATAACGTTATACGTTATATCGTAATGCCACGTAACGTTATACGCTATATCGTACTGCTAGATAACGTTATTCGTTATATCGTAATGTTACATAACGTTATACGTTGTATCGTAATGCTACATAACGTTATAGGTTATATCTTACTGCTACATAACGTTATACGTTATATGGTAATGCTACATAACGTTATACGTTATATCGTAATGCTACATAACGTTATACGGTATATCGTAATGCTACATAACGTTATACGTTATAACGTAATACTACATAACGTTATACGTTATATTGTAATGCTACATAACGTTGTACGTTATAACGTAATGCTACATAACGTTATACGTTTAAACGTATTACCATATAACGTTATACGTTACATCGTAATGCTAGATAACGTTATACGTCATATCGTAATGCTACATAACGTTATACGTTATAACGTATTACCATATAACGTTATAGGTTACATCGTAATGCTACATAACGTTATCCGTTATATCGTAATGCTACATAACGTTATACGTTATATCGTAATGCTACATAACTTTATACGTTTAAACGTATTACCATATAACGTTATACGATACACCGTAATGCTAGATAACGTTATACGTCATATCGTAATGCTACATAACGTTATACGTTATATCGTAATGCCACATAACGTTATACGCTATATCGTACTGCTAGATAACGTTATACGTTATATCGTAATGCTACATAACGTTATACGTTGTATCGTAATGCTACATAACGTCATACGTTATATCGTAATGCTACATAACGTTATACGTTATATTGTAATGCTACATAACATTATACGTTATAGCGTATTACCATATAACGTTATACGTTACATCGCAATGCAACATAACGTTATACGTTATATCGTAATGCTACATAACGTTATACGTTATATCGTAATGCTACATAACGTTATACGTTATATCTTTCTGCTACATAACGTTATACGTTATATCGTAATGCTACATAACGTTATACGTTATATGGTAATGCTACATATCGTTATACGTTATAACGTATTATCATATAACGTTATACGTTACATCGTAATGCTACATAACGTTATACGTTATAACGTAATGCTACATAACGTTATACGTTATAACGTAATACTACATAACGTTATATGTTATAACGTAATACTATATAACGTTATACGTTATATCGTTATGCTACATAACGTTATACGTTATATCATAATGCTACACAACGTTATACGTTATATTGTAATGCTACATAACGTTATACGTTATATGGTAATGCTACATATCGTTATACGTTATAACGTATTACCATATAACGTTATTCGTTATATCGTAATGCTACATAACGTTATACGTTATATCGTAATGCTACATAACGTTATACGTTATATCGCAATGCTACATAACGTTATACGATAAAACGTAATACTACATAACGTTATACGTTATAACGTAATACTACCTAACGTTATACGTTATATTGTAATGCTACATAACGTTGTACGTTATAACGTAATGCTACATAACGTTATACGTTATATCGTAATGCTACATAACGTTATACGTTATATCGTAATGCTGCACAACGTTATACGTTATATCGTAATGCTACATAACGTTATACGTTATATCGTAATGCTACATAACGTTATGCGTTATATCGTAATGCTACATAACGTTATACGTTATATCGTAATGCTACATAACGTTATACGTTATATCGTATTGCTACATAACGTTATACGTTATATCGTAATGCTGCACAACGTTATACGTTATATCGTAATGCTACATAACGTTATACGTTATATCGTAATGCTACATAACGTTATACGTTATATCGTAATGCTACATAACGTTATACGTTATAACGTATTACCATATAACGTTATACGTTACATCGTAATGCTACATAACGTTATACGTTATATCGTAATGCTACATAACGTTATACGTTATAACGTATTACCATATAACGTTATACGTTACATCCTAATGCTACATAACGTTATACGTTATATCGTAATGCTACATAACGTTATACGTTATAACGTAATACTACATAACGTTATATGTTATAACGTAATACTATATAACGTTATACGTTATATCGTTATGCTACATAACGTTATACGTTATATCGTAATGCTACACAACGTTGTACGTTATTTTGTAATGCTACATAACGTTATACGTTATATGGTAATGCTACATATCGTTATACGTTATAACGTATTACCATATAACGTTATTCGTTATATTGTAATGCTACATAACGTCATACGTTATATCGTAATGCTACATAACGTTATACGTTATATCGTAATGCTACATAACGTTATACGTTATAACGTATTACCATATAACGTTATACGTTACATCGTAATGCTACATAACGTTATACGTTATATCGTAATGCTACATAACGTTATACGTTATAACGTAATACTACATAACGTTATATGTTATAACGTAATACTATATAACGTTATACGTTATATCGTTATGCTACATAACGTTATACGTTATATCGTAATGCTACACAACGTTATACGTTATATTGTAATGCTACATAACGTTATACGTTATAACGTATTACCATATAACGTTATACGTTACATCGTAATTCTGGATAACGTTATACGTCATGTCGTAATGCTACATAACGTTATACGTTATATCGTAATGCCACATAACGTTATACGCTATATCGTACTGCTAGATAACGTTATACGTTATATCGTAATGCTACATAACGTTATACGTTACATCGTAATGCTACATAACGTTATCCGCTATATCGTAATGCTACATAACGTTATACGTTATATCGTAATGCTACATAACGTTATATGTTATAACGTAATACTATATAACGTTATACGTTATATCGTTATGCTACATAACGTTATACGTTATATCGTAATGCTACATAACGTTATACGTTGTATCGTAATGCTACATAACGTTGTACGTTATATCGTAATGCTACAAAACGTTATACGTTATATCGTAATGCTACATAACGTTATACGTTATAACGTATTACCATATCACGTTATACGTTATATCGTAATGCTACATAACGTTATATGTTATAACGTAATACTATATAACGTTATACGTTATATCGTTATGCTACATAACGTTATACGTTATATGGTAATGCTACATATCGTTATACGTTATAACGTATTACCATATAACGTTATTCGTTATATCGTAATGCTACATAACGTTATACGTTATATCGTAATGCTACATAACGTTATACGTTATATCGCAATGCTACATAACGTTATACGATAAAACGTAATACTACATAACGTTATACGTTATAACGTAATACTACCTAACGTTATACGTTATATTGTAATGCTACATAACGTTGTACGTTATAACGTAATGCTACATAACGTTATACGTTATATCGTAATGCTACATAACGTTATACGTTATATCGTAATGCTGCACAACGTTATACGTTATATCGTAATGCTACATAACGTTATACGTTATATCGTAATGCTACATAACGTTATGCGTTATATCGTAATGCTACATAACGTTATACGTTATATCGTAATGCTACATAACGTTATACGTTATATCGTAATGCTACATAACGTTATACGTTATATCGTAATGCTGCACAACGTTATACGTTATATCGTAATGCTACATAACGTTATACGTTATATCGTAATGCTACATAACGTTATACGTTATATCGTAATGCTACATAACGTTATACGTTATAACGTATTACCATATAACGTTATACGTTACATCGTAATGCTACATAACGTTATACGTTATATCGTAATGCTACATAACGTTATACGTTATAACGTATTACCATATAACGTTATACGTTACATCGTAATGCTACATAACGTTATACGTTATATCGTAATGCTACATAACGTTATACGTTATAACGTAATACTACATAACGTTATATGTTATAACGTAATACTATATAACGTTATACGTTATATCGTTATGCTACATAACGTTATACGTTATATCGTAATGCTACACAACGTTATACGTTATTTTGTAATGCTACATAACGTTATACGTTATATGGTAATGCTACATATCGTTATACGTTATAACGTATTACCATATAACGTTATTCGTTATATTGTAATGCTACATAACGTCATACGTTATATCGTAATGCTACATAACGTTATACGTTATATCGTAATGCTACATAACGTTATACGTTATAACGTATTACCATATAACGTTATACGTTACATCGTAATGCTACATAACGTTATACGTTATATCGTAATGCTACATAACGTTATACGTTATAACGTAATACTACATAACGTTATATGTTATAACGTAATACTATATAACGTTATACGTTATATCGTTATGCTACATAACGTTATACGTTATATCGTAATGCTACACAACGTTATACGTTATATTGTAATGCTACATAACGTTATACGTTATAACGTATTACCACATAACGTTATACGTTACATCGTAATTCTGGATAACGTTATACGTCATGTCGTAATGCTACATAACGTTATACGTTATATCGTAATGCCACATAACGTTATACGCTATATCGTACTGCTAGATAACGTTATACGTTATATCGTAATGCTACATAACGTTATACGTTACATCGTAATGCTACATAACGTTATCCGCTATATCGTAATGCTACATAACGTTATACGTTATATCGTAATGCTACATAACGTTATATGTTATAACGTAATACTATATAACGTTATACGTTATATCGTTATGCTACATAACGTTATACGTTATATCGTAATGCTACATAACGTTATACGTTGTATCGTAATGCTACATAACGTTGTACGTTATATCGTAATGCTACAAAACGTTATACGTTATATCGTTATGCTACATAACGTTATACGTTATATCGTAATGCTACATAACGTTATACGTTGTATCGTAATGCTACATAACGTTGTACGTTATATCGTAATGCTACAAAACGTTATACGTTATATCGTAATGCTACATAACGTTATACGTTATAACGTATTACCATATCACGTTATACGTTATATCGTAATGCTACATAACGTTATAGGTTATATCTTACTGCTACATAACGTTATACGTTATATCGTAATGCTGCACAACGTTATACGTTATATCGTAATGCTACATAATGTTATACGTTATATCGTAATGCTACATAACGTTATACGTTATATCGTAATGCTACATAACGTTATACGTTGTATCGTAATGCTACATAACGTTATACGTTATATCGTAATGCTACATAACGTTATACGTTATATCGTAATGCTGCACAACGTTATACGTTATATCGTAATGCTACATAACGTTATACGTTATATCGTTATGCTACATAACGTTATACGTTATATCGTAATGCTACACAACGTTATACGTTATATTGTAATGCTACATAACGTTATACGTTATAACGTATTACCATATAACGTTATACGTTACATCGTAATTCTGGATAACGTTATACGTCATGTCGTAATGCTACATAACGTTATACGTTATATCGTAATGCCACATAACGTTATACGCTATATCGTACTGCTAGATAACGTTATACGTTATATCGTAATGCTACATAACGTTATACGTTACATCGTAATGCTACATAACGTTATCCGCTATATCGTAATGCTACATAACGTTATACGTTATATCGTAATGCTACATAACGTTATACGTTATAACGTATTACCATATAACGTTATACGTTACATCGTAATTCTGGATAACGTTATACGTCATGTCGTAATGCTACATAACGTTATACGTTATATCGTAATGCCACATAACGTTATACGCTATATCGTACTGCTAGATAACGTTATACGTTATATCGTAATGCTACATAACGTTATACGTTGTATCGTAATGCTACATAACGTTGTACGTTATATCGTAATGCTACAAAACGTTATACGTTATATCGTAATGCTACATAACGTTATACGTTATAACGTATTACCATATCACGTTATACGTTATATCGTAATGCTACATAAC
The DNA here is from genome assembly GCA_936014575.1 of Bombus lapidarius. NCBI lineage: Eukaryota > Metazoa > Arthropoda > Insecta > Hymenoptera > Apidae > Bombus > Bombus lapidarius. Next base: position 451,557 of record CAKXZU010000105.1, on the reverse strand, counting down.
GTTATAGGTTATATCTTACTGCTACATAACGTTATACGTTATATCGTAATGCTACATAACGTTATACGTTATATCGTAATGCTGCACAACGTTATACGTTATATCGTAATGCTACATAATGTTATACGTTATATCGTAATGCTACATAACGTTATACGTTATATCGTAATGCTACATAACGTTATACGTTATATCGTAATGCTACATAACGTTATACGTTATATCGTAATGCTACATAACGTTATACGTTATATCGTAATGCTGCACAACGTTATACGTTATATCGTAATGCTACATAACGTTATACGTTATATCGTAATGCTACATAACGTTATACGTTATATCGTAATGCTACATAACGTTATACGTTATAACGTATTACCATATAACGTTATACGTTACATCGTAATGCTACATAACGTTATACGTTATTTCGTAATGCTACATAACGTTATACGTTATAACGTAATACTACATAACGTTATATGTTATAACGTAATACTATATAATGTTATACGTTATATCGTTATGCTACATAACGTTATACGTTATATCGTAGTGCTACACAACGTTATACGTTATATTGTAATGCTACATAACGTTATACGTTATATGGTAATGCTACATATCGTTATACGTTATAACGTATTACCATATAACGTTATTCGTTATATCGTAATGCTACATAACGTCATACGTTATATCGTAATGCTACATAACGTTATACGTTATATCGTAATGCTACATAACATTATACGTTATAACGTATTACCATATAACGTTATACGTTACATCGCAATGCAACATAACGTTATACGTTATATCGTAATGCTACATAACGTTATACCTTATATCGTAATGCTACATAACGTTATACGTTACATCGTAATGCTATATAACGTTATACGTTACACCTTACAGCTACATAACGTTACACGTTATATCGTAATGCTACATAACGTTATACGGTATATCGTAATACTACATAACGTTATACGTTATATCTTTCTGCTACATAACGTTATACGTTATATCGTAATGCTACATAACGTTATACGTTATATCGTAATGCTACATAACGTTATACGTTATATCGTAAAGCTACATAACGTTGTACGTTATATCTTACTGCTACATAACGTTATACGTTATATCGTAATGCTACATAACGTTATACGTTATATCGTAATGCTACATAACGTTATACGTTATATGGTAATGCTACATATCGTTATACGTTATAACGTATTACCATATAACGTTATACGTTACATCGTAATGCTACATAACGTTATACGTTATAACGTAATGCTACATAACGTTATACGTTACAACGTAATACTACATAACGTTATATGTTATAACGTAATACTATATAACGTTATACGTTATATCGTTATGGTACATAACGTTATGCGTTATATCGTAATGCTACACAACGTTATACGTTATATTGTAATGCTACATAACGTTATATGTTATATGGTAATGCTACATATCGTTATACGTTATAACGTATTACCATATAACGTTATTCGTTATATCGTAGTGCTACATAACGTTATACGTTATATCGTAATGCTACATAACGTTATACGTTATATCGTAATGCTACATAACGTTATACGTTATAACGTATTACCATATAACGTTATACGTTACATCGTAATGCAACATAACGTTATACGTTATATCGTAATGCTACATAACGTTATACCTTATATCGTAATGCTACATAACGTTATACGTTACATCGTAATGCTATATAACGTTATACGTTACACCTTACAGCTACATAACGTTATACGTTATATCGTAACGCTGCATAACATTATACGTTATATCGTAATGCTACATAACATTATACGTTATATCTTTCTGCTACATAACGTTATACGTTATATCGTAATGCTACATAACGTTATACGTTATATCGTAATGCTACATAACGTTATACGTTATATGGTAATGCTACATATCGTTATACGTTATAACGTATTATCATATAACGTTATACGTTACATCGTAATGCTACATAACGTTATACGTTATAACGTAATGCTACATAACGTTATACGTTATATCGTAATGCTACATAACGTTATACGTTATATCGTAATGCTACATAACGTTATACGTTATATCGTAATGCTACATAACGTTATACGTTATATCGTAATGCTACATAACGTTATACGTTATATCGTAATGCTACATAACGTTATACGTTATATCGTAATGCTGCACAACGTTATACGTTATATCGTAATGCTACATAACGTTATACGTTATATCGTAATGCTACATAACGTTATACGTTATATCGTAATGCTACATAACGTTATACGTTATAACGTATTACCATATAACGTTATACGTTACATCGTAATGCTACATAACGTTATACGTTATTTCGTAATGCTACATAACGTTATACATTATAACGTAATACTACATAACGTTATATGTTATAACGTAATACTATATAACGTTATACGTTATATCGTTATGCTACATAACGTTATACGTTATATCGTAATGCTACACAACGTTATACGTTATATTGTAATGCTACATAACGTTATACGTTATATGGTAATGCTACATATCGTTATACGTTATAACGTATTACCATATAACGTTATTCGTTATATCGTAATGCTACGTAACGTCATACGTTATATCGTAATGCTACATAACGTTATACGTTATATTGTAATGCTACATAACGTTATACGTTACATCGTAATGCTACATAACGTTATACGTTATATCGTAATGCTACATAACGTTATACGTTATAACGTAATACTACATAACGTTATGCGTTATATCGTAATGCTACATAACGTTATACGTTATATGGTAATGCTACATATCGTTATACGTTATAACGTATTACCATATAACGTTATTCGTTATATCGTAATGCTACATAACGTCATACGTTATATCGTAATGCTACATAACGTTATACGTTATATCGTAATGCTACATAACGTTATACGTTATAACGTATTACCATATAACGTTATACGTTACATCGTAATGCTACATAACGTTATACGTTACATCGTAATGCTATATAACGTTATACGTTACACCTTACAGCTACATAACGTTATACGTTATATCGTAATGCTACATAACGTTATACGTTATATCGTAATGCTACATAACGTTATACGTTATATGGTAATGCTACATATCGTTATACGTTATAACGTATTATCATATAACGTTATACGTTACATCGTAATGCTACATAACGTTATACGTTATAACGTAATGCTACATAACGTTATACGTTATATCGTAATGCTACATAACGTTATACGTTATAACGTATTACCATATAACGTTATACGTTACATCGAAATGCTACATAACGTTATACGTTATATCGTAATGCTACATAACGTTATACGTTATAACGTAATACTACATAACGTTATACGTTATAACGTATTACCATATAACGTTATACGTTACATCGTAATGCTACATAACGTTATACGTTATTTCGTAATGCTACATAACGTTATACGTTATAACGTAATACTACATAACGTTATATGTTATAACGTAATACTATATAATGTTATACGTTATATCGTTATGCTACATAACGTTATACGTTATATCGTTGTGCTACACAACGTTATACGTTATATTGTAATGCTACATAACGTTATACGTTATATCGTAATGCTACATAACGTTATACGTTATAACGTATTACCATATAACGTTATACGTTACATCGTAATGCTACATAACGTTATACGTTATATCGTAATGCTACATAACGTTATACGTTATAACGTAATACTACATAACGTTATGCGTTATATCGTAATGCTACATAACGTTATACGTTATATGGTAATGCTACACAACGTTATACGTTATATTGTAATGCTACATAACGTTATACGTTATATGGTAATGCTACATATCGTTATATGTTATAACGTATTACCATATAACGTTATTCGTTATATCGTAATGCTACATAACGTTATACGTTATATCGTAATGCTACATAACGTTATACGTTATATCGTAATGCTACACAACGTTATACGTTATATTGTAATGCTACATAACGTTATACGTTATATGGTAATGCTACATATCGTTATACGTTATAACGTATTACCATATAACGTTATTCGTTATATCGTAATGCTACATAACGTTATACGTTATATCGTAATGCTACATAACGTTATACGTTATATCGTAATGCTGCACAACGTTATACGTTATATCGTAATGCTACATAACGTTATACGTTATATCGTAATGCTACATAACGTTATACGTTATATCGTAATGCTACATAACGTTATACGTTATATCGTAATGCTACATAACGTTATACGTTCTATCGTAATGCTACATAACGTTATACGTTATATCTTAATGCTGCACAACGTTATACGTTATATCGTAATGCTACATAACGTTATACGTTATATCGTAATGCTACATATCGTTATACGTTATATCGTAATGCTACATAACGTTATACGTTATAACGTATTACCATATAACGTTATACGTTACATCGAAATGCTACATAACGTTATACGTTATATCGTAATGCTACATAACGTTATACGTTATAACGTAATACTACATAACGTTATACGTTATAACGTATTACCATATAACGTTATACGTTACATCGTAATGCTACATAACGTTATACGTTATTTCGTAATGCTACATAACGTTATACGTTATATCGTAATGCTACATAACGTTATACGTTATAACGTATTACCATATAACGTTATACGTTACATCGTAATTCTGGATAACGTTATACGTCATGTCGTAATGCTACATAACGTTATACGTTATATCGTAATGCCACATAACGTTATACGCTATATCGTACTGCTAGATAACGTTATACGTTATATCGTAATGCTACATAACGTTATACGTTGTATCGTAATGCTACATAACGTTGTACGTTATATCGTAATGCTACAAAACGTTATACGTTATATCGTAATGCTACATAACGTTATACGTTATAACGTATTACCATATCACGTTATACGTTATATCGTAATGCTACATAACGTTATACGTTATAACGTATTACCATATAACGTTATACGTTACATCGTAATGCTACATAACGTTATACGTTATTTCGTAATGCTACATAACGTTATACGTTATATCGTAATGCTACATAACGTTATACGTTATAACGTATTACCATATAACGTTATACGTTACATCGTAATTCTGGATAACGTTATACGTCATGTCGTAATGCTACATAACGTTATACGTTATATCGTAATGCCACATAACGTTATACGCTATATCGTACTGCTAGATAACGTTATACGTTATATCGTAATGCTACATAACGTTATACGTTATATCGTAATGCTACATAACGTTATACGTTATAACGTATTACCATATCACGTTATACGTTATATCGTAATGCTACATAACGTTATAGGTTATATCTTAATGCTACATAACGTTATACGTTATATCGTAATGCTACATAACGTTATACGTTATATCGTAATGCTGCACAACGTTATACGTTATATCGTAATGCTACATAACGTTATACGTCATATCGTAATGCTACATAACGTTATACGTTATATCGTAATGCTACATAACGTTATACGTTATATCGTAATGCTACATAACGTTATACGTTATATCGTAATGCTACATAACGTTATACGTTATATCGTAATGCTGCACAACGTTATACGTTATATCGTAATGCTACATAACGTTATACGTTATATCGTAATGCTACATAACGTTATACGTTATATCGTAATGCTACATAACGTTATACGTTATAACGTATTACCATATAACGTTATACGTTACATCGTAATGCTACATAACGTTATACCTTATTTCGTAATGCTACATAACGTTATACATTATAACGTAATACTACATAACGTTATATGTTATAACGTAATACTATATAACGTTATACGTTATATCGTTATGCTACATAACGTTATACGTTATATCGTAATGCTACACAACGTTATACGTTATATTGTAATGCTACATAACGTTATACGTTATATGGTAATGCTACATATCGTTATACGTTATAACGTATTACCATATAACGTTATTCGTTATATCGTAATGCTACGTAACGTCATACGTTATATCGTAATGCTACATAACGTTATACGTTATATTGTAATGCTACATAACGTTATACGTTACATCGTAATGCTACATAACGTTATACGTTATATCGTAATGCTACATAACGTTATACGTTATAACGTAATACTACATAACGTTATGCGTTATATCGTAATGCTACATAACGTTATACGTTATATGGTAATGCTACATATCGTTATACGTTATAACGTATTACCATATAACGTTATTCGTTATATCGTAATGCTACATAACGTCATACGTTATATCGTAATGCTACATAACGTTATACGTTATATCGTAATGCTACATAACGTTATACGTTATAACGTATTACCATATAACGTTATACGTTACATCGTAATGCTACATAACGTTATACGTTACATCGTAATGCTATATAACGTTATACGTTACACCTTACAGCTACATAACGTTATACGTTATATCGTAATGCTACATAACGTTATACGTTATATCGTAATGCTACATAACGTTATACGTTATATGGTAATGCTACATATCGTTATACGTTATAACGTATTATCATATAACGTTATACGTTACATCGTAATGCTACATAACGTTATACGTTATAACGTAATGCTACATAACGTTATACGTTATATCGTAATGCTACATAACGTTATACGTTATAACGTATTACCATATAACGTTATACGTTACATCGAAATGCTACATAACGTTATACGTTATATCGTAATGCTACATAACGTTATACGTTATAACGTAATACTACATAACGTTATACGTTATAACGTATTACCATATAACGTTATACGTTACATCGTAATGCTACATAACGTTATACGTTATTTCGTAATGCTACATAACGTTATACGTTATAACGTAATACTACATAACGTTATATGTTATAACGTAATACTATATAATGTTATACGTTATATCGTTATGCTACATAACGTTATACGTTATATCGTTGTGCTACACAACGTTATACGTTATATTGTAATGCTACATAACGTTATACGTTATATCGTAATGCTACATAACGTTATACGTTATAACGTATTACCATATAACGTTATACGTTACATCGTAATGCTACATAACGTTATACGTTATATCGTAATGCTACATAACGTTATACGTTATAACGTAATACTACATAACGTTATGCGTTATATCGTAATGCTACATAACGTTATACGTTATATGGTAATGCTACATATCGTTATACGTTATAACGTATTACCATATAACGTTATTCGTTATATCGTAATGCTACATAACGTCATACGTTATATCGTAATGCTACATAACGTTATACGTTATATCGTAATGCTACATAACGTTATACGTTATAACGTATTACCATATAACGTTATACGTTACATCGTAATGCTACATAACGTTATACGTTACATCGTAATGCTATATAACGTTATACGTTACACCTTACAGCTACATAACGTTATACGTTATATCGTAATGCTACATAACGTTATACGTTATATCGTAATGCTACATAATGTTATACGTTATATGGTAATGCTACATATCGTTATACGTTATAACGTATTATCATATAACGTTATACGTTACATCGTAATGCTACATAACGTTATACGTTATAACGTAATGCTACATAACGTTATACGTTATATTGTAATGCTACATAACATTATACGTTATAGCGTATTACCATATAACGTTATACGTTACATCGCAATGCAACATAACGTTATACGTCATATCGTAATGCTACATAACGTTATACGTTATATCGTAATGCCACATAACGTTATACGCTTTATCGTACTGCTAGATAACGTTATACGTTATATCGTAATGCTACATAACGTTATACGTTACATCGCAATGCAACATAACGTTATACGTCATATCGTAATGCTACATAACGTTATACGTTATAACGTATTACCATATAACGTTATACGTTACATCGTAATGCTACATAACGTTATACGTTATAACGTAATGTTACATAACGTTATACGTTATATCGTAATGCTACATAACGTTATACGTTATATCTTTCTGCTACATAACGTTATGCGTTATATCGTAATGCTACATAACGTTATACGTTATATCGTAATGCTACATAACGTTATACGTTATATCTTTCTGCTACATAAAGTTATACGTTATATCGTAATGCTACATAACGTTATACGTTATATCGTAATGCTACATAACGTTATACGTTATATGGTAATGCTACATATCGTTATACGTTATAACGTATTACCATATAACGTTATTCGTTATATCGTAATGCTACATAACGTTATACGTTATATCGTAATGCTACATAACGTTATACGTTATATCGTAATGCTACATAACGTTATACGTTATAACGTATTACCATATAACGTTATACGTTACATCGTAATGCAACATAACGTTATACTTTATATCGTAATGCTACATAACGTTATACCTTATATCGTAATGCTACATAACGTTATACGTTACATCGTAATGCTATATAACGTTATACGTTACACCTTACAGCTACATAACGTTATACGTTATATCGTAACGCTACATAACGTTATACGTTATATCGTAATGCTACATAACGTTATACGTTATATCTTTCTGCTACATAACGTTATGCGTTATATCGTAATGCTACATAACGTTATACGTTATATCGTAATGCTACATAACGTTATACGTTATATGGTAAAGCTACATATCGTTATACGTTATAACGTATTATCATATAACGTTATACGTTACATCGTAATGCTACATAACGTTATACGTTATAACGTAATGCTACATAACGTTATACGTTATAACGTAATACTACATAACGTTATATGTTATAACGTAATACTATATAACGTTATACGTTATATCGTAATGCTACATAACGTTATACGTTGTATCGTAATGCTACATAACGTTGTACGTTATATCGTAATGCTACATAACGTTATACGTTATATCGTAATGCTACATAACGTTATACGTTATAACGTATTACCATATAACGTTACACGTTATATCGTAATGCTACATAACGTTATAGGTTATATCTTACTGCTACATAACGTTATACGTTATATGGTAATGCTACATAACGTTATACGTTATATCGTAATGCTACATAACGTTATACGGTATATCGTAATGCTACATAACGTTATACGTTATATCGTAATGCTACATAACGTTATACGCTATATCGTACTGCTAGATAACGTTATACGTTATATCGTAATGCTACATAACGTTATACGTTGTATCGTAATGCTACATAACGTTGTACGTTATATCGTAATGCTACATAACGTTATACGTTATATCGTAATGCTACATAACGTTATACGTTATAACGTATTACCATATAACGTTACACGTTATATCGTAATGCTACATAACGTTATAGGTTATATCTTACTGCTACATAACGTTATACGTTATATGGTAATGCTACATAACGTTATACGTTATATCGTAATGCTACATAACGTTATACGTTATAACGTATTACCATATAACGTTATACGTTACATCGTAATGCTACATAACGTTATACGTTACATCGTAATGCTATATAACGTTATACGTTACACCTTACAGCTACATAACGTTATACGTTATATCGTAATGCTACATAACGTTATACGTTACATCGCAATGCAACATAACGTTATACGTCATATCGTAATGCTACATAACGTTATACGTTATAACGTATTACCATATAACGTTATACGTTACATCGTAATGCTACATAACGTTATACGATATAACGTAATGCTACATAACGTTATACGTTATATCGTAATGCTACATAACGTTGTACGTTATATCTTACTGCTACATAACGTTATACGTCATATCGTAATGCTACATAACGTTATACGTTATATCGTAATGCCACATAACGTTATACGCTATATCGTACTGCTAGATAACGTTATACGTTATATCGTAATGCTACATAACGTTATACGTTGTATCGTAATGCTACATAACGTTGTACGTTATATCGTAATGCTACATAACGTTATACGTTATATCGTAATGCTACATAACGTTATACGTTTAAACGTATTACCATATAACGTTATACGTTACATCGTAATGCTAGATAAAGTTATACGTCATATCGTAATGCTACATAACGTTATACGTTATAACGTATTACCATATAACGTTATACGTTACATCGTAATGCTACATAACGTTATACGTTATATCGTAATGCTACATAACGTTATACGTTGTATCGTAATGCTACATAACGTTGTACGTTATATCGTAATGCTACATAACGTTATACGTTATATCGTAATGCTACATAACGTTATACGTTATAACGTATTACCATATAACGTTACACGTTATATCGTAATGAAACATAACGTTATAGGTTATATCTTACTGCTACATAACGTTATACGTTATATGGTAATGCTACATAACGTTATACGTTATATCGTAATGCTACATAACGTTATACGGTATATCGTAATGCTACATAACGTTATACGTTATATCGTAATGCTACATAACGTTATACGTTTAAACGTATTACCATATAACGTTATACGTTACATCGTAATGCTAGATAACGTTATACGTCATATCGTAATGCTACATAACGTTATACGTTATAACGTATTACCATATAACATTATACGTTACATCGTAATTCTGGATAACGTTATACGTCATGTCGTAATGCTACATAACGTTATACGTTATATCGTAATGCTACATAACGTTATACGTTATAACGTATTACCATATAACGTTATACGTTACATCGTAATTCTGGATAACGTTATACGTCATGTCGTAATGCTACATAACGTTATACGTTATATCGTAATGCCACATAACGTTATACGCTATATCGTACTGCTAGATAACGTTATACGTTATATCGTAATGCTACATAACGTTATACGTTGTATCGTAATGCTACATAACGTTGTACGTTATATCGTAATGCTACAAAACGTTATACGTTATATCGTAATGCTACATAACGTTATACGTTATAACGTATTACCATATCACGTTATACGTTATATCGTAATGCTACATAACGTTACAGGTTATATCTTACTGCTACATAACGTTATACGTTATATCGTAATGCTACATAACGTTATACGTTATATCGTAATGCTACATAACGTTATACGTTATAACGTAATACTACATAACGTTATACGTTATAACGTATTACCATATAACGTTATACGTTACATCGTAATGCTACATAACGTTATACGTTATTTCGTAATGCTACATAACGTTATACGTTATATCGTAATGCTACATAACGTTATACGTTATAACGTATTACCATATAACGTTATACGTTACATCGTAATTCTGGATAACGTTATACGTCATGTCGTAATGCTACATAACGTTATACGTTATATCGTAATTCCACATAACGTTATACGCTATATCGTACTGCTAGATAACGTTATACGTTATATCGTAATGCTACATAACGTTATACGTTGTATCGTAATGCTACATAACGTTGTACGTTATATCGTAATGCTACAAAACGTTATACGTTATATCGTAATGCTACATAACGTTATACGTTATAACGTATTACCATATCACCTTATACGTTATATCGTAATGCTACATAACGTTATAGGTTATATCTTACTGCTACATAACGTTATACGTTATATCGTAATGCTACATAACGTTATACGTTATATCGTAATGCTGCACAACGTTATACGTTATATCGTAATGCTACATAACGTTATACGTTATATCGTAATGCTACATAACGTTATACGTTATATCGTAATGCTACATAACGTTATACGTTATATCGTAATGCTACATAACGTTATACGTTATATCGTAATGCTACATAACGTTATACGTTATATCGTAATGCTGCACAACGTTATACGTTATATCGTAATGCTACATAACGTTATACGTTATATCGTAATGCTACATAACGTTATACGTTATATCGTAATGCTACATAACGTTATACGTTATAACGTATTACCATATAACGTTATACGTTACATCGTAATGCTACATAACGTTATACGTTATTTCGTAATGCTACATAACGTTATACATTATAACGTAATACTACATAACGTTATATGTTATAACGTAATACTATATAACGTTATACGTTATATCGTTATGCTACATAACGTTATACGTTATATCGTAATGCTACACAACGTTATACGTTATATTGTAATGCTACATAACGTTATACGTTATATGGTAATGCTACATATCGTTATACGTTATAACGTATTACCATATAACGTTATTCGTTATATCGTAATGCTACGTAACGTCATACGTTATATCGTAATGCTACATAACGTTATACGTTATATTGTAATGCTACATAACGTTATACGTTACATCGTAATGCTACATAACGTTATACGTTATATCGTAATGCTACATAACGTTATACGTTATAACGTAATACTACATAACGTTATGCGTTATATCGTAATGCTACATAACGTTATACGTTATATGGTAATGCTACATATCGTTATACGTTATAACGTATTACCATATAACGTTATTCGTTATATCGTAATGCTACATAACGTCATACGTTATATCGTAATGCTACATAACGTTATACGTTATATCGTAATGCTACATAACGTTATACGTTATAACGTATTACCATATAACGTTATACGTTACATCGTAATGCTACATAACGTTATACGTTACATCGTAATGCTATATAACGTTATACGTTACACCTTACAGCTACATAACGTTATACGTTATATCGTAATGCTACATAACGTTATACGTTATATCGTAATGCTACATAACGTTATACGTTATATGGTAATGCTACATATCGTTATACGTTATAACGTATTATCATATAACGTTATACGTTACATCGTAATGCTACATAACGTTATACGTTATAACGTAATGCTACATAACGTTATACGTTATATCGTAATGCTACATAACGTTATACGTTATAACGTATTACCATATAACGTTATACGTTACATCGAAATGCTACATAACGTTATACGTTATATCGTAATGCTACATAACGTTATACGTTATAACGTAATACTACATAACGTTATACGTTATAACGTATTACCATATAACGTTATACGTTACATCGTAATGCTACATAACGTTATACGTTATTTCGTAATGCTACATAACGTTATACGTTATAACGTAATACTACATAACGTTATATGTTATAACGTAATACTATATAATGTTATACGTTATATCGTTATGCTACATAACGTTATACGTTATATCGTTGTGCTACACAACGTTATACGTTATATTGTAATGCTACATAACGTTATACGTTATATCGTAATGCTACATAACGTTATACGTTATAACGTATTACCATATAACGTTATACGTTACATCGTAATGCTACATAACGTTATACGTTATATCGTAATGCTACATAACGTTATACGTTATAACGTAATACTACATAACGTTATGCGTTATATCGTAATGCTACATAACGTTATACGTTATATGGTAATGCTACACAACGTTATACGTTATATTGTAATGCTACATAACGTTATACGTTATATGGTAATGCTACATATCGTTATATGTTATAACGTATTACCATATAACGTTATTCGTTATATCGTAATGCTACATAACGTTATACGTTATATCGTAATGCTACATAACGTTATACGTTATATCGTAATGCTACACAACGTTATACGTTATATTGTAATGCTACATAACGTTATACGTTATATGGTAATGCTACATATCGTTATACGTTATAACGTATTACCATATAACGTTATTCGTTATATCGTAATGCTACATAACGTTATACGTTATATCGTAATGCTACATAACGTTATACGTTATATCGTAATGCTGCACAACGTTATACGTTATATCGTAATGCTACATAACGTTATACGTTATATCGTAATGCTACATAACGTTATACGTTATATCGTAATGCTACATAACGTTATACGTTATATCGTAATGCTACATAACGTTATACGTTCTATCGTAATGCTACATAACGTTATACGTTATATCTTAATGCTGCACAACGTTATACGTTATATCGTAATGCTACATAACGTTATACGTTATATCGTAATGCTACATATCGTTATACGTTATATCGTAATGCTACATAACGTTATACGTTATAACGTATTACCATATAACGTTATACGTTACATCGAAATGCTACATAACGTTATACGTTATATCGTAATGCTACATAACGTTATACGTTATAACGTAATACTACATAACGTTATACGTTATAACGTATTACCATATAACGTTATACGTTACATCGTAATGCTACATAACGTTATACGTTATTTCGTAATGCTACATAACGTTATACGTTATATCGTAATGCTACATAACGTTATACGTTATAACGTATTACCATATAACGTTATACGTTACATCGTAATTCTGGATAACGTTATACGTCATGTCGTAATGCTACATAACGTTATACGTTATATCGTAATGCCACATAACGTTATACGCTATATCGTACTGCTAGATAACGTTATACGTTATATCGTAATGCTACATAACGTTATACGTTGTATCGTAATGCTACATAACGTTGTACGTTATATCGTAATGCTACAAAACGTTATACGTTATATCGTAATGCTACATAACGTTATACGTTATAACGTATTACCATATCACGTTATACGTTATATCGTAATGCTACATAACGTTATACGTTATAACGTATTACCATATAACGTTATACGTTACATCGTAATGCTACATAACGTTATACGTTATTTCGTAATGCTACATAACGTTATACGTTATATCGTAATGCTACATAACGTTATACGTTATAACGTATTACCATATAACGTTATACGTTACATCGTAATTCTGGATAACGTTATACGTCATGTCGTAATGCTACATAACGTTATACGTTATATCGTAATGCCACATAACGTTATACGCTATATCGTACTGCTAGATAACGTTATACGTTATATCGTAATGCTACATAACGTTATACGTTGTATCGTAATGCTACATAACGTTGTACGTTATATCGTAATGCTACAAAACGTTATACGTTATATCGTAATGCTACATAACGTTATACGTTATAACGTATTACCATATCACGTTATACGTTATATCGTAATGCTACATAACGTTATAGGTTATATCTTACTGCTACATAACGTTATACGTTATATCGTAATGCTACATAACGTTATACGTTATATCGTAATGCTGCACAACGTTATACGTTATATCGTAATGCTACATAACGTTATACGTCATATCGTAATGCTACATAACGTTATACGTTATATCGTAATGCTACATAACGTTATACGTTATATCGTAATGCTACATAACGTTATACGTTATATCGTAATGCTACATAACGTTATACGTTATATCGTAATGCTGCACAACGTTATACGTTATATCGTAATGCTACATAACGTTATACGTTATATCGTAATGCTACATAACGTTATACGTTATATCGTAATGCTACATAACGTTATACGTTATAACGTATTACCATATAACGTTATACGTTACATCGTAATGCTACATAACGTTATACCTTATTTCGTAATGCTACATAACGTTATACATTATAACGTAATACTACATAACGTTATATGTTATAACGTAATACTATATAACGTTATACGTTATATCGTTATGCTACATAACGTTATACGTTATATCGTAATGCTACACAACGTTATACGTTATATTGTAATGCTACATAACGTTATACGTTATATGGTAATGCTACATATCGTTATACGTTATAACGTATTACCATATAACGTTATTCGTTATATCGTAATGCTACGTAACGTCATACGTTATATCGTAATGCTACATAACGTTATACGTTATATTGTAATGCTACATAACGTTATACGTTACATCGTAATGCTACATAACGTTATACGTTATATCGTAATGCTACATAACGTTATACGTTATAACGTAATACTACATAACGTTATGCGTTATATCGTAATGCTACATAACGTTATACGTTATATGGTAATGCTACATATCGTTATACGTTATAACGTATTACCATATAACGTTATTCGTTATATCGTAATGCTACATAACGTCATACGTTATATCGTAATGCTACATAACGTTATACGTTATATCGTAATGCTACATAACGTTATACGTTATAACGTATTACCATATAACGTTATACGTTACATCGTAATGCTACATAACGTTATACGTTACATCGTAATGCTATATAACGTTATACGTTACACCTTACAGCTACATAACGTTATACGTTATATCGTAATGCTACATAACGTTATACGTTATATCGTAATGCTACATAACGTTATACGTTATATGGTAATGCTACATATCGTTATACGTTATAACGTATTATCATATAACGTTATACGTTACATCGTAATGCTACATAACGTTATACGTTATAACGTAATGCTACATAACGTTATACGTTATATCGTAATGCTACATAACGTTATACGTTATAACGTATTACCATATAACGTTATACGTTACATCGAAATGCTACATAACGTTATACGTTATATCGTAATGCTACATAACGTTATACGTTATAACGTAATACTACATAACGTTATACGTTATAACGTATTACCATATAACGTTATACGTTACATCGTAATGCTACATAACGTTATACGTTATTTCGTAATGCTACATAACGTTATACGTTATAACGTAATACTACATAACGTTATATGTTATAACGTAATACTATATAATGTTATACGTTATATCGTTATGCTACATAACGTTATACGTTATATCGTTGTGCTACACAACGTTATACGTTATATTGTAATGCTACATAACGTTATACGTTATATCGTAATGCTACATAACGTTATACGTTATAACGTATTACCATATAACGTTATACGTTACATCGTAATGCTACATAACGTTATACGTTATATCGTAATGCTACATAACGTTATACGTTATAACGTAATACTACATAACGTTATGCGTTATATCGTAATGCTACATAACGTTATACGTTATATGGTAATGCTACATATCGTTATACGTTATAACGTATTACCATATAACGTTATTCGTTATATCGTAATGCTACATAACGTCATACGTTATATCGTAATGCTACATAACGTTATACGTTATATCGTAATGCTACATAACGTTATACGTTATAACGTATTACCATATAACGTTATACGTTACATCGTAATGCTACATAACGTTATACGTTACATCGTAATGCTATATAACGTTATACGTTACACCTTACAGCTACATAACGTTATACGTTATATCGTAATGCTACATAACGTTATACGTTATATCGTAATGCTACATAATGTTATACGTTATATGGTAATGCTACATATCGTTATACGTTATAACGTATTATCATATAACGTTATACGTTACATCGTAATGCTACATAACGTTATACGTTATAACGTAATGCTACATAACGTTATACGTTATATTGTAATGCTACATAACATTATACGTTATAGCGTATTACCATATAACGTTATACGTTACATCGCAATGCAACATAACGTTATACGTCATATCGTAATGCTACATAACGTTATACGTTATATCGTAATGCCACATAACGTTATACGCTTTATCGTACTGCTAGATAACGTTATACGTTATATCGTAATGCTACATAACGTTATACGTTACATCGCAATGCAACATAACGTTATACGTCATATCGTAATGCTACATAACGTTATACGTTATAACGTATTACCATATAACGTTATACGTTACATCGTAATGCTACATAACGTTATACGTTATAACGTAATGTTACATAACGTTATACGTTATATCGTAATGCTACATAACGTTATACGTTATATCTTTCTGCTACATAACGTTATGCGTTATATCGTAATGCTACATAACGTTATACGTTATATCGTAATGCTACATAACGTTATACGTTATATGGTAATGCTACACAACGTTATACGTTATATTGTAATGCTACATAACGTTATACGTTATAACGTATTACCATATAACGTTGTACGTTATATCGTAATGCTACAAAACGTTATACGTTATATCGTAATGCTACATAACGTTATACGTTATAACGTATTACCATATCACGTTATACGTTATATCGTAATGCTACATAACGTTATAGGTTATATCTTACTGCTACATAACGTTATACGTTATATCGTAATGCTACATAACGTTATACGTTATATCGTAATGCTACATAACGTTATACGTTATAACGTAATACTACATAACGTTATACGTTATAACGTATTACCATATAACGTTATACGTTACATCGTAATGCTACATAACGTTATACGTTATTTCGTAATGCTACATAACGTTATACGTTATATCGTAATGCTACATAACGTTATACGTTATAACGTATTACCATATAACGTTATACGTTACATCGTAATTCTGGATAACGTTATACGTCATGTCGTAATGCTACATAACGTTATACGTTATATCGTAATTCCACATAACGTTATACGCTATATCGTACTGCTAGATAACGTTATACGTTATATCGTAATGCTACATAACGTTATACGTTGTATCGTAATGCTACATAACGTTGTACGTTATATCGTAATGCTACAAAACGTTATACGTTATATCGTAATGCTACATAACGTTATACGTTATAACGTATTACCATATCACCTTATACGTTATATCGTAATGCTACATAACGTTATAGGTTATATCTTACTGCTACATAACGTTATACGTTATATCGTAATGCTACATAACGTTATACGTTATATCGTAATGCTGCACAACGTTATACGTTATATCGTAATGCTACATAACGTTATACGTTATATCGTAATGCTACATAACGTTATACGTTATATCGTAATGCTACATAACGTTATACGTTATATCGTAATGCTACATAACGTTATACGTTATATCGTAATGCTACATAACGTTATACGTTATATCGTAATGCTGCACAACGTTATACGTTATATCGTAATGCTACATAACGTTATACGTTATATCGTAATGCTACATAACGTTATACGTTATATCGTAATGCTACATAACGTTATACGTTATAACGTATTACCATATAACGTTATACGTTACATCGTAATGCTACATAACGTTATACGTTATTTCGTAATGCTACATAACGTTATACATTATAACGTAATACTACATAACGTTATATGTTATAACGTAATACTATATAACGTTATACGTTATATCGTTATGCTACATAACGTTATACGTTATATCGTAATGCTACACAACGTTATACGTTATATTGTAATGCTACATAACGTTATACGTTATATGGTAATGCTACATATCGTTATACGTTATAACGTATTACCATATAACGTTATTCGTTATATCGTAATGCTACGTAACGTCATACGTTATATCGTAATGCTACATAACGTTATACGTTATATTGTAATGCTACATAACGTTATACGTTACATCGTAATGCTACATAACGTTATACGTTATATCGTAATGCTACATAACGTTATACGTTATAACGTAATACTACATAACGTTATGCGTTATATCGTAATGCTACATAACGTTATACGTTATATGGTAATGCTACATATCGTTATACGTTATAACGTATTACCATATAACGTTATTCGTTATATCGTAATGCTACATAACGTCATACGTTATATCGTAATGCTACATAACGTTATACGTTATATCGTAATGCTACATAACGTTATACGTTATAACGTATTACCATATAACGTTATACGTTACATCGTAATGCTACATAACGTTATACGTTACATCGTAATGCTATATAACGTTATACGTTACACCTTACAGCTACATAACGTTATACGTTATATCGTAATGCTACATAACGTTATACGTTATATCGTAATGCTACATAACGTTATACGTTATATGGTAATGCTACATATCGTTATACGTTATAACGTATTATCATATAACGTTATACGTTACATCGTAATGCTACATAACGTTATACGTTATAACGTAATGCTACATAACGTTATACGTTATATCGTAATGCTACATAACGTTATACGTTATAACGTATTACCATATAACGTTATACGTTACATCGAAATGCTACATAACGTTATACGTTATATCGTAATGCTACATAACGTTATACGTTATAACGTAATACTACATAACGTTATACGTTATAACGTATTACCATATAACGTTATACGTTACATCGTAATGCTACATAACGTTATACGTTATTTCGTAATGCTACATAACGTTATACGTTATAACGTAATACTACATAACGTTATATGTTATAACGTAATACTATATAATGTTATACGTTATATCGTTATGCTACATAACGTTATACGTTATATCGTTGTGCTACACAACGTTATACGTTATATTGTAATGCTACATAACGTTATACGTTATATCGTAATGCTACATAACGTTATACGTTATAACGTATTACCATATAACGTTATACGTTACATCGTAATGCTACATAACGTTATACGTTATATCGTAATGCTACATAACGTTATACGTTATAACGTAATACTACATAACGTTATGCGTTATATCGTAATGCTACATAACGTTATACGTTATATGGTAATGCTACACAACGTTATACGTTATATTGTAATGCTACATAACGTTATACGTTATATGGTAATGCTACATATCGTTATATGTTATAACGTATTACCATATAACGTTATTCGTTATATCGTAATGCTACATAACGTTATACGTTATATCGTAATGCTACATAACGTTATACGTTATATCGTAATGCTACACAACGTTATACGTTATATTGTAATGCTACATAACGTTATACGTTATATGGTAATGCTACATATCGTTATACGTTATAACGTATTACCATATAACGTTATTCGTTATATCGTAATGCTACATAACGTTATACGTTATATCGTAATGCTACATAACGTTATACGTTATATCGTAATGCTACATATCGTTATACGTTATATCGTAATGCTACATAACGTTATACGTTATAACGTATTACCATATAACGTTATACGTTACATCGAAATGCTACATAACGTTATACGTTATATCGTAATGCTACATAACGTTATACGTTATAACGTAATACTACATAACGTTATACGTTATAACGTATTACCATATAACGTTATACGTTACATCGTAATGCTACATAACGTTATACGTTATTTCGTAATGCTACATAACGTTATACGTTATATCGTAATGCTACATAACGTTATACGTTATAACGTATTACCATATAACGTTATACGTTACATCGTAATTCTGGATAACGTTATACGTCATGTCGTAATGCTACATAACGTTATACGTTATATCGTAATGCCACATAACGTTATACGCTATATCGTACTGCTAGATAACGTTATACGTTATATCGTAATGCTACATAACGTTATACGTTGTATCGTAATGCTACATAACGTTGTACGTTATATCGTAATGCTACAAAACGTTATACGTTATATCGTAATGCTACATAACGTTATACGTTATAACGTATTACCATATCACGTTATACGTTATATCGTAATGCTACATAACGTTATACGTTATAACGTATTACCATATAACGTTATACGTTACATCGTAATGCTACATAACGTTATACGTTATTTCGTAATGCTACATAACGTTATACGTTATATCGTAATGCTACATAACGTTATACGTTATAACGTATTACCATATAACGTTATACGTTACATCGTAATTCTGGATAACGTTATACGTCATGTCGTAATGCTACATAACGTTATACGTTATATCGTAATGCCACATAACGTTATACGCTATATCGTACTGCTAGATAACGTTATACGTTATATCGTAATGCTACATAACGTTATACGTTGTATCGTAATGCTACATAACGTTGTACGTTATATCGTAATGCTACAAAACGTTATACGTTATATCGTAATGCTACATAACGTTATACGTTATAACGTATTACCATATCACGTTATACGTTATATCGTAATGCTACATAACGTTATAGGTTATATCTTACTGCTACATAACGTTATACGTTATATCGTAATGCTACATAACGTTATACGTTATATCGTAATGCTGCACAACGTTATACGTTATATCGTAATGCTACATAACGTTATACGTCATATCGTAATGCTACATAACGTTATACGTTATATCGTAATGCTACATAACGTTATACGTTATATCGTAATGCTACATAACGTTATACGTTATATCGTAATGCTACATAACGTTATACGTTATATCGTAATGCTGCACAACGTTATACGTTATATCGTAATGCTACATAACGTTATACGTTATATCGTAATGCTACATAACGTTATACGTTATATCGTAATGCTACATAACGTTATACGTTATAACGTATTACCATATAACGTTATACGTTACATCGTAATGCTACATAACGTTATACCTTATTTCGTAATGCTACATAACGTTATACATTATAACGTAATACTACATAACGTTATATGTTATAACGTAATACTATATAACGTTATACGTTATATCGTTATGCTACATAACGTTATACGTTATATCGTAATGCTACACAACGTTATACGTTATATTGTAATGCTACATAACGTTATACGTTATATGGTAATGCTACATATCGTTATACGTTATAACGTATTACCATATAACGTTATTCGTTATATCGTAATGCTACGTAACGTCATACGTTATATCGTAATGCTACATAACGTTATACGTTATATTGTAATGCTACATAACGTTATACGTTACATCGTAATGCTACATAACGTTATACGTTATATCGTAATGCTACATAACGTTATACGTTATAACGTAATACTACATAACGTTATGCGTTATATCGTAATGCTACATAACGTTATACGTTATATGGTAATGCTACATATCGTTATACGTTATAACGTATTACCATATAACGTTATTCGTTATATCGTAATGCTACATAACGTCATACGTTATATCGTAATGCTACATAACGTTATACGTTATATCGTAATGCTACATAACGTTATACGTTATAACGTATTACCATATAACGTTATACGTTACATCGTAATGCTACATAACGTTATACGTTACATCGTAATGCTATATAACGTTATACGTTACACCTTACAGCTACATAACGTTATACGTTATATCGTAATGCTACATAACGTTATACGTTATATCGTAATGCTACATAACGTTATACGTTATATGGTAATGCTACATATCGTTATACGTTATAACGTATTATCATATAACGTTATACGTTACATCGTAATGCTACATAACGTTATACGTTATAACGTAATGCTACATAACGTTATACGTTATATCGTAATGCTACATAACGTTATACGTTATAACGTATTACCATATAACGTTATACGTTACATCGAAATGCTACATAACGTTATACGTTATATCGTAATGCTACATAACGTTATACGTTATAACGTAATACTACATAACGTTATACGTTATAACGTATTACCATATAACGTTATACGTTACATCGTAATGCTACATAACGTTATACGTTATTTCGTAATGCTACATAACGTTATACGTTATAACGTAATACTACATAACGTTATATGTTATAACGTAATACTATATAATGTTATACGTTATATCGTTATGCTACATAACGTTATACGTTATATCGTTGTGCTACACAACGTTATACGTTATATTGTAATGCTACATAACGTTATACGTTATATCGTAATGCTACATAACGTTATACGTTATAACGTATTACCATATAACGTTATACGTTACATCGTAATGCTACATAACGTTATACGTTATATCGTAATGCTACATAACGTTATACGTTATAACGTAATACTACATAACGTTATGCGTTATATCGTAATGCTACATAACGTTATACGTTATATGGTAATGCTACATATCGTTATACGTTATAACGTATTACCATATAACGTTATTCGTTATATCGTAATGCTACATAACGTCATACGTTATATCGTAATGCTACATAACGTTATACGTTATATCGTAATGCTACATAACGTTATACGTTATAACGTATTACCATATAACGTTATACGTTACATCGTAATGCTACATAACGTTATACGTTACATCGTAATGCTATATAACGTTATACGTTACACCTTACAGCTACATAACGTTATACGTTATATCGTAATGCTACATAACGTTATACGTTATATCGTAATGCTACATAATGTTATACGTTATATGGTAATGCTACATATCGTTATACGTTATAACGTATTATCATATAACGTTATACGTTACATCGTAATGCTACATAACGTTATACGTTATAACGTAATGCTACATAACGTTATACGTTATATTGTAATGCTACATAACATTATACGTTATAGCGTATTACCATATAACGTTATACGTTACATCGCAATGCAACATAACGTTATACGTCATATCGTAATGCTACATAACGTTATACGTTATATCGTAATGCCACATAACGTTATACGCTTTATCGTACTGCTAGATAACGTTATACGTTATATCGTAATGCTACATAACGTTATACGTTACATCGCAATGCAACATAACGTTATACGTCATATCGTAATGCTACATAACGTTATACGTTATAACGTATTACCATATAACGTTATACGTTACATCGTAATGCTACATAACGTTATACGTTATAACGTAATGTTACATAACGTTATACGTTATATCGTAATGCTACATAACGTTATACGTTATATCTTTCTGCTACATAACGTTATGCGTTATATCGTAATGCTACATAACGTTATACGTTATATCGTAATGCTACATAACGTTATACGTTATATCTTTCTGCTACATAAAGTTATACGTTATATCGTAATGCTACATAACGTTATACGTTATATCGTAATGCTACATAACGTTATACGTTATATGGTAATGCTACATATCGTTATACGTTATAACGTATTACCATATAACGTTATTCGTTATATCGTAATGCTACATAACGTTATACGTTATATCGTAATGCTACATAACGTTATACGTTATATCGTAATGCTACATAACGTTATACGTTATAACGTATTACCATATAACGTTATACGTTACATCGTAATGCAACATAACGTTATACTTTATATCGTAATGCTACATAACGTTATACCTTATATCGTAATGCTACATAACGTTATACGTTACATCGTAATGCTATATAACGTTATACGTTACACCTTACAGCTACATAACGTTATACGTTATATCGTAACGCTACATAACGTTATACGTTATATCGTAATGCTACATAACGTTATACGTTATATCTTTCTGCTACATAACGTTATGCGTTATATCGTAATGCTACATAACGTTATACGTTATATCGTAATGCTACATAACGTTATACGTTATATGGTAAAGCTACATATCGTTATACGTTATAACGTATTATCATATAACGTTATACGTTACATCGTAATGCTACATAACGTTATACGTTATAACGTAATGCTACATAACGTTATACGTTATAACGTAATACTACATAACGTTATATGTTATAACGTAATACTATATAACGTTATACGTTATATCGTAATGCTACATAACGTTATACGTTGTATCGTAATGCTACATAACGTTGTACGTTATATCGTAATGCTACATAACGTTATACGTTATATCGTAATGCTACATAACGTTATACGTTATAACGTATTACCATATAACGTTACACGTTATATCGTAATGCTACATAACGTTATAGGTTATATCTTACTGCTACATAACGTTATACGTTATATGGTAATGCTACATAACGTTATACGTTATATCGTAATGCTACATAACGTTATACGGTATATCGTAATGCTACATAACGTTATACGTTATATCGTAATGCTACATAACGTTATACGCTATATCGTACTGCTAGATAACGTTATACGTTATATCGTAATGCTACATAACGTTATACGTTGTATCGTAATGCTACATAACGTTGTACGTTATATCGTAATGCTACATAACGTTATACGTTATATCGTAATGCTACATAACGTTATACGTTATAACGTATTACCATATAACGTTACACGTTATATCGTAATGCTACATAACGTTATAGGTTATATCTTACTGCTACATAACGTTATACGTTATATGGTAATGCTACATAACGTTATACGTTATATCGTAATGCTACATAACGTTATACGTTATAACGTATTACCATATAACGTTATACGTTACATCGTAATGCTACATAACGTTATACGTTACATCGTAATGCTATATAACGTTATACGTTACACCTTACAGCTACATAACGTTATACGTTATATCGTAATGCTACATAACGTTATACGTTACATCGCAATGCAACATAACGTTATACGTCATATCGTAATGCTACATAACGTTATACGTTATAACGTATTACCATATAACGTTATACGTTACATCGTAATGCTACATAACGTTATACGATATAACGTAATGCTACATAACGTTATACGTTATATCGTAATGCTACATAACGTTGTACGTTATATCTTACTGCTACATAACGTTATACGTCATATCGTAATGCTACATAACGTTATACGTTATATCGTAATGCCACATAACGTTATACGCTATATCGTACTGCTAGATAACGTTATACGTTATATCGTAATGCTACATAACGTTATACGTTGTATCGTAATGCTACATAACGTTGTACGTTATATCGTAATGCTACATAACGTTATACGTTATATCGTAATGCTACATAACGTTATACGTTTAAACGTATTACCATATAACGTTATACGTTACATCGTAATGCTAGATAAAGTTATACGTCATATCGTAATGCTACATAACGTTATACGTTATAACGTATTACCATATAACGTTATACGTTACATCGTAATGCTACATAACGTTATACGTTATATCGTAATGCTACATAACGTTATACGTTGTATCGTAATGCTACATAACGTTGTACGTTATATCGTAATGCTACATAACGTTATACGTTATATCGTAATGCTACATAACGTTATACGTTATAACGTATTACCATATAACGTTACACGTTATATCGTAATGAAACATAACGTTATAGGTTATATCTTACTGCTACATAACGTTATACGTTATATGGTAATGCTACATAACGTTATACGTTATATCGTAATGCTACATAACGTTATACGGTATATCGTAATGCTACATAACGTTATACGTTATATCGTAATGCTACATAACGTTATACGTTTAAACGTATTACCATATAACGTTATACGTTACATCGTAATGCTAGATAACGTTATACGTCATATCGTAATGCTACATAACGTTATACGTTATAACGTATTACCATATAACATTATACGTTACATCGTAATTCTGGATAACGTTATACGTCATGTCGTAATGCTACATAACGTTATACGTTATATCGTAATGCTACATAACGTTATACGTTATAACGTATTACCATATAACGTTATACGTTACATCGTAATTCTGGATAACGTTATACGTCATGTCGTAATGCTACATAACGTTATACGTTATATCGTAATGCCACATAACGTTATACGCTATATCGTACTGCTAGATAACGTTATACGTTATATCGTAATGCTACATAACGTTATACGTTGTATCGTAATGCTACATAACGTTGTACGTTATATCGTAATGCTACAAAACGTTATACGTTATATCGTAATGCTACATAACGTTATACGTTATAACGTATTACCATATCACGTTATACGTTATATCGTAATGCTACATAACGTTATAGGTTATATCTTACTGCTACATAACGTTATACGTTATATCGTAATGCTACATAACGTTATACGTTATATCGTAATGCTGCACAACGTTATACGTTATATCGTAATGCTACATAACGTTATACGTTATATCGTAATGCTACATAACGTTATACGTTATATCGTAATGCTACATAACGTTATACGTTATATCGTAATGCTACATAACGTTATACGTTATATCGTAATGCTACATAACGTTATACGTTATATCGTAATGCTGCACAACGTTATACGTTATATCGTAATGCTACATAACGTTATACGTTATATCGTAATGCTACATAACGTTATACGTTATATCGTAATGCTACATAACGTTATACGTTATAACGTATTACCATATAACGTTATACGTTACATCGTAATGCTACATAACGTTATACGTTATTTCGTAATGCTACATAACGTTATACATTATAACGTAATACTACATAACGTTATATGTTATAACGTAATACTATATAACGTTATACGTTATATCGTTATGCTACATAACGTTATACGTTATATCGTAATGCTACACAACGTTATACGTTATATTGTAATGCTACATAACGTTATACGTTATATGGTAATGCTACATATCGTTATACGTTATAACGTATTACCATATAACGTTATTCGTTATATCGTAATGCTACGTAACGTCATACGTTATATCGTAATGCTACATAACGTTATACGTTATATTGTAATGCTACATAACATTATACGTTATAGCGTATTACCATATAACGTTATACGTTACATCGCAATGCAACATAACGTTATACGTTATATCGTAATGCTACATAACGTTATACGTTATATCGTAATGCTACATAACGTTATACGTTATATGGTAATGCTACATATCGTTATACGTTATAACGTATTACCATATAACGTTATACGTTACATCGTAATGCTACATAACGTTATACGTTATAACGTAATGCTACATAACGTTATTCGTTATAACGTAATACTACATAACGTTATATGTTATAACGTAATACTATATAACGTTATATGTTATATCGTTATGGTACATAACGTTATACGTTATATCGTAATGCTACACAACGTTATACGTTATATGGTAATGCTACATACCGTTATACGTTATAACGTATTACCATATAACGTTATTCGTTATATCGTAATGCTACATAACGTTATACGTTATATCGTAATGCTACATAACGTTATACGTTATATCGTAATGCTACATAACGTTATACGTTATAACGTATTACCATATATCGTTATACGTTACATCGTAATGCAACATAACGTTATACGTTATATCGTAGTGCTACATAACGTTATACCTTATATCGTAATGCTACATAACGTTATACGTTACATCGTAATGCTATATAACGTTATACGTTACACCTTACAGCTACATAACGTTATACGTTATATCGTAACGCTACATAACGTTATACGTGATGACGTAATACTATATAACGTTATACGTCATATCGTAATGCTACATAACGTTATACGTTATATCGTAGTGCTACATAACGTTATACGTTATATCGTAATGCGACATAACGTTATACGTTATATCGTAATGCTACATAACGTTATACGTTATATCGTAATGCTACATAACGGTATACGTTATAACGTATTACCATATACCGTTATTCGTTATATCGTAATGCTACATAACGTTATACGTTATATCGTTATGCTACATAACGTTATACGTTATAACGTAATACTATATAACGTAATACGTTATATCGTAATGCTACATAACGTTATACGTTATATCGTAATGTTACATAACGTTATACGTTATATCGTAATGCTACATAACGTTATACGTTATATCGTAATGCTACATAACGTTATACGTTATATCGTATTTCTACATAACGTTATACGTTATATCGTAATGCTACATATCGTTATACGTTATATCGCAATGCTACATAACGTTATACGTTATAACGTATTACCATATATCGTTATTCGTTATATCGTAGTGCCACATAACGTTATACGTTATATCGTTATGCTACATAACGTTATACGTTATAACGTAATACTATATAACGTTATACGTTATATCGTAATGCTACATAACGTTATACGTTATATCGTAATGTTACATAACGTTATACGTTATATCGTAATGCTACATAACGTTATACGTTATATCGTAATGCTACATAACGCCATACGTTAAAACGTAATACTACATAACGTTATACGTCATATTGTAATGCTACATAACGATATACGTTTTAACGTGTTACCATATAAAGTTATACGTTATATCGTAATGCTACATAACGTTATACGTTATATCGTAGTGCTACATAACGTTATACGTTATATCGTAATGCTACATAACGTTATACGTTATATCGTAATGCTACATAACGTTATACGTTATATCGTAATGCTACATAACGTTATACGTTATATCGTAATGCTACATAACGTTATACGTTATATCGTAGTGCTACATAACGTTATACGTTATATCGTAATGCTACATAGCGTTATACGTTATATCGTAATGCTACATAACGTTATACGTTATAACGTATTACCATATATCGTTATTCGTTACATCGTAATGCTACATAACGTTATACGTTGTATCGTAATGCTACATAACGTTATACGTTATATCGTAATGCTACATAACGTTATACGTTATATCGCAATGCTACATAACGTTATACGTTATAACGTATTACCATATATCGTTATTCGTTATATCGTAGTGCCACATAACGTTATACGTTATATCGTAGTGCTACATAACGTTATACGTTATATCGTAATGCTACATAACGTTATACGTTATAACGTATTACCATATAACGTTATACGTTATATCGTAATGCTACATAACGCCATACGTTAAAACGTAATACTACATAACGTTATACGTCATATTGTAATGCTACATAACGTTATACGTTTTAACGTGTTACCATATAACGTTATACGTTATATCGTAATGCTACATAACGTTATACGTTATATCGTAGTGCTACATAACGTTATACGTTATATCGTAATGCTACATAACGTTATACGTTATATCGTAATGCTACATAACGTTATACGTTATATCGTAATGCTACATAACGTTATACGTTATATCGTAGTGCTACATAACGTTATACGTTATATCGTAATGCTACATAACGTTATACGTTATATCGTAATGCTACATAACGTTATACGTTATAACGTATTACCATATATCGCTATTCGTTACATCGTAATGCTACATAACGTTATACGTTGTATCGTAATGCTACATAACGTTATACGTTATATCGTAATGCTACATAACGTTATACGTTATATCGTAATGCTACATAACGTTATACGTTAATACGTATTACCATATATCGCTATTCGTTACATCGTAATGCTACATAACGTTATACGTTGTATCGTAATGCTACATAACGTTATACGTTATATCGTAATGCTACATAACGTTATACGTTATATCGTTATGCTACATAACGTTATACGTTATAACGTAATACTATATAACGTTATACGTTATATCGTAATGCTACATAACGTTATACGTTATATCGTAATGCTACATAACGTTATACGTTATAACGTATTACCATATATCGCTATTCGTTACATCGTAATGCTACATAACGTTATACGTTGTATCGTAATGCTACATAACGTTATACGTTATATCGTAATGCTACATAACGTTATACGTT
Organism: Bombus lapidarius; assembly: GCA_936014575.1. NCBI lineage: Eukaryota > Metazoa > Arthropoda > Insecta > Hymenoptera > Apidae > Bombus > Bombus lapidarius. Next base: position 419,657 of record CAKXZU010000105.1, on the reverse strand, counting down.
ATATCGTAATGCTACATAACGTTATACGTTAATACGTATTACCATATATCGCTATTCGTTACATCGTAATGCTACATAACGTTATACGTTGTATCGTAATGCTACATAACGTTATACGTTATATCGTAATGCTACATAACGTTATACGTTATATCGTTATGCTACATAACGTTATACGTTATAACGTAATACTATATAACGTTATACGTTATATCGTAATGCTACATAACGTTATACGTTATATCGTAATGCTACATAACGTTATACGTTATATCGTTATGCTACATAACGTTATACGTTATAACGTAATACTATATAACGTTATACGTTATATCGTAATGCTACATAACGTTATACGTTATATCGTAATGTTACATAACGTTATACGTTATATCGTAGTGCTACATAACGTTATACGTTATATCGTAATGCTACATAACGTTATACGTTATAACGTATTACCATATAACGTTATACGTTATATCGTAATGCTACATAACGCCATACGTTAAAACGTAATACTACATAACGTTTTACGTCATATTGGAATGCTACATAACTTTATACGTTTTAACGTGTTACCATATAACGTTATACGTTATATCGTAATGCTACATAACGTTATACGTTATATCGCAATGCTACATAACGTTATACGTTATAACGTATTACCATATATCGTTATTCGTTATATCGTAGTGCCACATAACGTTATACGTTATATCGTTATGCTACATAACGTTATACGTTATAACGTAATACTATATAACGTTATACGTTATATCGTAATGCTACATAACGTTATACGTTATATCGTAGTGCTACATAACGTTATACGTTATATCGTAATGCTACATAACGTTATACGTTATATCGTAATGCTACATAACGTTATACGTTATATCGTAATGCTACATAACGTTATACGTTATATCGCAATGCTACATAACGTTATACGTTATAACGTATTACCATATATCGTTATTCGTTATATCGTAGTGCCACATAACGTTATACGTTATATCGTTATGCTACATAACGTTATACGTTATAACGTAATACTATATAACGTTATACGTTATATCGTAATGCTACATAACGTTATACGTTATATCGTAGTGCTACATAACGTTATACGTTATATCGTAATGCTACATAACGTTATACGTTATATCGTAATGCTACATAACGTTGTACGTTATATCGTAATACTACATAACGTTATACGTCATATTGTAATGCTACATAACGTTATACGTTTTAACGTGTTACCATATAACGTTGTACGTTATATCGTAATGCTACATAACGTTATACGTTATATCGTATTGCTACATAACGTTATACGTTATATCGTAATGCTACATAACGTTATACGTTATATCGTAATGCTACATAACGTTATACGTTATATCGTAATGCTACATAACGTTATACGTTATATCGTAATGCTACATAACGTTATACGTTATATCGTAGTGCTACATAACGTTATACGTTATATCGTAATGCTACATAACGTTATACGTTATATCGTAATGCTACATAACGTTATACGTTATAACGTATTACCATATATCGTTATTCGTTACATCGTAATGCTACATAACGTTATACGTTGTATCGTAATGCTACATAACGTTATACGTTATATCGTAATGCTACATAACGTTATACGTTATATCGTTATGCTACATAACGTTATACGTTATATCGAAATGCTACATAACGTTATACGTTATATCGTAATGCTACATAACGTTATACGTTATATCGTAATGCTACATAACGTTATACGTTATAACGTATTGCCATATAACGTTATACGTTATATCGTAATGCTACATAACGTTATACGTTATAACGTAATGCTACATAACGTTATACGTTATATCGTAATGTTACATAACGTTATACGATAAAACGTATTAGCATATAACGTTATACGTTATATTGTAATGCCACATAACATTATACGTTATATCGTAATGCTACATAACGTTATACGTTATATCGTAATGCTACATAACGTTATACGTTATATCGCAATGCTACATAACGTTATACGTTGTATCGTAATGCTACATAACGTTATACGTTATATCGTAATGCTACATAACGTTATACGTTATATCGTTATGCTACATAACGTTATACGTTATAACGTAATACTATATAACGTTATACGTTATATCGTAATGCTACATAACGTTATACGTTATATCGTAATGCTACATAACGTTGTAAGTTATATCGTTATGCTACATAACGTTATACGTTATAACGTAATACTATATAACGTTATACGTTATATCGTAATGTCACATAACGTTATACGTTATATCGTAATGCTACATAACGTTATACGTTATATCGTAATGTTACATAACGTTATACGTTACATCGTAATGCTACATTACGTTATACGTTATAACGTAATGCTACATAACGTTATAAGTTATATCGTAATGCTACATAACGTTATACGTTTTAACGTGTTACCATATAACGTTATACGTTATATCGTAATGCTACATAACGTTATACGTTATATCGCAATGCTACATAACGTTATACGTTATAACGTATTACCATATATCGTTATTCGTTATATCGTAGTGCCACATAACGTTATACGTTATATCGTTGTGCTACATAACGTTATACGTTATAACGTATTACCATATAACGTTATACGTTATATCGTAATGCTACATAACGCCATACGTTAAAACGTAATACTACATAACGTTATACGTCATATTGTAATGCTACATAACGTTATACGTTTTAACGTGTTACCATATAACGTTATACGTTATATCGTAATGCTACATAACGTTATACGTTATATCGTAGTGCTACATAACGTTATACGTTATATCGTAATGCTACATAACGTTATACGTTATATCGTAATGCTACATAACGTTATACGTTATATCGTAATGCTACATAACGTTATACGTTATATCGTAGTGCTACATAACGTTATACGTTATATCGTAATGCTACATAGCGTTATACGTTATATCGTAATGCTACATAACGTTATACGTTATAACGTATTACCATATATCGTTATTCGTTACATCGTAATGCTACATAACGTTATACGTTGTATCGTAATGCTACATAACGTTATACGTTATATCGTAATGCTACATAACGTTATACGTTATATCGCAATGCTACATAACGTTATACGTTATAACGTATTACCATATATCGTTATTCGTTATATCGTAGTGCCACATAACGTTATACGTTATATCGTAATGCAACATAACGTTATACGTTATATTGTAATGCCACATAACATTATACGTTATATCGTAATGCTACATAACGTTATACGTTATATCGTAATGCTACATAACGTTATACGTTATATCGTAATGCTACATAACGTTATACGTTGTATCGTAATGCTACATAACGTTATACGTTATATCGTAATGCTACATAACGTTATACGTTATATCGTTATGCTACATAACGTTATACGTTATAACGTAATACTATATAACGTTATACGTTATATCGTAATGCTACATAACGTTATACGTTATATCGTAATGCTACATAACGTTATAAGTTATATCGTTATGCTACATAACGTTATACGTTATAACGTAATACTATATAACGTTATACGTTATATCGTAATGCTACATAACGTTATACGTTATATCGTAATGTTACATAACGTTATACGTTATATCGTAATGCTACATAACGTTATACGTTATATCGTAATGTCACATAACGTTATACGTTATATCGTAATACTACATAACGTTATACGTTATATCGTAATGCTACATAACGTTATACGTTACATCGTAATGCTACATTACGTTATACGTTATAACGTAATGCTACATAACGTTATAAGTTATATCGTAATGCTACATAACGTTATACGTGATAACGTAATACTATATAACGTTATACGTCATATCGTAATGCTACATAACGTTATACGTTATATCGTAGTGCTACATAACGTTATACGTTATATCGTAATGCTACATAACGTTATACGTTATATAGTAATGCTACATAACGTTATACGTTATATCGTAATGCTACATAACGTTATACGTTATAACGTATTACCATATATCGTTATTCGTTATATCGTAATGCTACATAACGTTATACGTTATATCGTTATGCTACATAACGTTATACGTTATAACGTAATACTATATAACGCAATACGTTATATCGTAATGCTACATAACGTTATACGTTATATCGTAATGTTACATAACGTTATACGTTATATCGTAATGCTACATAACGTTATACGTTATATCGTAATGCTACATAACGTTATACGTTATATCGTATTTCTACATAACGTTATACGTTATATCGTAATGCTACATAACGTTATACGTTATATCGTAATGCTACATGACGTTATACGATATATCGTAATGCTACATAACGTTATACGTTATATAATAATGCTACATAACGTTATACGTTATATCGTAATGCTTCATAACGTTATACGTTATATCGTAGTGCGACATAACGTTATACGTTAAATCGTAATGCTACATAACGTTATACGTTATAACGTATTACCATATAACGTTATACGTTATATCGTAATGCTACATAACGCCATACGTTAAAACGTAATACCACATAACGTTATACGTCATATTGTAATGCTACATAACGTTATACGTTTTAACGTGTTACCATATAACGTTATACGTTATATCGTAATGCTACATAACGTTATACGTTATATCGCAATGCTACATAACGTTATACGTTATAACGTATTACCATATATCGTTATTCGTTATATCGTAGTGCCACATAACGTTATACGTTATATCGTTATGCTACATAACGTTATACGTTATAACGTAATACTATATAACGTTATACGTTATATCGTAATGCTACATAACGTTATACGTTATATCGTAATGCTACATAACGTTATACGTTATATCGTAGTGCTACATAACGTTATACGTTATATCGTAATGCTACATAACGTTATACGTTATATCGTAATGCTACATAACGTTGTACGTTACATCGTAATGCTGCATAACGATATACGTTATATCGTAATGCTGCATAACGATATACGTTATATCGTAATGCTGTATAACGTTATACGATATATCGTAATGCTGCATAACGTTATACGTTATATCGTAATGCTACATAACGTTATACGTTATATCGTAATGCTGCATAACGTTATACGTTATATCGTAATGCTGCATAACGTTATACGTTATATCGTAATGCTGCATAACGTTATACGTTATAACGTAATGCTACATAACGTTATACGTTATATCGTAATGCTACATAACGCCATACGTTAAAACGTAATACTACATAACGTTATACGTCATATTGTAATGCTACATAACGTTATACGTTTTAACGTGTTACCATATAACGTTGTACGTTATATCGTAATGCTACATAACGTTATACGTTATATCGTAGTGCTACATAACGTTATACGTTATATCGTAATGCTACATAACGTTATACGTTATATCGTAATGCTACATAACGTTATACGTTATATCGTAATGCTACATAACGTTATACGTTATATCGTAGTGCTACATAACGTTATACGTTATATCGTAATGCTACATAACGTTATACGTTATATCGTAATGCTACATAACGTTATACGTTATAACGTATTACCATATATCGTTATTCGTTACATCGTAATGCTACATAACGTTATACGTTGTATCGTAATGCTACATAACGTTATACGTTATATCGTAATGCTACATAACGTTATACGTTATATCGTTATGCTACATAACGTCATACGTTATATCGAAATGCTACATAACGTTATACGTTATATCGTAATGCTACATAACGTTATACGTTATATCGTAATGCTACATAACGTTATACGTTATAACGTATTGCCATATAACGTTATACGTTATATCGTAATGCTACATAACGTTATACGTTATAACGTAATGCTACATAACGTTATACGTTATATCGTAATGTTACATAACGTTATACGATAAAACGTATTAGCATATAACGTTATACGTTATATTGTAATGCCACATAACATTATACGTTATATCGTAATGCTACATAACGTTATACGTTATATCGTAATGCTACATAACGTTATACGTTATATCGTAATGCTACATAACGTTATACGTTGTATCGTAATGCTACATAACGTTATACGTTATATCGTAATGCTACATAACGTTATACGTTATATCGTTATGCTACATAACGTTATACGTTATAACGTAATACTATATAACGTTATACGTTATATCGTAATGCTACATAACGTTATACGTTATATCGTAATGCTACATAACGTTATAAGTTATATCGTTATGCTACATAACGTTATACGTTATAACGTAATACTATATAACGTTATACGTTATATCGTAATGCTACATAACGTTATACGTTATATCGTAATGTTACATAACGTTATACGTTATATCGTAATGCTACATAACGTTATACGTTATATCGTAATGTCACATAACGTTATACGTTATATCGTAATGCTACATAACGTTATACGTTATATCGTAATGTTACATAACGTTATACGTTACATCGTAATGCTACATTACGTTATACGTTATAACGTAATGCTACATAACGTTATAAGTTATATCGTAATGCTACATAACGTTATATGTGATAACGTAATACTATATAACGTTATACGTCATATCGTAATGCTACATAACGTTATACGTTATATCGTAGTGCTACATAACGTTATACGTTATATCGTAATCCTACATAACGTTATACGTTATATCGTAATGCTACATAACGTTATACGTTATAACGTATTACCATATACCGTTATTCGTTATATCGTAATGCTACATAACGTTATACGTTATATCGTTATGCTACATAACGTTATACGTTATATCGTAGTGCTACATAACGTTATACGTTATATCGTAATGCTACATAACGTTATACGTTATATCGTAATGTTACATAACGTTATACGTTATATCGTAATGCTACATAACGTTATACGTTATATCGTAATGTCACATAACGTTATACGTTATATCGTAATGCTACATAACGTTATACGTTATATCGTAATGTTACATAACGTTATACGTTACATCGTAATGCTACATTACGTTATACGTTATAACGTAATGCTACATAACGTTATAAGTTATATCGTAATGCTACATAACGTTATATGTGATAACGTAATACTATATAACGTTATACGTCATATCGTAATGCTACATAACGTTATACGTTATATCGTAGTGCTACATAACGTTATACGTTATATCGTAATCCTACATAACGTTATACGTTATATCGTAATGCTACATAACGTTATACGTTATAACGTATTACCATATACCGTTATTCGTTATATCGTAATGCTACATAACGTTATACGTTATATCGTTATGCTACATAACGTTATACGTTATATCGTAGTGCTACATAACGTTATACGTTATATCGTAATGCTACATAACGTTATACGTTATATCGTAATGCTACACAACGTTATACGTTATATCGTAATGCTACATAACGTTATACGTTATATCGTATTTCTACATAACGTTATACGTTATATCGTAATGCTACATAACGTTATACGTTATATCGTAATGCTGCATAACGTTATACGTTATATCGTAATGCTGCATAACGTTATACGTTATATCGTAATGCTGCATAACGTTATACGTTATAACGTAATGCTACATAACGTTATACGTTATATCGTAATGCTACATAACGCCATACGTTAAAACGTAATACTACATAACGTTATACGTCATATTGTAATGCTACATAACGTTATACGTTTTAACGTGTTACCATATAACGTTGTACGTTATATCGTAATGCTACATAACGTTATACGTTATATCGTAGTGCTACATAACGTTATACGTTATATCGTAATCCTACATAACGTTATACGTTATATCGTAATGCTACATAACGTTATACGTTATAACGTATTACCATATACCGTTATTCGTTATATCGTAATCCTACATAACGTTATACGTTATATCGTAATGCTACATAACGTTATACGTTATAACGTATTACCATATACCGTTATTCGTTATATCGTAATGCTACATAACGTTATACGTTATATCGTTATGCTACATAACGTTATACGTTATATCGTAGTGCTACATAACGTTATACGTTATATCGTAATGCTACATAACGTTATACGTTATATCGTAATGTTACATAACGTTATACGTTATATCGTAATGCTACATAACGTTATACGTTATATCGTAATGTCACATAACGTTATACGTTATATCGTAATGCTACATAACGTTATACGTTATATCGTAATGTTACATAACGTTATACGTTACATCGTAATGCTACATTACGTTATACGTTATAACGTAATGCTACATAACGTTATAAGTTATATCGTAATGCTACATAACGTTATATGTGATAACGTAATACTATATAACGTTATACGTCATATCGTAATGCTACATAACGTTATACGTTATATCGTAGTGCTACATAACGTTATACGTTATATCGTAATCCTACATAACGTTATACGTTATATCGTAATGCTACATAACGTTATACGTTATAACGTATTACCATATACCGTTATTCGTTATATCGTAATGCTACATAACGTTATACGTTATATCGTTATGCTACATAACGTTATACGTTATATCGTAGTGCTACATAACGTTATACGTTATATCGTAATGCTACATAACGTTATACGTTATATCGTAATGCTACACAACGTTATACGTTATATCGTAATGCTACATAACGTTATACGTTATATCGTATTTCTACATAACGTTATACGTTATATCGTAATGCTACATAACGTTATACGTTATATCGTAATGCTGCATAACGTTATACGTTATATCGTAATGCTGCATAACGTTATACGTTATATCGTAATGCTGCATAACGTTATACGTTATAACGTAATGCTACATAACGTTATACGTTATATCGTAATGCTACATAACGCCATACGTTAAAACGTAATACTACATAACGTTATACGTCATATTGTAATGCTACATAACGTTATACGTTTTAACGTGTTACCATATAACGTTGTACGTTATATCGTAATGCTACATAACGTTATACGTTATATCGTAGTGCTACATAACGTTATACGTTATATCGTAGTGCTACATAACGTTATACGTTATATCGTAATGCTACATAACGTTATACGTTATATCGTAATGCTACATAACGTTATACGTTATAACGTATTACCATATATCGTTATTCGTTACATCGTAATGCTACATAACGTTATACGTTGTATCGTAATGCTACATAACGTTATACGTTATATCGTAATGCTACATAACGTTATACGTTATATCGTTATGCTACGTAACGTCATACGTTATATCGAAATGCTACATAACGTTATACGTTATATCGTAATGCTACATAACGTTATACGTTATATCGTAATGCTACATAACGTTATACGTTATAACGTATTGCCATATAACGTTATACGTTATATCGTAATGCTACATAACGTTATACGTTATAACGTAATGCTACATAACGTTATACGTTATATCGTAATGTTACATAACGTTATACGATAAAACGTATTAGCATATAACGTTATACGTTATATTGTAATGCCACATAACATTATACGTTATATCGTAATGCTACATAACGTTATACGTTATATCGTAATGGTACATAACGTTATACGTTATATCGTAATGCTACATAACGTTATACGTTGTATCGTAATGCTACATAACGTTATACGTTATATCGTAATGCTACATAACGTTATACGTTATATCGTTATGCTACATAACGTTATACGTTATAACGTAATACTATATAACGTTATACGTTATATCGTAATGCTACATAACGTTATACGTTATATCGTAATGCTACATAACGTTATAAGTTATATCGTTATGCTACATAACGTTATACGTTATAACGTAATACTATATAACGTTATACGTTATATCGTAATGCTACATAACGTTATACGTTATATCGTAATGTTACATAACGTTATACGTTATATCGTAATGCTACATAACGTTATACGTTATATCGTAATGTCACATAACGTTATACGTTATATCGTAATGCTACATAACGTTATACGTTATATCGTAATGTTACATAACGTTATACGTTACATCGTAATGCTACATTACGTTATACGTTATAACGTAATGCTACATAACGTTATAAGTTATATCGTAATGCTACATAACGTTATATGTGATAACGTAATACTATATAACGTTATACGTCATATCGTAATGCTACATAACGTTATACGTTATATCGTAGTGCTACATAACGTTATACGTTATATCGTAATCCTACATAACGTTATACGTTATATCGTAATGCTACATAACGTTATACGTTATAACGTATTACCATATACCGTTATTCGTTATATCGTAATGCTACATAACGTTATACGTTATATCGTTATGCTACATAACGTTATACGTTATATCGTAGTGCTACATAACGTTATACGTTATATCGTAATGCTACATAACGTTATACGTTATATCGTAATGTTACATAACGTTATACGTTATATCGTAATGCTACATAACGTTATACGTTATATCGTAATGTCACATAACGTTATACGTTATATCGTAATGCTACATAACGTTATACGTTATATCGTAATGTTACATAACGTTATACGTTACATCGTAATGCTACATTACGTTATACGTTATAACGTAATGCTACATAACGTTATAAGTTATATCGTAATGCTACATAACGTTATATGTGATAACGTAATACTATATAACGTTATACGTCATATCGTAATGCTACATAACGTTATACGTTATATCGTAGTGCTACATAACGTTATACGTTATATCGTAATCCTACATAACGTTATACGTTATATCGTAATGCTACATAACGTTATACGTTATAACGTATTACCATATACCGTTATTCGTTATATCGTAATGCTACATAACGTTATACGTTATATCGTTATGCTACATAACGTTATACGTTATATCGTAGTACTACATAACGTTATACGTTATATCGTAATGCTACATAACGTTATACGTTATATCGTAATGCTACACAACGTTATACGTTATATCGTAATGCTACATAACGTTATACGTTATATCGTATTTCTACATAACGTTATACGTTATATCGTAATGCTACATATCGTTATACGTTATAACGTATTACCATATATCGTTATTCGTTATATCGTAGTGCCACATAACGTTATACGTTATATCGTTATGCTACATAACGTTATACGTTATAACGTAATACTATATAACGTTATACTTTATATCGTAATGCTACATAACGTTATACGTTATATCGTAATGCTACATAACGTTATACGTTATATCGTAGTGCTACATAACGTTATACGTTATATCGTAATACTACATAACGTTATACGTCATATTGTAATGCTACATAACGTTATACGTTTTAACGTGTTACCATATAACGTTATACGTTATATCGTAATGCTACATAACGTTATACGTTATATCGCAATGCTACATAACGTTATACGTTATAACGTATTACCATATATCGTTATTCGTTATATCGTAGTGCCACATAACGTTATACGTTATATCGTAGTGCTACATAACGTTATACGTTATAACGTATTACCATATAACGTTATACGTTATATCGTAATGCTACATAACGCCATACGTTAAAACGTAATACTACATAACGTTATACGTCATATTGTAATGCTACATAACGTTATACGTTTTAACGTGTTACCATATAACGTTATACGTTATATCGTAATGCTACATAACGTTATACGTTATATCGTAGTGCTACATAACGTTATACGTTATATCGTAATGCTACATAACGTTATACGTTATATCGTAATGCTACATAACGTTATACGTTATATCGTAATGCTACATAACGTTATACGTTATATCGTAGTGCTACATAACGTTATACGTTATATCGTAATGCTACATAGCGTTATACGTTATATCGTAATGCTACATAACGTTATACGTTATAACGTATTACCATATATCGTTATTCGTTACATCGTAATGCTACATAACGTTATACGTTGTATCGTAATGCTACATAACGTTATACGTTATATCGTAATGCTACATAACGTTATACGTTATATCGCAATGCTACATAACGTTATACGTTATAACGTATTACCATATATCGTTATTCGTTATATCGTAGTGCCAAATAACGTTATACGTTATATCGTAGTGCAACATAACGTTATACGTTATATTGTAATGCCACATAACATTATACGTTATATCGTAATGCTACATAACGTTATACGTTATATCGTAATGCTACATAACGTTATACGTTGTATCGTAATGCTACATAACGTTATACGTTATATCGTAATGCTACATAACGTTATACGTTATATCGTTATGCTACATAACGTTATACGTTATAACGTAATACTATATAACGTTATACGTTATATCGTAATGCTACATAACGTTATACGTTATATCGTAATGCTACATAACGTTATAAGTTATATCGTTATGCTACATAACGTTATACGTTATAACGTAATACTATATAACGTTATACGTTATATCGTAATGCTACATAACGTTATACGTTATATCGTAATGTTACATAACGTTATACGTTATATCGTAATGCTACATAACGTTATACGTTATATCGTAATGTCACATAACGTTATACGTTATATCGTAATGCTACATAACGTTATACGTTATATCGTAATGCTACATAACGTTATACGTTACATCGTAATGCTACATTACGTTATACGTTATAACGTAATGCTACATAACGTTATAAGTTATATCGTAATGCTACATAACGTTATACGTTATATCGTAATGCTACATAACGTTATACGTTATATCGTAATGCTACATAACGTTGTACGTTACATCGTAATGCTACATAACGTTATACGTTATATCGTAATGCTACATAACGTTATACGTTATATCGTTATGCTACATAACGTTATACGTTATAACGTAATACTATATAACGTTATACGTTATATCGTAATGCTACATAACGTTATACGTTATATCGTAATGTCACATAACGTTATACGTTATATCGTAATGCTACATAACGTTATACGTTATATCGTAATGCTACATAACGTTATACGTTACATCGTAATACTATATAACGTTATACGTCATATCGTAATGCTACATAACGTTATACGTTATATCGTAGTGCTACATAACGTTATACGTTATATCGTAATGCTACATAACGTTATACGTTATATCGTAATGCTACATAACGTTGTACGTTACATCGTAATGCTACATAACGTTATACGTTATATCGTAATGTTACATAACGTTATACGTTATATCGTAATGCTACATAACGTTATACGTTATATCGTAATGCTACATAACGTTATACGTTATATCGTATTTCTACATAACGTTATACGTTATATCGTAATGCTACATATCGTTATACGTTATATCGCAATGCTACATAACGTTATACGTTATAACGTATTACCATATATCGTTATTCGTTATATCGTAGTGCCACATAACGTTATACGTTATATCGTTATGCTACATAACGTTATACGTTATAACGTAATACTATATAACGTTATACGTTATATCGTAATGCTACATAACGTTATACGTTATATCGTAATGTTACATAACGTTATACGTTATATCGTAATGCTACATAACGTTATACGTTATATCGTAATGCTACATAACGCCATACGTTAAAACGTAATACTACATAACGTTATACGTCATATTGTAATGCTACATAACGTTATACGTTTTAACGTGTTACCATATAACGTTATACGTTATATCGTAATGCTACATAACGTTATACGTTATATCGTAGTGCTACATAACGTTATACGTTATATCGTAATGCTACATAACGTTATACGTTATATCGTAATGCTACATAACGTTATACGTTAAATCGTAGTGCTACATAACGTTATACGTTATATCGTAATGCTACATAGCGTTATACGTTATATCGTAATGCTACATAACGTTATACGTTATAACGTATTACCATATATTGTTATTCGTTACATCGTAATGCTACATAACGTTATACGTTGTATCGTAATGCTACATAACGTTATACGTTATATCGTAATGCTACTTAACGTTATACGTTATATCGCAATGCTACATAACGTTATACGTTATAACGTATTACCATATATCGTTATTCGTTATATCGTAGTGCCACATAACGTTATACGTTATATCGTAGTGCTACATAACGTTATACGTTATATCGTAATGCTACATAACGTTATACGTTATAACGTATTACCATATAACGTTATACGTTATATCGTAATGCTACATAACGCCATACGTTAAAACGTAATACTACATAACGTTATACGTCATATTGTAATGCTACATAACGTTATACGTTTTAACGTGTTACCATATAACGTTATACGTTATATCGTAATGCTACATAACGTTATACGTTATATCGTAGTGCTACATAACGTTATACGTTATATCGTAATGCTACATAACGTTATACGTTATATCGTAATGCTACATAACGTTATACGTTATATCGTAATGCTACATAACGTTATACGTTATATCGTAGTGCTACATAACGTTATACGTTATATCGTAATGCTACATAACGTTATACGTTATATCGTAATGCTACATAACGTTATACGTTATAACGTATTACCATATATCGCTATTCGTTACATCGTAATGCTACATAACGTTATACGTTGTATCGTAATGCTACATAACGTTATACGTTATATCGTAATGCTACATAACGTTATACGTTATATCGTTATGCTACATAACGTTATACGTTATAACGTAATACTATATAACGTTATACGTTATATCGTAATGCTACATAACGTTATACGTTATATCGTAATGCTACATAACGTTATACGTTATATCGTTATGCTACATAACGTTATACGTTATAACGTAATACTATATAACGTTATACGTTATATCGTAATGCTACATAACGTTATACGTCATATCGTAATGTTACATAACGTTATACGTTATATCGTAATGCTACATAACGTTATACGTTATATCGTAATGCTACATAACGTTATACGTTACATCGTAATGCTACATTACGTTATACGTTATAACGTAATGCTACATAACGTTATAAGTTATATCGTAATGCTACATAACGTTATACGTGATAACGTAATACTATATAACGTTATACGTCATATCGTAATGCTACATAACGTTATACGTTATATCGTACTGCTACATAACGTTATACGTTATATCGTAATGCTACATAACGTTATACGTTATATCGTAATGCTACATAACGTTATACGTTATATCGTAATGCTACATAACGTTATACGTTATAACGTATTACCATATATCGTTATTCGTTATGTCGTAATGCTACATAACGTTATACCTTATATCGTTATGCTACATAACGTTATACGTTATAACGTAATACTATATAACGTAATACGTTATATCGTAATGCTACATGACGTTATACGTTATATCGTAATGCTACATGACGTTATACGTTATATCGTAATGCTACATAACGTTATACGTTATATCGTAATGCTACATAACGTTATACGTTATATCGTATTTCTACATAACGTTATACGTTATATCGTATTGCTACATAACGTTATACGTTATATCGTAATGCTACATGACGTTATACGATATATCGTAATGCTACATAACGTTATACGTTATATAATAATGCTACATAACGTTATACGTTATATCGTAATGCTACATAACGTTATACGTTATATCGTAATGCTACATAACGTTATACGTTATATCGTAATGCTACATAACGTTATACGTTATAACGTATTACCATATAACGTTATACGTTATATCGTAAAGCTACATAACGCCATACGTTAAAACGTAATACTACATAACGTTATACGTCATATTGTAATGCTACATAACGTTATACGCTTTAACGTGTTACCATATAACGTTATACGTTATATCGTAATGCTACATAACGTTATACGTTATATCGCAATGCTACATAACGTTATACGTTATAACGTATTACCATATATCGTTATTCGTTATATCGTAGTGCCACATAACGTTATACGTTATATCGTTATGCTACATAACGTTATACGTTATAACGTAATACTATATAACGTTATACGTTATATCGTAATGCTACATAACGTTATACGTTATATCGTAATGCTACATAACGTTATACGTTATATCGTAGTGCTACATAACGTTATACGTTATATCGTAATGCTACATAACGTTATACGTTATATCGTAATGCTACATAACGTTGTACGTTATATCGTAATGCTACATAACGTTATACGTTATATCGTAATGCTACATAACGTTATACGTTACACCGTAATGCTACATAACGTTATACGATATAACGTAGTGCTACATAACGTTATACGTTATATCGTAATGCTACATAACGTTATACGTTATATCATAATGCTACATAACGCCATACGTTAAAACGTAATACTACATAACGTTATACGTTATATCGTAATGCTACATAACGCCATACGTTATAACGTAATACTACATAACGTTATACGTTATATCGTAATGCTACATAACGTTATACGTTATATCGTAATGCTACATAACGTTATACGTTATATCGTAATGCTACATAACGTTATACGTTATATCGTAATGCTGCATAACGTTATACGCTATAACGTAATACTACATAACGTTATACGTTATATCGTAATGCTGCATAACGTTATACGTTATATCGTAATGCTGCATAACGTTATACGTTATATCGTAATGCTGCATAACGTTGTACGTTATATCGTAATGCTGCATAACGTTATACGTTATATCGTAATGCTGCATAACGATATACGTTATATCGTAATGCTGCATAACGTTATACGTTATATCGTAATGCTGCATAACGTTATACGTTATATCGTAATGCTGCATAACGTTATACGTTATATCGTAATGCTGCATAACGATATACGTTATATCGTAATGCTGCATAACGTTATACGTCATATCGTAATGTTACATAACGTTATACGTTATATCGTAATGCTACATAACGTTATACGTTATATCGTAATGCTACATAACGTTATACGTTACATCGTAATGCTACATTACGTTATACGTTATAACGTAATGCTACATAACGTTATAAGTTATATCGTAATGCTACATAACGTTATACGTGATAACGTAATACTATATAACGTTATACGTCATATCGTAATGCTACATAACGTTATACGTTATATCGTACTGCTACATAACGTTATACGTTATATCGTAATGCTACATAACGTTATACGTTATATCGTAATGCTACATAACGTTATACGTTATATCGTAATGCTACATAACGTTATACGTTATAACGTATTACCATATATCGTTATTCGTTATGTCGTAATGCTACATAACGTTTTACCTTATATCGTTATGCTACATAACGTTATACGTTATAACGTAATACTATATAACGTAATACGTTATATCGTAATGCTACATGACGTTATACGTTATATCGTAATGCTACATGACGTTATACGTTATATCGTAATGCTACATAACGTTATACGTTATATCGTAATGCTACATAACGTTATACGTTATATCGTATTTCTACATAACGTTATACGTTATATCGTATTGCTACATAACGTTATACGTTATATCGTAATGCTACATGACGTTATACGATATATCGTAATGCTACATAACGTTATACGTTATATAATAATGCTACATAACGTTATACGTTATATCGTAATGCTACATAACGTTATACGTTATATCGTAATGCTACATAACGTTATACGTTATATCGTAATGCTACATAACGTTATACGTTATAACGTATTACCATATAACGTTATACGTTATATCGTAAAGCTACATAACGCCATACGTTAAAACGTAATACTACATAACGTTATACGTCATATTGTAATGCTACATAACGTTATACGCTTTAACGTGTTACCATATAACGTTATACGTTATATCGTAATGCTACATAACGTTATACGTTATATCGCAATGCTACATAACGTTATACGTTATAACGTATTACCATATATCGTTATTCGTTATATCGTAGTGCCACATAACGTTATACGTTATATCGTTATGCTACATAACGTTATACGTTATAACGTAATACTATATAACGTTATACGTTATATCGTAATGCTACATAACGTTATACGTTATATCGTAATGCTACATAACGTTATACGTTATATCGTAGTGCTACATAACGTTATACGTTATATCGTAATGCTACATAACGTTATACGTTATATCGTAATGCTACATAACGTTGTACGTTATATCGTAATGCTACATAACGTTATACGTTATATCGTAATGCTACATAACGTTATACGTTACACCGTAATGCTACATAACGTTATACGATATAACGTAGTGCTACATAACGTTATACGTTATATCGTAATGCTACATAACGTTATACGTTATATCATAATGCTACATAACGCCATACGTTAAAACGTAATACTACATAACGTTATACGTTATATCGTAATGCTACATAACGCCATACGTTATAACGTAATACTACATAACGTTATACGTTATATCGTAATGCTACATAACGTTATACGTTATATCGTAATGCTACATAACGTTATACGTTATATCGTAATGCTACATAACGTTATACGTTATATCGTTATGCTACATAACGTTATACGCTATAACGTAATACTACATAACGTTATACGTTATATCGTAATGCTGCATAACGTTATACGTTATATCGTAATGCTGCATAACGTTATACGTTATATCGTAATGCTGCATAACGTTATACGTTATATCGTAATGCTGCATAACGTTATACGTTATATCGTAATGCTACATAACGTTATACGTTATATCGTAATGCTGCATAACGTTATAAGTTATATCGTAATGCTGCATAACGTTATACGTTATAACGTAATGCTACATAACGTTATACGTTATATCGTAATGCTACATAACGTTATACGTTATATCGTAATGCTACACAACGTTATACGTTATATTGTAATGCTACATAACGTTATACGTTATATGGTAATGCTACATATCGTTATACGTTATAACGTATTACCATATAACGTTATTCGTTATATCGTAATGCTACATAACGTTATACGTTATATCGTAATGCTACATAACGTTATACGTTATATCGCAATGCTACATAACGTTATACGGTAAAACGTAATACTACATAACGTTATACATTATAACGTAATACTACATAACGTTATACGTTATATTGTAATGCTACATAACGTTGTACGTTATAACGTAATGCTACATAACGTTATACGTTATATCGTAATGCTACATAACGTTGTACGTTATATCTTACTGCTACATAACGTTATACGTTATATCGTAATGCTACATAACGTTATACGTTATATCGTAATGCTACATAACGTTATATGTTATATCTTTCTGCTACATAACGTTATACGTCATATCGTAATGCTACATAACGTTATACGTTATATCGTAATGACACATAACGTTATACGCTATATCGTACTGCTAGATAACGTTATACGTTATATCGTAATGCTACATAGCGTTATACGTTGTATCGTAATGCTACATAACGTTGTACGTTATATCGTAATGCTACATAACGTTATACGTTATATCGTAATGCTACATAACGTTATACGTTATAACGTATTACCATATAACGTTATACGTTATATCGTAATGCTACATAACGTTATAGGTTATATCTTACTGCTACATAACTTTATACGTTATATGGTAATGCTACATAACGTTATACGTTATATCGTAATGCTACATAACGTTATACGTTACATCGTAATGCTAGATAACGTTATACGTCATATCGTAGTGCTACATAACGTTATACGTTATAACGTATTACCATATAACGTTATATGTTACATCGTAATGCTACATAACGTTATCCGTTATATCGTAATGCTACATAACGTTATACGTTATATCGTAATGCTACATAACGTTATACGTGTAAACGTATTACCATATAACGTTATACGTTACATCGTAATGCTAGATAACGTTATACGTCATATCGTAATGCTACATAACGTTATACGTTATATCGTAATGCCACATAACGTTATACGCTATATCGTACTGCTAGATAACGTTATACGTTATATCGTAATGCTACATAACGTTATACGTTGTGTCGTAATGCTACATATCGTTATACGTTATAACGTATTACCATATAACGTTATTCGTTATATCGTAATGCTACATAACGTTATACGTTATATCGTAATGCTACATAACGTTATACGTTATATCGTAATGCTACATAACGTTATACGTTATAACGTATTACCATATAACGTTATACGTTACATCGTAATGCTACATAACGTTATACGTTATATCGTAATGCTACACAACGTTATACGTTATATTGTAATGCTACATAACGTTATACGTTATATGGTAATGCTACATATCGTTATACGTTATAACGTATTACCATATAACGTTATTCGTTATATCGTAATGCTACATAACGTTATACGTTATATCGTAATGCTACATAACGTTGTACGTTATGTCGGAATGCTACATAACGTTATACGTTATATCCTAATGCTACATAACGTTATACGCTGTATCGTAATGCTACATAACGTTATACGTTATAACGTAATACTACATAACGTTATACGTTATATTGTAATGCTACATAACGTTATAAGTTATATGGTAATGCTACATAACGTTATACGTTATAATGTATTACCATATAACGTTATACATTATATCGTAATGTTACATAACGTTATACGTTATATCGTATATACGTAATGCTATATACTTTATATCGTAATGCTACATAATGTTATACGTTATATCGTAATGCTACATGACGTTATACGTTATATCGTAATGCCACACAACGTTATACGTTATAACGTATTACCATATAACGTTATACGTTATAACGTATTACCATATAACGTTATTCGTTATATCGTAATGCTACATAACGTTATACGTTATATCGTAATGCTACATAACGTTATACCTTATATCGTAATGCTACATAACGTTATACGTTACATCGTAATGCTATATAACGTTATACGTTACACCTTACAGCTACATAACATTATACGTTTTATTGTAACGCTACATAACGTTATACGTTATATCGTAATGCTACATAACGTTATACGTTATATCTTTCTGCTACATAACGTTATACGTTATATCGTAATGCTACATAACGTTATACGTTATATCGTAATGCTACATAACGTTATACGTTATATGGTAATGCTACATATCGTTATACGTTATAACGTATTATCATATAACGTTATACGTTACATCGTAATGCTACATAACGTTATACGTTATAACGTAATGCTACATAACGTTATACGTTATAACGTAATACTACATAACGTTATATGTTATAACGTAATACTATATAATGCTATACGTTATATCGTTATGCTACATAACGTTATACGTTATATCGTAATGCTACACAACGTTATACGTTATATTGTAATGCTACATAACGTTATACGTTATATGGTAATGCTACATAACGTTATACGTTATATCGTAATGCTACATAACGTTATACGTTATAACGTATTACCATATAACGTTATACGTTATATCGTATTGCTACATAACGTTATTCGTTATATCGTAATGCTACATAACGTTATACGTTATATCGTAATGCTACATAACGTTATACGTTATATCGTAATGCTACATAACGTTATACGTTATAACGTATTACCATATATCGTTATACGTTATAACGTATTACCATATAACGTTATTCGTTATATCGTAATGCTACATAACGTTATACGTTATATCGTAATGCTACATAACGTTATACGTTATATCGCAATGCTACATAACGTTATACGGTAAAACGTAATACTACATAACGTTATACGTTATAACGTAATACTACATAACGTTATACGTTATATTGTAATGCTACATAACGTTGTACGTTATAACGTAATGCTACATAACGTTATACGTTATATCGTAATGCTACATAACGTTGTACGTTATATCTTACTGCTACATAACGTTATACGTTATATCGTAATGCTACATAACGTTATACGCTATATCGTAATGGTACATAACGTTATGTGTTATATCTTTCTGCTACATAACGTTATACGTCATATCGTAATGCTACATAACGTTATACGTTATATCGTAATGCCACATAACGTTATACGCTATATCGTACTGCTAGATAACGTTATACGTTATATCGTAATGCTACATAACGTTATACGTTGTATCGTAATGCTACATAACGTTGTACGTTATATCGTAATGCTACATAACGTTATACGTTATATCGTAATGCTACATAACGTTATACGTTATAACGTATTACCATATAACGTTATACGTTATATCGTAATGCTACATAACGTTATAGGTTATATCTTACTGCTACATAACTTTATACGTTATATGGTAATGCTACATAACGTTATACGTTATATCGTAATGCTACATAACGTTATACGGTATATCGTAATGCTACATAACGTTATACGTTATATCGTAATGCTACATAACGTTATACGTTTAAACATATTACCATATAACGTTATACGTTACATCGTAATGCTAGATAACGTTATACGTTTAAACGTATTACCATATAACGTTATACGTTACATCGTAATGCTAGATAACGTTATACGTCATATCGTAATGCTACATAACGTTATACGTTATAACGTATTACCATATAACGTTATATGTTACATCGTAATGCTACATAACGTTATCCGTTATATCGCAATGCTACATAACGTTATACGTTATATCGTAATGCTACATAACGTTATACGTTTAAACGTATTACCATATAACGTTATACGTTACATCGTAATGCTAGATAACGTTACACGTCATATCGTAATGCTACATAACGTTATACGTTATATCGTAATGCCACATAACGTTATACGCTATGTCGTACTGCTAGATAACGTTATACGTTATATCGTAATGCTACATAACGTTATACGTTGTATCGTAATGCTACATAACGTTGTACGTTATATCGTAATGCTACATAACGTTATACGTTATATGGTAATGCTACATATCGTTATACGTTATAACGTATTACCATATAACGTTATTCGTTATATCGTAATGCTACATAACGTTATCCGTTATATCGTAATGCTACATAACGTTATACGTTATAACGTATTACCATATATCGTTATACGTTATATCGTAATGCTACATAACGTTATAGGTTATATCTTACTGCTACATAACGTTATACGTCATATCGTAATGCTACACAACGTTATACGTTATATTGTAATGCTACATAACGTTATACGTTATATGGTAATGCTACATATCGTTATACGTTATAACGTATTACCATATAACGTTATTCGTTATATCGTAATGCTACATAACGTTATACGTTATATCGTAATGCTACATAACGTTATACGTTATATCGTACTGCTACATAACGTTATACGTTATAACGTATTACCATATAACGTTATACGTTACATCGTAATGCTACATAACGTTATACGTTATATCGTAATGCTACACAACGTTATACGTTATATTGTAATGCTACATAACGTTATACGTTATATGGTAATGCTACATATCGTTATACGTAATAACGTATTACCATATAACGTTATTCGTTATATCGTAATGCTACATAACGTTATACGTTATATCGTAATGCTACATAACGTTATACGTTATGTCGGAATGCTACATAACGTTATACGTTATATCCTAATGCTACATAACGTTATACGCTGTATCGTAATGCTACATAACGTTATACGTTATAACGTAATACTGCATAACGTTATACGTTATATTGTAATGCTACGTAACGTTATAAGTTATATGGTAATGCTACATAACGTTATACGTTATAATGTATTACCATATAACGTTATACATTATATCGTAATGTTACATAACGTTATACGTTATATCGTAATGCTACATAATGTTATACGTTATATCGTAATGCTACATGACGTTATACGTTATATCGTAATGCCACACAACGTTATACGTTATAACGTATTACCATATAACGTTATACGTTATAACGTATTACCATATAACGTTATACGTTATATACTAATGCTACATAACGTTATACGTTATACCGTACTGCTACATAACGTTATACGTTATAACGTATTACCATATAACGTTATACGTTACATCGTAATGCTACATAACGTTATACGTTATATCGTAATGCTACATAACGTTATACGTTATAACGTATTACCATATAACGTTATACGTTACATCGTAATGCTACATAACGTTATACGTTATATCGTAATGCTACATAACGTTATACGTTATAACGTAATACTACATAACGTTATATGTTATAACGTAATACTATATAACGTTATACGTCATATCGTAATGCTACATAACGTTATACGTTATATCGTAATGCCACGTAACGTTATACGCTATATCGTACTGCTAGATAACGTTATTCGTTATATCGTAATGTTACATAACGTTATACGTTGTATCGTAATGCTACATAACGTTATAGGTTATATCTTACTGCTACATAACGTTATACGTTATATGGTAATGCTACATAACGTTATACGTTATATCGTAATGCTACATAACGTTATACGGTATATCGTAATGCTACATAACGTTATACGTTATAACGTAATACTACATAACGTTATACGTTATATTGTAATGCTACATAACGTTGTACGTTATAACGTAATGCTACATAACGTTATACGTTTAAACGTATTACCATATAACGTTATACGTTACATCGTAATGCTAGATAACGTTATACGTCATATCGTAATGCTACATAACGTTATACGTTATAACGTATTACCATATAACGTTATAGGTTACATCGTAATGCTACATAACGTTATCCGTTATATCGTAATGCTACATAACGTTATACGTTATATCGTAATGCTACATAACTTTATACGTTTAAACGTATTACCATATAACGTTATACGATACACCGTAATGCTAGATAACGTTATACGTCATATCGTAATGCTACATAACGTTATACGTTATATCGTAATGCCACATAACGTTATACGCTATATCGTACTGCTAGATAACGTTATACGTTATATCGTAATGCTACATAACGTTATACGTTGTATCGTAATGCTACATAACGTCATACGTTATATCGTAATGCTACATAACGTTATACGTTATATTGTAATGCTACATAACATTATACGTTATAGCGTATTACCATATAACGTTATACGTTACATCGCAATGCAACATAACGTTATACGTTATATCGTAATGCTACATAACGTTATACGTTATATCGTAATGCTACATAACGTTATACGTTATATCTTTCTGCTACATAACGTTATACGTTATATCGTAATGCTACATAACGTTATACGTTATATGGTAATGCTACATATCGTTATACGTTATAACGTATTATCATATAACGTTATACGTTACATCGTAATGCTACATAACGTTATACGTTATAACGTAATGCTACATAACGTTATACGTTATAACGTAATACTACATAACGTTATATGTTATAACGTAATACTATATAACGTTATACGTTATATCGTTATGCTACATAACGTTATACGTTATATCATAATGCTACACAACGTTATACGTTATATTGTAATGCTACATAACGTTATACGTTATATGGTAATGCTACATATCGTTATACGTTATAACGTATTACCATATAACGTTATTCGTTATATCGTAATGCTACATAACGTTATACGTTATATCGTAATGCTACATAACGTTATACGTTATATCGCAATGCTACATAACGTTATACGATAAAACGTAATACTACATAACGTTATACGTTATAACGTAATACTACCTAACGTTATACGTTATATTGTAATGCTACATAACGTTGTACGTTATAACGTAATGCTACATAACGTTATACGTTATATCGTAATGCTACATAACGTTATACGTTATATCGTAATGCTGCACAACGTTATACGTTATATCGTAATGCTACATAACGTTATACGTTATATCGTAATGCTACATAACGTTATGCGTTATATCGTAATGCTACATAACGTTATACGTTATATCGTAATGCTACATAACGTTATACGTTATATCGTATTGCTACATAACGTTATACGTTATATCGTAATGCTGCACAACGTTATACGTTATATCGTAATGCTACATAACGTTATACGTTATATCGTAATGCTACATAACGTTATACGTTATATCGTAATGCTACATAACGTTATACGTTATAACGTATTACCATATAACGTTATACGTTACATCGTAATGCTACATAACGTTATACGTTATATCGTAATGCTACATAACGTTATACGTTATAACGTATTACCATATAACGTTATACGTTACATCCTAATGCTACATAACGTTATACGTTATATCGTAATGCTACATAACGTTATACGTTATAACGTAATACTACATAACGTTATATGTTATAACGTAATACTATATAACGTTATACGTTATATCGTTATGCTACATAACGTTATACGTTATATCGTAATGCTACACAACGTTGTACGTTATTTTGTAATGCTACATAACGTTATACGTTATATGGTAATGCTACATATCGTTATACGTTATAACGTATTACCATATAACGTTATTCGTTATATTGTAATGCTACATAACGTCATACGTTATATCGTAATGCTACATAACGTTATACGTTATATCGTAATGCTACATAACGTTATACGTTATAACGTATTACCATATAACGTTATACGTTACATCGTAATGCTACATAACGTTATACGTTATATCGTAATGCTACATAACGTTATACGTTATAACGTAATACTACATAACGTTATATGTTATAACGTAATACTATATAACGTTATACGTTATATCGTTATGCTACATAACGTTATACGTTATATCGTAATGCTACACAACGTTATACGTTATATTGTAAT
Source organism: Bombus lapidarius (assembly GCA_936014575.1). Classification (NCBI taxonomy): domain Eukaryota; kingdom Metazoa; phylum Arthropoda; class Insecta; order Hymenoptera; family Apidae; genus Bombus; species Bombus lapidarius. The sequence continues at coordinate 392,347 of CAKXZU010000105.1, read as the reverse complement.
GCTACATAACGTTATACGTTACAACGTATTACCATATAACGTTATACGTTACATCGTAATTCTGGATAACGTTATACGTCATGTCGTAATGCTACATAACGTTATACGTTATATCGTAATGCCACATAACGTTATACGCTATATCGTACTGCTAGATAACGTTATACGTTATATCGTAATGCTACATAACGTTATACGTTACATCGTAATGCTACATAACGTTATCCGCTATATCGTAATGCTACATAACGTTATACGTTATATCGTAATGCTACATAACGTTATATGTTATAACGTAATACTATATAACGTTATACGTTATATCGTTATGCTACATAACGTTATACGTTATATCGTAATGCTACATAACGTTATACGTTGTATCGTAATGCTACATAACGTTGTACGTTATATCGTAATGCTACAAAACGTTATACGTTATATCGTAATGCTACATAACGTTATACGTTATAACGTATTACCATATCACGTTATACGTTATATCGTAATGCTACATAACGTTATATGTTATAACGTAATACTATATAACGTTATACGTTATATCGTTATGCTACATAACGTTATACGTTATATGGTAATGCTACATATCGTTATACGTTATAACGTATTACCATATAACGTTATTCGTTATATCGTAATGCTACATAACGTTATACGTTATATCGTAATGCTACATAACGTTATACGTTATATCGCAATGCTACATAACGTTATACGATAAAACGTAATACTACATAACGTTATACGTTATAACGTAATACTACCTAACGTTATACGTTATATTGTAATGCTACATAACGTTGTACGTTATAACGTAATGCTACATAACGTTATACGTTATATCGTAATGCTACATAACGTTATACGTTATATCGTAATGCTGCACAACGTTATACGTTATATCGTAATGCTACATAACGTTATACGTTATATCGTAATGCTACATAACGTTATGCGTTATATCGTAATGCTACATAACGTTATACGTTATATCGTAATGCTACATAACGTTATACGTTATATCGTAATGCTACATAACGTTATACGTTATATCGTAATGCTGCACAACGTTATACGTTATATCGTAATGCTACATAACGTTATACGTTATATCGTAATGCTACATAACGTTATACGTTATATCGTAATGCTACATAACGTTATACGTTATAACGTATTACCATATAACGTTATACGTTACATCGTAATGCTACATAACGTTATACGTTATATCGTAATGCTACATAACGTTATACGTTATAACGTATTACCATATAACGTTATACGTTACATCGTAATGCTACATAACGTTATACGTTATATCGTAATGCTACATAACGTTATACGTTATAACGTAATACTACATAACGTTATATGTTATAACGTAATACTATATAACGTTATACGTTATATCGTTATGCTACATAACGTTATACGTTATATCGTAATGCTACACAACGTTATACGTTATTTTGTAATGCTACATAACGTTATACGTTATATGGTAATGCTACATATCGTTATACGTTATAACGTATTACCATATAACGTTATTCGTTATATTGTAATGCTACATAACGTCATACGTTATATCGTAATGCTACATAACGTTATACGTTATATCGTAATGCTACATAACGTTATACGTTATAACGTATTACCATATAACGTTATACGTTACATCGTAATGCTACATAACGTTATACGTTATATCGTAATGCTACATAACGTTATACGTTATAACGTAATACTACATAACGTTATATGTTATAACGTAATACTATATAACGTTATACGTTATATCGTTATGCTACATAACGTTATACGTTATATCGTAATGCTACACAACGTTATACGTTATATTGTAATGCTACATAACGTTATACGTTATAACGTATTACCACATAACGTTATACGTTACATCGTAATTCTGGATAACGTTATACGTCATGTCGTAATGCTACATAACGTTATACGTTATATCGTAATGCCACATAACGTTATACGCTATATCGTACTGCTAGATAACGTTATACGTTATATCGTAATGCTACATAACGTTATACGTTACATCGTAATGCTACATAACGTTATCCGCTATATCGTAATGCTACATAACGTTATACGTTATATCGTAATGCTACATAACGTTATATGTTATAACGTAATACTATATAACGTTATACGTTATATCGTTATGCTACATAACGTTATACGTTATATCGTAATGCTACATAACGTTATACGTTGTATCGTAATGCTACATAACGTTGTACGTTATATCGTAATGCTACAAAACGTTATACGTTATATCGTTATGCTACATAACGTTATACGTTATATCGTAATGCTACATAACGTTATACGTTGTATCGTAATGCTACATAACGTTGTACGTTATATCGTAATGCTACAAAACGTTATACGTTATATCGTAATGCTACATAACGTTATACGTTATAACGTATTACCATATCACGTTATACGTTATATCGTAATGCTACATAACGTTATAGGTTATATCTTACTGCTACATAACGTTATACGTTATATCGTAATGCTGCACAACGTTATACGTTATATCGTAATGCTACATAATGTTATACGTTATATCGTAATGCTACATAACGTTATACGTTATATCGTAATGCTACATAACGTTATACGTTGTATCGTAATGCTACATAACGTTATACGTTATATCGTAATGCTACATAACGTTATACGTTATATCGTAATGCTGCACAACGTTATACGTTATATCGTAATGCTACATAACGTTATACGTTATATCGTTATGCTACATAACGTTATACGTTATATCGTAATGCTACACAACGTTATACGTTATATTGTAATGCTACATAACGTTATACGTTATAACGTATTACCATATAACGTTATACGTTACATCGTAATTCTGGATAACGTTATACGTCATGTCGTAATGCTACATAACGTTATACGTTATATCGTAATGCCACATAACGTTATACGCTATATCGTACTGCTAGATAACGTTATACGTTATATCGTAATGCTACATAACGTTATACGTTACATCGTAATGCTACATAACGTTATCCGCTATATCGTAATGCTACATAACGTTATACGTTATATCGTAATGCTACATAACGTTATACGTTATAACGTATTACCATATAACGTTATACGTTACATCGTAATTCTGGATAACGTTATACGTCATGTCGTAATGCTACATAACGTTATACGTTATATCGTAATGCCACATAACGTTATACGCTATATCGTACTGCTAGATAACGTTATACGTTATATCGTAATGCTACATAACGTTATACGTTGTATCGTAATGCTACATAACGTTGTACGTTATATCGTAATGCTACAAAACGTTATACGTTATATCGTAATGCTACATAACGTTATACGTTATAACGTATTACCATATCACGTTATACGTTATATCCTAATGCTACATAACGTTATAGGTTATATCTTACTGCTACATAACGTTATACGTTATATCGTAATGCTACATAACGTTATACGTTATATCGTAATGCTGCACAACGTTATACGTTATATCGTAATGCTACATAATGTTATACGTTATATCGTAATGCTACATAACGTTATACGTTATATCGTAATGCTACATAACGTTATACGTTATATCGTAATGCTACATAACGTTATACGTTATATCGTAATGCTACATAACGTTATACGTTATATCGTAATGCTGCACAACGTTATACGTTATATCGTAATGCTACATAACGTTATACGTTATATCGTAATGCTACATAACGTTATACGTTATATCGTAATGCTACATAACGTTATACGTTATAACGTATTACCATATAACGTTATACGTTACATCGTAATGCTACATAACGTTATACGTTATTTCGTAATGCTACATAACGTTATACGTTATAACGTAATACTACATAACGTTATATGTTATAACGTAATACTATATAATGTTATACGTTATATCGTTATGCTACATAACGTTATACGTTATATCGTAGTGCTACACAACGTTATACGTTATATTGTAATGCTACATATCGTTATACGTTATATGGTAATGCTACATATCGTTATACGTTATAACGTATTACCATATAACGTTATTCGTTATATCGTAATGCTACATAACGTCATACGTTATATCGTAATGCTACATAACGTTATACGTTATATCGTAATGCTACATAACATTATACGTTATAACGTATTACCATATAACGTTATACGTTACATCGCAATGCAACATAACGTTATACGTTATATCGTAATGCTACATAACGTTATACCTTATATCGTAATGCTACATAACGTTATACGTTACATCGTAATGCTATATAACGTTATACGTTACACCTTACAGCTACATAACGTTACACGTTATATCGTAATGCTACATAACGTTATACGGTATATCGTAATACTACATAACGTTATACGTTATATCTTTCTGCTACATAACGTTATACGTTATATCGTAATGCTACATAACGTTATACGTTATATCGTAATGCTACATAACGTTATACGTTATATCGTAAAGCTACATAACGTTGTACGTTATATCTTACTGCTACATAACGTTATACGTTATATCGTAATGCTACATAACGTTATACGTTATATCGTAATGCTACATAACGTTATACGTTATATGGTAATGCTACATATCGTTATACGTTATAACGTATTACCATATAACGTTATACGTTACATCGTAATGCTACATAACGTTATACGTTATAACGTAATGCTACATAACGTTATACGTTACAACGTAATACTACATAACGTTATATGTTATAACGTAATACTATATAACGTTATACGTTATATCGTTATGGTACATAACGTTATGCGTTATATCGTAATGCTACACAACGTTATACGTTATATTGTAATGCTACATAACGTTATATGTTATATGGTAATGCTACATATCGTTATACGTTATAACGTATTACCATATAACGTTATTCGTTATATCGTAGTGCTACATAACGTTATACGTTATATCGTAATGCTACATAACGTTATACGTTATATCGTAATGCTACATAACGTTATACGTTATAACGTATTACCATATAACGTTATACGTTACATCGTAATGCAACATAACGTTATACGTTATATCGTAATGCTACATAACGTTATACCTTATATCGTAATGCTACATAACGTTATACGTTACATCGTAATGCTATATAACGTTATACGTTACACCTTACAGCTACATAACGTTATACGTTATATCGTAACGCTGCATAACATTATACGTTATATCGTAATGCTACATAACATTATACGTTATATCTTTCTGCTACATAACGTTATACGTTATATCGTAATGCTACATAACGTTATACGTTATATCGTAATGCTACATAACGTTATACGTTATATGGTAATGCTACATATCGTTATACGTTATAACGTATTATCATATAACGTTATACGTTACATCGTAATGCTACATAACGTTATACGTTATAACGTAATGCTACATAACGTTATACGTTATAACGTAATACTACATAACGTTATATGTTATAACGTAATACTATATAACGTTATACGTTATATCGTTATGCTACATAACGTTATACGTTATATCGTAATGCTACACAACGTTATACGTTATATTGTAATGCTACATAACGTTATACGTTATATGGTAATGCTACATATCGTTATATGTTATAACGTATTACCATATAACGTTATTCGTTATATCGTAATGCTACATAACGTTATACGTTATATCGTAATGCTACATAACGTTATACGTTATATCGCAATGCTACATAACGTTATACGATAAAACGTAATACTACATAACGTTATACGTTATAACGTAATACTACCTAACGTTATACGTTATATTGTAATGCTACATAACGTTGTACGTTATATCGTAATGCTACATAACGTTATACGTTCTATCGTAATGCTACATAACGTTATACGTTATATCTTAATGCTGCACAACGTTATACGTTATATCGTAATGCTACATAACGTTATACGTTATATCGTAATGCTACACAACGTTATACGTTATATTGTAATGCTACATAACGTTATACGTTATATGGTAATGCTACATATCGTTATACGTTATAACGTATTACCATATAACGTTATTCGTTATATCGTAATGCTACATAACGTTATACGTTATATCGTAATGCTACATAACGTTATACGTTATATCGTAATGCTGCACAACGTTATACGTTATATCGTAATGCTACATAACGTTATACGTTATATCGTAATGCTACATAACGTTATACGTTATATCGTAATGCTACATAACGTTATACGTTATATCGTAATGCTACATAACGTTATACGTTCTATCGTAATGCTACATAACGTTATACGTTATATCTTAATGCTGCACAACGTTATACGTTATATCGTAATGCTACATAACGTTATACGTTATATCGTAATGCTACATATCGTTATACGTTATATCGTAATGCTACATAACGTTATACGTTATAACGTATTACCATATAACGTTATACGTTACATCGAAATGCTACATAACGTTATACGTTATATCGTAATGCTACATAACGTTATACGTTATAACGTAATACTACATAACGTTATACGTTATAACGTATTACCATATAACGTTATACGTTACATCGTAATGCTACATAACGTTATACGTTATTTCGTAATGCTACATAACGTTATACGTTATATCGTAATGCTACATAACGTTATACGTTATAACGTATTACCATATAACGTTATACGTTACATCGTAATTCTGGATAACGTTATACGTCATGTCGTAATGCTACATAACGTTATACGTTATATCGTAATTCCACATAACGTTATACGCTATATCGTACTGCTAGATAACGTTATACGTTATATCGTAATGCTACATAACGTTATACGTTGTATCGTAATGCTACATAACGTTGTACGTTATATCGTAATGCTACAAAACGTTATACGTTATATCGTAATGCTACATAACGTTATACGTTATAACGTATTACCATATCACCTTATACGTTATATCGTAATGCTACATAACGTTATAGGTTATATCTTACTGCTACATAACGTTATACGTTATATCGTAATGCTACATAACGTTATACGTTATATCGTAATGCTGCACAACGTTATACGTTATATCGTAATGCTACATAACGTTATACGTTATATCGTAATGCTACATAACGTTATACGTTATATCGTAATGCTACATAACGTTATACGTTATATCGTAATGCTACATAACGTTATACGTTATATCGTAATGCTACATAACGTTATACGTTATATCGTAATGCTGCACAACGTTATACGTTATATCGTAATGCTACATAACGTTATACGTTATATCGTAATGCTACATAACGTTATACGTTATATCGTAATGCTACATAACGTTATACGTTATAACGTATTACCATATAACGTTATACGTTACATCGTAATGCTACATAACGTTATACGTTATTTCGTAATGCTACATAACGTTATACATTATAACGTAATACTACATAACGTTATATGTTATAACGTAATACTATATAACGTTATACGTTATATCGTTATGCTACATAACGTTATACGTTATATCGTAATGCTACACAACGTTATACGTTATATTGTAATGCTACATAACGTTATACGTTATATGGTAATGCTACATATCGTTATACGTTATAACGTATTACCATATAACGTTATTCGTTATATCGTAATGCTACGTAACGTCATACGTTATATCGTAATGCTACATAACGTTATACGTTATATTGTAATGCTACATAACGTTATACGTTACATCGTAATGCTACATAACGTTATACGTTATATCGTAATGCTACATAACGTTATACGTTATAACGTAATACTACATAACGTTATGCGTTATATCGTAATGCTACATAACGTTATACGTTATATGGTAATGCTACATATCGTTATACGTTATAACGTATTACCATATAACGTTATTCGTTATATCGTAATGCTACATAACGTCATACGTTATATCGTAATGCTACATAACGTTATACGTTATATCGTAATGCTACATAACGTTATACGTTATAACGTATTACCATATAACGTTATACGTTACATCGTAATGCTACATAACGTTATACGTTACATCGTAATGCTATATAACGTTATACGTTACACCTTACAGCTACATAACGTTATACGTTATATCGTAATGCTACATAACGTTATACGTTATATCGTAATGCTACATAACGTTATACGTTATATGGTAATGCTACATATCGTTATACGTTATAACGTATTATCATATAACGTTATACGTTACATCGTAATGCTACATAACGTTATACGTTATAACGTAATGCTACATAACGTTATACGTTATATCGTAATGCTACATAACGTTATACGTTATAACGTATTACCATATAACGTTATACGTTACATCGAAATGCTACATAACGTTATACGTTATATCGTAATGCTACATAACGTTATACGTTATAACGTAATACTACATAACGTTATACGTTATAACGTATTACCATATAACGTTATACGTTACATCGTAATGCTACATAACGTTATACGTTATTTCGTAATGCTACATAACGTTATACGTTATAACGTAATACTACATAACGTTATATGTTATAACGTAATACTATATAATGTTATACGTTATATCGTTATGCTACATAACGTTATACGTTATATCGTTGTGCTACACAACGTTATACGTTATATTGTAATGCTACATAACGTTATACGTTATATCGTAATGCTACATAACGTTATACGTTATAACGTATTACCATATAACGTTATACGTTACATCGTAATGCTACATAACGTTATACGTTATATCGTAATGCTACATAACGTTATACGTTATAACGTAATACTACATAACGTTATGCGTTATATCGTAATGCTACATAACGTTATACGTTATATGGTAATGCTACACAACGTTATACGTTATATTGTAATGCTACATAACGTTATACGTTATATGGTAATGCTACATATCGTTATATGTTATAACGTATTACCATATAACGTTATTCGTTATATCGTAATGCTACATAACGTTATACGTTATATCGTAATGCTACATAACGTTATACGTTATATCGTAATGCTACACAACGTTATACGTTATATTGTAATGCTACATAACGTTATACGTTATATGGTAATGCTACATATCGTTATACGTTATAACGTATTACCATATAACGTTATTCGTTATATCGTAATGCTACATAACGTTATACGTTATATCGTAATGCTACATAACGTTATACGTTATATCGTAATGCTGCACAACGTTATACGTTATATCGTAATGCTACATAACGTTATACGTTATATCGTAATGCTACATAACGTTATACGTTATATCGTAATGCTACATAACGTTATACGTTATATCGTAATGCTACATAACGTTATACGTTCTATCGTAATGCTACATAACGTTATACGTTATATCTTAATGCTGCACAACGTTATACGTTATATCGTAATGCTACATAACGTTATACGTTATATCGTAATGCTACATATCGTTATACGTTATATCGTAATGCTACATAACGTTATACGTTATAACGTATTACCATATAACGTTATACGTTACATCGAAATGCTACATAACGTTATACGTTATATCGTAATGCTACATAACGTTATACGTTATAACGTAATACTACATAACGTTATACGTTATAACGTATTACCATATAACGTTATACGTTACATCGTAATGCTACATAACGTTATACGTTATTTCGTAATGCTACATAACGTTATACGTTATATCGTAATGCTACATAACGTTATACGTTATAACGTATTACCATATAACGTTATACGTTACATCGTAATTCTGGATAACGTTATACGTCATGTCGTAATGCTACATAACGTTATACGTTATATCGTAATGCCACATAACGTTATACGCTATATCGTACTGCTAGATAACGTTATACGTTATATCGTAATGCTACATAACGTTATACGTTGTATCGTAATGCTACATAACGTTGTACGTTATATCGTAATGCTACAAAACGTTATACGTTATATCGTAATGCTACATAACGTTATACGTTATAACGTATTACCATATCACGTTATACGTTATATCGTAATGCTACATAACGTTATACGTTATAACGTATTACCATATAACGTTATACGTTACATCGTAATGCTACATAACGTTATACGTTATTTCGTAATGCTACATAACGTTATACGTTATATCGTAATGCTACATAACGTTATACGTTATAACGTATTACCATATAACGTTATACGTTACATCGTAATTCTGGATAACGTTATACGTCATGTCGTAATGCTACATAACGTTATACGTTATATCGTAATGCCACATAACGTTATACGCTATATCGTACTGCTAGATAACGTTATACGTTATATCGTAATGCTACATAACGTTATACGTTGTATCGTAATGCTACATAACGTTGTACGTTATATCGTAATGCTACAAAACGTTATACGTTATATCGTAATGCTACATAACGTTATACGTTATAACGTATTACCATATCACGTTATACGTTATATCGTAATGCTACATAACGTTATAGGTTATATCTTAATGCTACATAACGTTATACGTTATATCGTAATGCTACATAACGTTATACGTTATATCGTAATGCTGCACAACGTTATACGTTATATCGTAATGCTACATAACGTTATACGTCATATCGTAATGCTACATAACGTTATACGTTATATCGTAATGCTACATAACGTTATACGTTATATCGTAATGCTACATAACGTTATACGTTATATCGTAATGCTACATAACGTTATACGTTATATCGTAATGCTGCACAACGTTATACGTTATATCGTAATGCTACATAACGTTATACGTTATATCGTAATGCTACATAACGTTATACGTTATATCGTAATGCTACATAACGTTATACGTTATAACGTATTACCATATAACGTTATACGTTACATCGTAATGCTACATAACGTTATACCTTATTTCGTAATGCTACATAACGTTATACATTATAACGTAATACTACATAACGTTATATGTTATAACGTAATACTATATAACGTTATACGTTATATCGTTATGCTACATAACGTTATACGTTATATCGTAATGCTACACAACGTTATACGTTATATTGTAATGCTACATAACGTTATACGTTATATGGTAATGCTACATATCGTTATACGTTATAACGTATTACCATATAACGTTATTCGTTATATCGTAATGCTACGTAACGTCATACGTTATATCGTAATGCTACATAACGTTATACGTTATATTGTAATGCTACATAACGTTATACGTTACATCGTAATGCTACATAACGTTATACGTTATATCGTAATGCTACATAACGTTATACGTTATAACGTAATACTACATAACGTTATGCGTTATATCGTAATGCTACATAACGTTATACGTTATATGGTAATGCTACATATCGTTATACGTTATAACGTATTACCATATAACGTTATTCGTTATATCGTAATGCTACATAACGTCATACGTTATATCGTAATGCTACATAACGTTATACGTTATATCGTAATGCTACATAACGTTATACGTTATAACGTATTACCATATAACGTTATACGTTACATCGTAATGCTACATAACGTTATACGTTACATCGTAATGCTATATAACGTTATACGTTACACCTTACAGCTACATAACGTTATACGTTATATCGTAATGCTACATAACGTTATACGTTATATCGTAATGCTACATAACGTTATACGTTATATGGTAATGCTACATATCGTTATACGTTATAACGTATTATCATATAACGTTATACGTTACATCGTAATGCTACATAACGTTATACGTTATAACGTAATGCTACATAACGTTATACGTTATATCGTAATGCTACATAACGTTATACGTTATAACGTATTACCATATAACGTTATACGTTACATCGAAATGCTACATAACGTTATACGTTATATCGTAATGCTACATAACGTTATACGTTATAACGTAATACTACATAACGTTATACGTTATAACGTATTACCATATAACGTTATACGTTACATCGTAATGCTACATAACGTTATACGTTATTTCGTAATGCTACATAACGTTATACGTTATAACGTAATACTACATAACGTTATATGTTATAACGTAATACTATATAATGTTATACGTTATATCGTTATGCTACATAACGTTATACGTTATATCGTTGTGCTACACAACGTTATACGTTATATTGTAATGCTACATAACGTTATACGTTATATCGTAATGCTACATAACGTTATACGTTATAACGTATTACCATATAACGTTATACGTTACATCGTAATGCTACATAACGTTATACGTTATATCGTAATGCTACATAACGTTATACGTTATAACGTAATACTACATAACGTTATGCGTTATATCGTAATGCTACATAACGTTATACGTTATATGGTAATGCTACATATCGTTATACGTTATAACGTATTACCATATAACGTTATTCGTTATATCGTAATGCTACATAACGTCATACGTTATATCGTAATGCTACATAACGTTATACGTTATATCGTAATGCTACATAACGTTATACGTTATAACGTATTACCATATAACGTTATACGTTACATCGTAATGCTACATAACGTTATACGTTACATCGTAATGCTATATAACGTTATACGTTACACCTTACAGCTACATAACGTTATACGTTATATCGTAATGCTACATAACGTTATACGTTATATCGTAATGCTACATAATGTTATACGTTATATGGTAATGCTACATATCGTTATACGTTATAACGTATTATCATATAACGTTATACGTTACATCGTAATGCTACATAACGTTATACGTTATAACGTAATGCTACATAACGTTATACGTTATATTGTAATGCTACATAACATTATACGTTATAGCGTATTACCATATAACGTTATACGTTACATCGCAATGCAACATAACGTTATACGTCATATCGTAATGCTACATAACGTTATACGTTATATCGTAATGCCACATAACGTTATACGCTTTATCGTACTGCTAGATAACGTTATACGTTATATCGTAATGCTACATAACGTTATACGTTACATCGCAATGCAACATAACGTTATACGTCATATCGTAATGCTACATAACGTTATACGTTATAACGTATTACCATATAACGTTATACGTTACATCGTAATGCTACATAACGTTATACGTTATAACGTAATGTTACATAACGTTATACGTTATATCGTAATGCTACATAACGTTATACGTTATATCTTTCTGCTACATAACGTTATGCGTTATATCGTAATGCTACATAACGTTATACGTTATATCGTAATGCTACATAACGTTATACGTTATATCTTTCTGCTACATAAAGTTATACGTTATATCGTAATGCTACATAACGTTATACGTTATATCGTAATGCTACATAACGTTATACGTTATATGGTAATGCTACATATCGTTATACGTTATAACGTATTACCATATAACGTTATTCGTTATATCGTAATGCTACATAACGTTATACGTTATATCGTAATGCTACATAACGTTATACGTTATATCGTAATGCTACATAACGTTATACGTTATAACGTATTACCATATAACGTTATACGTTACATCGTAATGCAACATAACGTTATACTTTATATCGTAATGCTACATAACGTTATACCTTATATCGTAATGCTACATAACGTTATACGTTACATCGTAATGCTATATAACGTTATACGTTACACCTTACAGCTACATAACGTTATACGTTATATCGTAACGCTACATAACGTTATACGTTATATCGTAATGCTACATAACGTTATACGTTATATCTTTCTGCTACATAACGTTATGCGTTATATCGTAATGCTACATAACGTTATACGTTATATCGTAATGCTACATAACGTTATACGTTATATGGTAAAGCTACATATCGTTATACGTTATAACGTATTATCATATAACGTTATACGTTACATCGTAATGCTACATAACGTTATACGTTATAACGTAATGCTACATAACGTTATACGTTATAACGTAATACTACATAACGTTATATGTTATAACGTAATACTATATAACGTTATACGTTATATCGTAATGCTACATAACGTTATACGTTGTATCGTAATGCTACATAACGTTGTACGTTATATCGTAATGCTACATAACGTTATACGTTATATCGTAATGCTACATAACGTTATACGTTATAACGTATTACCATATAACGTTACACGTTATATCGTAATGCTACATAACGTTATAGGTTATATCTTACTGCTACATAACGTTATACGTTATATGGTAATGCTACATAACGTTATACGTTATATCGTAATGCTACATAACGTTATACGGTATATCGTAATGCTACATAACGTTATACGTTATATCGTAATGCTACATAACGTTATACGCTATATCGTACTGCTAGATAACGTTATACGTTATATCGTAATGCTACATAACGTTATACGTTGTATCGTAATGCTACATAACGTTGTACGTTATATCGTAATGCTACATAACGTTATACGTTATATCGTAATGCTACATAACGTTATACGTTATAACGTATTACCATATAACGTTACACGTTATATCGTAATGCTACATAACGTTATAGGTTATATCTTACTGCTACATAACGTTATACGTTATATGGTAATGCTACATAACGTTATACGTTATATCGTAATGCTACATAACGTTATACGTTATAACGTATTACCATATAACGTTATACGTTACATCGTAATGCTACATAACGTTATACGTTACATCGTAATGCTATATAACGTTATACGTTACACCTTACAGCTACATAACGTTATACGTTATATCGTAATGCTACATAACGTTATACGTTACATCGCAATGCAACATAACGTTATACGTCATATCGTAATGCTACATAACGTTATACGTTATAACGTATTACCATATAACGTTATACGTTACATCGTAATGCTACATAACGTTATACGATATAACGTAATGCTACATAACGTTATACGTTATATCGTAATGCTACATAACGTTGTACGTTATATCTTACTGCTACATAACGTTATACGTCATATCGTAATGCTACATAACGTTATACGTTATATCGTAATGCCACATAACGTTATACGCTATATCGTACTGCTAGATAACGTTATACGTTATATCGTAATGCTACATAACGTTATACGTTGTATCGTAATGCTACATAACGTTGTACGTTATATCGTAATGCTACATAACGTTATACGTTATATCGTAATGCTACATAACGTTATACGTTTAAACGTATTACCATATAACGTTATACGTTACATCGTAATGCTAGATAAAGTTATACGTCATATCGTAATGCTACATAACGTTATACGTTATAACGTATTACCATATAACGTTATACGTTACATCGTAATGCTACATAACGTTATACGTTATATCGTAATGCTACATAACGTTATACGTTGTATCGTAATGCTACATAACGTTGTACGTTATATCGTAATGCTACATAACGTTATACGTTATATCGTAATGCTACATAACGTTATACGTTATAACGTATTACCATATAACGTTACACGTTATATCGTAATGAAACATAACGTTATAGGTTATATCTTACTGCTACATAACGTTATACGTTATATGGTAATGCTACATAACGTTATACGTTATATCGTAATGCTACATAACGTTATACGGTATATCGTAATGCTACATAACGTTATACGTTATATCGTAATGCTACATAACGTTATACGTTTAAACGTATTACCATATAACGTTATACGTTACATCGTAATGCTAGATAACGTTATACGTCATATCGTAATGCTACATAACGTTATACGTTATAACGTATTACCATATAACATTATACGTTACATCGTAATTCTGGATAACGTTATACGTCATGTCGTAATGCTACATAACGTTATACGTTATATCGTAATGCTACATAACGTTATACGTTATAACGTATTACCATATAACGTTATACGTTACATCGTAATTCTGGATAACGTTATACGTCATGTCGTAATGCTACATAACGTTATACGTTATATCGTAATGCCACATAACGTTATACGCTATATCGTACTGCTAGATAACGTTATACGTTATATCGTAATGCTACATAACGTTATACGTTGTATCGTAATGCTACATAACGTTGTACGTTATATCGTAATGCTACAAAACGTTATACGTTATATCGTAATGCTACATAACGTTATACGTTATAACGTATTACCATATCACGTTATACGTTATATCGTAATGCTACATAACGTTACAGGTTATATCTTACTGCTACATAACGTTATACGTTATATCGTAATGCTACATAACGTTATACGTTATATCGTAATGCTACATAACGTTATACGTTATAACGTAATACTACATAACGTTATACGTTATAACGTATTACCATATAACGTTATACGTTACATCGTAATGCTACATAACGTTATACGTTATTTCGTAATGCTACATAACGTTATACGTTATATCGTAATGCTACATAACGTTATACGTTATAACGTATTACCATATAACGTTATACGTTACATCGTAATTCTGGATAACGTTATACGTCATGTCGTAATGCTACATAACGTTATACGTTATATCGTAATTCCACATAACGTTATACGCTATATCGTACTGCTAGATAACGTTATACGTTATATCGTAATGCTACATAACGTTATACGTTGTATCGTAATGCTACATAACGTTGTACGTTATATCGTAATGCTACAAAACGTTATACGTTATATCGTAATGCTACATAACGTTATACGTTATAACGTATTACCATATCACCTTATACGTTATATCGTAATGCTACATAACGTTATAGGTTATATCTTACTGCTACATAACGTTATACGTTATATCGTAATGCTACATAACGTTATACGTTATATCGTAATGCTGCACAACGTTATACGTTATATCGTAATGCTACATAACGTTATACGTTATATCGTAATGCTACATAACGTTATACGTTATATCGTAATGCTACATAACGTTATACGTTATATCGTAATGCTACATAACGTTATACGTTATATCGTAATGCTACATAACGTTATACGTTATATCGTAATGCTGCACAACGTTATACGTTATATCGTAATGCTACATAACGTTATACGTTATATCGTAATGCTACATAACGTTATACGTTATATCGTAATGCTACATAACGTTATACGTTATAACGTATTACCATATAACGTTATACGTTACATCGTAATGCTACATAACGTTATACGTTATTTCGTAATGCTACATAACGTTATACATTATAACGTAATACTACATAACGTTATATGTTATAACGTAATACTATATAACGTTATACGTTATATCGTTATGCTACATAACGTTATACGTTATATCGTAATGCTACACAACGTTATACGTTATATTGTAATGCTACATAACGTTATACGTTATATGGTAATGCTACATATCGTTATACGTTATAACGTATTACCATATAACGTTATTCGTTATATCGTAATGCTACGTAACGTCATACGTTATATCGTAATGCTACATAACGTTATACGTTATATTGTAATGCTACATAACGTTATACGTTACATCGTAATGCTACATAACGTTATACGTTATATCGTAATGCTACATAACGTTATACGTTATAACGTAATACTACATAACGTTATGCGTTATATCGTAATGCTACATAACGTTATACGTTATATGGTAATGCTACATATCGTTATACGTTATAACGTATTACCATATAACGTTATTCGTTATATCGTAATGCTACATAACGTCATACGTTATATCGTAATGCTACATAACGTTATACGTTATATCGTAATGCTACATAACGTTATACGTTATAACGTATTACCATATAACGTTATACGTTACATCGTAATGCTACATAACGTTATACGTTACATCGTAATGCTATATAACGTTATACGTTACACCTTACAGCTACATAACGTTATACGTTATATCGTAATGCTACATAACGTTATACGTTATATCGTAATGCTACATAACGTTATACGTTATATGGTAATGCTACATATCGTTATACGTTATAACGTATTATCATATAACGTTATACGTTACATCGTAATGCTACATAACGTTATACGTTATAACGTAATGCTACATAACGTTATACGTTATATCGTAATGCTACATAACGTTATACGTTATAACGTATTACCATATAACGTTATACGTTACATCGAAATGCTACATAACGTTATACGTTATATCGTAATGCTACATAACGTTATACGTTATAACGTAATACTACATAACGTTATACGTTATAACGTATTACCATATAACGTTATACGTTACATCGTAATGCTACATAACGTTATACGTTATTTCGTAATGCTACATAACGTTATACGTTATAACGTAATACTACATAACGTTATATGTTATAACGTAATACTATATAATGTTATACGTTATATCGTTATGCTACATAACGTTATACGTTATATCGTTGTGCTACACAACGTTATACGTTATATTGTAATGCTACATAACGTTATACGTTATATCGTAATGCTACATAACGTTATACGTTATAACGTATTACCATATAACGTTATACGTTACATCGTAATGCTACATAACGTTATACGTTATATCGTAATGCTACATAACGTTATACGTTATAACGTAATACTACATAACGTTATGCGTTATATCGTAATGCTACATAACGTTATACGTTATATGGTAATGCTACACAACGTTATACGTTATATTGTAATGCTACATAACGTTATACGTTATATGGTAATGCTACATATCGTTATATGTTATAACGTATTACCATATAACGTTATTCGTTATATCGTAATGCTACATAACGTTATACGTTATATCGTAATGCTACATAACGTTATACGTTATATCGTAATGCTACACAACGTTATACGTTATATTGTAATGCTACATAACGTTATACGTTATATGGTAATGCTACATATCGTTATACGTTATAACGTATTACCATATAACGTTATTCGTTATATCGTAATGCTACATAACGTTATACGTTATATCGTAATGCTACATAACGTTATACGTTATATCGTAATGCTGCACAACGTTATACGTTATATCGTAATGCTACATAACGTTATACGTTATATCGTAATGCTACATAACGTTATACGTTATATCGTAATGCTACATAACGTTATACGTTATATCGTAATGCTACATAACGTTATACGTTCTATCGTAATGCTACATAACGTTATACGTTATATCTTAATGCTGCACAACGTTATACGTTATATCGTAATGCTACATAACGTTATACGTTATATCGTAATGCTACATATCGTTATACGTTATATCGTAATGCTACATAACGTTATACGTTATAACGTATTACCATATAACGTTATACGTTACATCGAAATGCTACATAACGTTATACGTTATATCGTAATGCTACATAACGTTATACGTTATAACGTAATACTACATAACGTTATACGTTATAACGTATTACCATATAACGTTATACGTTACATCGTAATGCTACATAACGTTATACGTTATTTCGTAATGCTACATAACGTTATACGTTATATCGTAATGCTACATAACGTTATACGTTATAACGTATTACCATATAACGTTATACGTTACATCGTAATTCTGGATAACGTTATACGTCATGTCGTAATGCTACATAACGTTATACGTTATATCGTAATGCCACATAACGTTATACGCTATATCGTACTGCTAGATAACGTTATACGTTATATCGTAATGCTACATAACGTTATACGTTGTATCGTAATGCTACATAACGTTGTACGTTATATCGTAATGCTACAAAACGTTATACGTTATATCGTAATGCTACATAACGTTATACGTTATAACGTATTACCATATCACGTTATACGTTATATCGTAATGCTACATAACGTTATACGTTATAACGTATTACCATATAACGTTATACGTTACATCGTAATGCTACATAACGTTATACGTTATTTCGTAATGCTACATAACGTTATACGTTATATCGTAATGCTACATAACGTTATACGTTATAACGTATTACCATATAACGTTATACGTTACATCGTAATTCTGGATAACGTTATACGTCATGTCGTAATGCTACATAACGTTATACGTTATATCGTAATGCCACATAACGTTATACGCTATATCGTACTGCTAGATAACGTTATACGTTATATCGTAATGCTACATAACGTTATACGTTGTATCGTAATGCTACATAACGTTGTACGTTATATCGTAATGCTACAAAACGTTATACGTTATATCGTAATGCTACATAACGTTATACGTTATAACGTATTACCATATCACGTTATACGTTATATCGTAATGCTACATAACGTTATAGGTTATATCTTACTGCTACATAACGTTATACGTTATATCGTAATGCTACATAACGTTATACGTTATATCGTAATGCTGCACAACGTTATACGTTATATCGTAATGCTACATAACGTTATACGTCATATCGTAATGCTACATAACGTTATACGTTATATCGTAATGCTACATAACGTTATACGTTATATCGTAATGCTACATAACGTTATACGTTATATCGTAATGCTACATAACGTTATACGTTATATCGTAATGCTGCACAACGTTATACGTTATATCGTAATGCTACATAACGTTATACGTTATATCGTAATGCTACATAACGTTATACGTTATATCGTAATGCTACATAACGTTATACGTTATAACGTATTACCATATAACGTTATACGTTACATCGTAATGCTACATAACGTTATACCTTATTTCGTAATGCTACATAACGTTATACATTATAACGTAATACTACATAACGTTATATGTTATAACGTAATACTATATAACGTTATACGTTATATCGTTATGCTACATAACGTTATACGTTATATCGTAATGCTACACAACGTTATACGTTATATTGTAATGCTACATAACGTTATACGTTATATGGTAATGCTACATATCGTTATACGTTATAACGTATTACCATATAACGTTATTCGTTATATCGTAATGCTACGTAACGTCATACGTTATATCGTAATGCTACATAACGTTATACGTTATATTGTAATGCTACATAACGTTATACGTTACATCGTAATGCTACATAACGTTATACGTTATATCGTAATGCTACATAACGTTATACGTTATAACGTAATACTACATAACGTTATGCGTTATATCGTAATGCTACATAACGTTATACGTTATATGGTAATGCTACATATCGTTATACGTTATAACGTATTACCATATAACGTTATTCGTTATATCGTAATGCTACATAACGTCATACGTTATATCGTAATGCTACATAACGTTATACGTTATATCGTAATGCTACATAACGTTATACGTTATAACGTATTACCATATAACGTTATACGTTACATCGTAATGCTACATAACGTTATACGTTACATCGTAATGCTATATAACGTTATACGTTACACCTTACAGCTACATAACGTTATACGTTATATCGTAATGCTACATAACGTTATACGTTATATCGTAATGCTACATAACGTTATACGTTATATGGTAATGCTACATATCGTTATACGTTATAACGTATTATCATATAACGTTATACGTTACATCGTAATGCTACATAACGTTATACGTTATAACGTAATGCTACATAACGTTATACGTTATATCGTAATGCTACATAACGTTATACGTTATAACGTATTACCATATAACGTTATACGTTACATCGAAATGCTACATAACGTTATACGTTATATCGTAATGCTACATAACGTTATACGTTATAACGTAATACTACATAACGTTATACGTTATAACGTATTACCATATAACGTTATACGTTACATCGTAATGCTACATAACGTTATACGTTATTTCGTAATGCTACATAACGTTATACGTTATAACGTAATACTACATAACGTTATATGTTATAACGTAATACTATATAATGTTATACGTTATATCGTTATGCTACATAACGTTATACGTTATATCGTTGTGCTACACAACGTTATACGTTATATTGTAATGCTACATAACGTTATACGTTATATCGTAATGCTACATAACGTTATACGTTATAACGTATTACCATATAACGTTATACGTTACATCGTAATGCTACATAACGTTATACGTTATATCGTAATGCTACATAACGTTATACGTTATAACGTAATACTACATAACGTTATGCGTTATATCGTAATGCTACATAACGTTATACGTTATATGGTAATGCTACATATCGTTATACGTTATAACGTATTACCATATAACGTTATTCGTTATATCGTAATGCTACATAACGTCATACGTTATATCGTAATGCTACATAACGTTATACGTTATATCGTAATGCTACATAACGTTATACGTTATAACGTATTACCATATAACGTTATACGTTACATCGTAATGCTACATAACGTTATACGTTACATCGTAATGCTATATAACGTTATACGTTACACCTTACAGCTACATAACGTTATACGTTATATCGTAATGCTACATAACGTTATACGTTATATCGTAATGCTACATAATGTTATACGTTATATGGTAATGCTACATATCGTTATACGTTATAACGTATTATCATATAACGTTATACGTTACATCGTAATGCTACATAACGTTATACGTTATAACGTAATGCTACATAACGTTATACGTTATATTGTAATGCTACATAACATTATACGTTATAGCGTATTACCATATAACGTTATACGTTACATCGCAATGCAACATAACGTTATACGTCATATCGTAATGCTACATAACGTTATACGTTATATCGTAATGCCACATAACGTTATACGCTTTATCGTACTGCTAGATAACGTTATACGTTATATCGTAATGCTACATAACGTTATACGTTACATCGCAATGCAACATAACGTTATACGTCATATCGTAATGCTACATAACGTTATACGTTATAACGTATTACCATATAACGTTATACGTTACATCGTAATGCTACATAACGTTATACGTTATAACGTAATGTTACATAACGTTATACGTTATATCGTAATGCTACATAACGTTATACGTTATATCTTTCTGCTACATAACGTTATGCGTTATATCGTAATGCTACATAACGTTATACGTTATATCGTAATGCTACATAACGTTATACGTTATATGGTAATGCTACACAACGTTATACGTTATATTGTAATGCTACATAACGTTATACGTTATAACGTATTACCATATAACGTTGTACGTTATATCGTAATGCTACAAAACGTTATACGTTATATCGTAATGCTACATAACGTTATACGTTATAACGTATTACCATATCACGTTATACGTTATATCGTAATGCTACATAACGTTATAGGTTATATCTTACTGCTACATAACGTTATACGTTATATCGTAATGCTACATAACGTTATACGTTATATCGTAATGCTACATAACGTTATACGTTATAACGTAATACTACATAACGTTATACGTTATAACGTATTACCATATAACGTTATACGTTACATCGTAATGCTACATAACGTTATACGTTATTTCGTAATGCTACATAACGTTATACGTTATATCGTAATGCTACATAACGTTATACGTTATAACGTATTACCATATAACGTTATACGTTACATCGTAATTCTGGATAACGTTATACGTCATGTCGTAATGCTACATAACGTTATACGTTATATCGTAATTCCACATAACGTTATACGCTATATCGTACTGCTAGATAACGTTATACGTTATATCGTAATGCTACATAACGTTATACGTTGTATCGTAATGCTACATAACGTTGTACGTTATATCGTAATGCTACAAAACGTTATACGTTATATCGTAATGCTACATAACGTTATACGTTATAACGTATTACCATATCACCTTATACGTTATATCGTAATGCTACATAACGTTATAGGTTATATCTTACTGCTACATAACGTTATACGTTATATCGTAATGCTACATAACGTTATACGTTATATCGTAATGCTGCACAACGTTATACGTTATATCGTAATGCTACATAACGTTATACGTTATATCGTAATGCTACATAACGTTATACGTTATATCGTAATGCTACATAACGTTATACGTTATATCGTAATGCTACATAACGTTATACGTTATATCGTAATGCTACATAACGTTATACGTTATATCGTAATGCTGCACAACGTTATACGTTATATCGTAATGCTACATAACGTTATACGTTATATCGTAATGCTACATAACGTTATACGTTATATCGTAATGCTACATAACGTTATACGTTATAACGTATTACCATATAACGTTATACGTTACATCGTAATGCTACATAACGTTATACGTTATTTCGTAATGCTACATAACGTTATACATTATAACGTAATACTACATAACGTTATATGTTATAACGTAATACTATATAACGTTATACGTTATATCGTTATGCTACATAACGTTATACGTTATATCGTAATGCTACACAACGTTATACGTTATATTGTAATGCTACATAACGTTATACGTTATATGGTAATGCTACATATCGTTATACGTTATAACGTATTACCATATAACGTTATTCGTTATATCGTAATGCTACGTAACGTCATACGTTATATCGTAATGCTACATAACGTTATACGTTATATTGTAATGCTACATAACGTTATACGTTACATCGTAATGCTACATAACGTTATACGTTATATCGTAATGCTACATAACGTTATACGTTATAACGTAATACTACATAACGTTATGCGTTATATCGTAATGCTACATAACGTTATACGTTATATGGTAATGCTACATATCGTTATACGTTATAACGTATTACCATATAACGTTATTCGTTATATCGTAATGCTACATAACGTCATACGTTATATCGTAATGCTACATAACGTTATACGTTATATCGTAATGCTACATAACGTTATACGTTATAACGTATTACCATATAACGTTATACGTTACATCGTAATGCTACATAACGTTATACGTTACATCGTAATGCTATATAACGTTATACGTTACACCTTACAGCTACATAACGTTATACGTTATATCGTAATGCTACATAACGTTATACGTTATATCGTAATGCTACATAACGTTATACGTTATATGGTAATGCTACATATCGTTATACGTTATAACGTATTATCATATAACGTTATACGTTACATCGTAATGCTACATAACGTTATACGTTATAACGTAATGCTACATAACGTTATACGTTATATCGTAATGCTACATAACGTTATACGTTATAACGTATTACCATATAACGTTATACGTTACATCGAAATGCTACATAACGTTATACGTTATATCGTAATGCTACATAACGTTATACGTTATAACGTAATACTACATAACGTTATACGTTATAACGTATTACCATATAACGTTATACGTTACATCGTAATGCTACATAACGTTATACGTTATTTCGTAATGCTACATAACGTTATACGTTATAACGTAATACTACATAACGTTATATGTTATAACGTAATACTATATAATGTTATACGTTATATCGTTATGCTACATAACGTTATACGTTATATCGTTGTGCTACACAACGTTATACGTTATATTGTAATGCTACATAACGTTATACGTTATATCGTAATGCTACATAACGTTATACGTTATAACGTATTACCATATAACGTTATACGTTACATCGTAATGCTACATAACGTTATACGTTATAT
Organism: Bombus lapidarius; assembly: GCA_936014575.1. NCBI lineage: Eukaryota > Metazoa > Arthropoda > Insecta > Hymenoptera > Apidae > Bombus > Bombus lapidarius. The sequence continues at coordinate 366,313 of CAKXZU010000105.1, read as the reverse complement.
CGTAATGCTACATAACGTTATACGTTATAACGTAATACTACATAACGTTATGCGTTATATCGTAATGCTACATAACGTTATACGTTATATGGTAATGCTACACAACGTTATACGTTATATTGTAATGCTACATAACGTTATACGTTATATGGTAATGCTACATATCGTTATATGTTATAACGTATTACCATATAACGTTATTCGTTATATCGTAATGCTACATAACGTTATACGTTATATCGTAATGCTACATAACGTTATACGTTATATCGTAATGCTACACAACGTTATACGTTATATTGTAATGCTACATAACGTTATACGTTATATGGTAATGCTACATATCGTTATACGTTATAACGTATTACCATATAACGTTATTCGTTATATCGTAATGCTACATAACGTTATACGTTATATCGTAATGCTACATAACGTTATACGTTATATCGTAATGCTACATATCGTTATACGTTATATCGTAATGCTACATAACGTTATACGTTATAACGTATTACCATATAACGTTATACGTTACATCGAAATGCTACATAACGTTATACGTTATATCGTAATGCTACATAACGTTATACGTTATAACGTAATACTACATAACGTTATACGTTATAACGTATTACCATATAACGTTATACGTTACATCGTAATGCTACATAACGTTATACGTTATTTCGTAATGCTACATAACGTTATACGTTATATCGTAATGCTACATAACGTTATACGTTATAACGTATTACCATATAACGTTATACGTTACATCGTAATTCTGGATAACGTTATACGTCATGTCGTAATGCTACATAACGTTATACGTTATATCGTAATGCCACATAACGTTATACGCTATATCGTACTGCTAGATAACGTTATACGTTATATCGTAATGCTACATAACGTTATACGTTGTATCGTAATGCTACATAACGTTGTACGTTATATCGTAATGCTACAAAACGTTATACGTTATATCGTAATGCTACATAACGTTATACGTTATAACGTATTACCATATCACGTTATACGTTATATCGTAATGCTACATAACGTTATACGTTATAACGTATTACCATATAACGTTATACGTTACATCGTAATGCTACATAACGTTATACGTTATTTCGTAATGCTACATAACGTTATACGTTATATCGTAATGCTACATAACGTTATACGTTATAACGTATTACCATATAACGTTATACGTTACATCGTAATTCTGGATAACGTTATACGTCATGTCGTAATGCTACATAACGTTATACGTTATATCGTAATGCCACATAACGTTATACGCTATATCGTACTGCTAGATAACGTTATACGTTATATCGTAATGCTACATAACGTTATACGTTGTATCGTAATGCTACATAACGTTGTACGTTATATCGTAATGCTACAAAACGTTATACGTTATATCGTAATGCTACATAACGTTATACGTTATAACGTATTACCATATCACGTTATACGTTATATCGTAATGCTACATAACGTTATAGGTTATATCTTACTGCTACATAACGTTATACGTTATATCGTAATGCTACATAACGTTATACGTTATATCGTAATGCTGCACAACGTTATACGTTATATCGTAATGCTACATAACGTTATACGTCATATCGTAATGCTACATAACGTTATACGTTATATCGTAATGCTACATAACGTTATACGTTATATCGTAATGCTACATAACGTTATACGTTATATCGTAATGCTACATAACGTTATACGTTATATCGTAATGCTGCACAACGTTATACGTTATATCGTAATGCTACATAACGTTATACGTTATATCGTAATGCTACATAACGTTATACGTTATATCGTAATGCTACATAACGTTATACGTTATAACGTATTACCATATAACGTTATACGTTACATCGTAATGCTACATAACGTTATACCTTATTTCGTAATGCTACATAACGTTATACATTATAACGTAATACTACATAACGTTATATGTTATAACGTAATACTATATAACGTTATACGTTATATCGTTATGCTACATAACGTTATACGTTATATCGTAATGCTACACAACGTTATACGTTATATTGTAATGCTACATAACGTTATACGTTATATGGTAATGCTACATATCGTTATACGTTATAACGTATTACCATATAACGTTATTCGTTATATCGTAATGCTACGTAACGTCATACGTTATATCGTAATGCTACATAACGTTATACGTTATATTGTAATGCTACATAACGTTATACGTTACATCGTAATGCTACATAACGTTATACGTTATATCGTAATGCTACATAACGTTATACGTTATAACGTAATACTACATAACGTTATGCGTTATATCGTAATGCTACATAACGTTATACGTTATATGGTAATGCTACATATCGTTATACGTTATAACGTATTACCATATAACGTTATTCGTTATATCGTAATGCTACATAACGTCATACGTTACATCGTAATGCTACATAACGTTATACGTTATATCGTAATGCTACATAACGTTATACGTTATAACGTATTACCATATAACGTTATACGTTACATCGTAATGCTACATAACGTTATACGTTACATCGTAATGCTATATAACGTTATACGTTACACCTTACAGCTACATAACGTTATACGTTATATCGTAATGCTACATAACGTTATACGTTATATCGTAATGCTACATAACGTTATACGTTATATGGTAATGCTACATATCGTTATACGTTATAACGTATTATCATATAACGTTATACGTTACATCGTAATGCTACATAACGTTATACGTTATAACGTAATGCTACATAACGTTATACGTTATATCGTAATGCTACATAACGTTATACGTTATAACGTATTACCATATAACGTTATACGTTACATCGAAATGCTACATAACGTTATACGTTATATCGTAATGCTACATAACGTTATACGTTATAACGTAATACTACATAACGTTATACGTTATAACGTATTACCATATAACGTTATACGTTACATCGTAATGCTACATAACGTTATACGTTATTTCGTAATGCTACATAACGTTATACGTTATAACGTAATACTACATAACGTTATATGTTATAACGTAATACTATATAATGTTATACGTTATATCGTTATGCTACATAACGTTATACGTTATATCGTTGTGCTACACAACGTTATACGTTATATTGTAATGCTACATAACGTTATACGTTATATCGTAATGCTACATAACGTTATACGTTATAACGTATTACCATATAACGTTATACGTTACATCGTAATGCTACATAACGTTATACGTTATATCGTAATGCTACATAACGTTATACGTTATAACGTAATACTACATAACGTTATGCGTTATATCGTAATGCTACATAACGTTATACGTTATATGGTAATGCTACATATCGTTATACGTTATAACGTATTACCATATAACGTTATTCGTTATATCGTAATGCTACATAACGTCATACGTTATATCGTAATGCTACATAACGTTATACGTTATATCGTAATGCTACATAACGTTATACGTTATAACGTATTACCATATAACGTTATACGTTACATCGTAATGCTACATAACGTTATACGTTACATCGTAATGCTATATAACGTTATACGTTACACCTTACAGCTACATAACGTTATACGTTATATCGTAATGCTACATAACGTTATACGTTATATCGTAATGCTACATAATGTTATACGTTATATGGTAATGCTACATATCGTTATACGTTATAACGTATTATCATATAACGTTATACGTTACATCGTAATGCTACATAACGTTATACGTTATAACGTAATGCTACATAACGTTATACGTTATATTGTAATGCTACATAACATTATACGTTATAGCGTATTACCATATAACGTTATACGTTACATCGCAATGCAACATAACGTTATACGTCATATCGTAATGCTACATAACGTTATACGTTATATCGTAATGCCACATAACGTTATACGCTTTATCGTACTGCTAGATAACGTTATACGTTATATCGTAATGCTACATAACGTTATACGTTACATCGCAATGCAACATAACGTTATACGTCATATCGTAATGCTACATAACGTTATACGTTATAACGTATTACCATATAACGTTATACGTTACATCGTAATGCTACATAACGTTATACGTTATAACGTAATGTTACATAACGTTATACGTTATATCGTAATGCTACATAACGTTATACGCTATATCTTTCTGCTACATAACGTTATGCGTTATATCGTAATGCTACATAACGTTATACGTTATATCGTAATGCTACATAACGTTATACGTTATATCTTTCTGCTACATAAAGTTATACGTTATATCGTAATGCTACATAACGTTATACGTTATATCGTAATGCTACATAACGTTATACGTTATATGGTAATGCTACATATCGTTATACGTTATAACGTATTACCATATAACGTTATTCGTTATATCGTAATGCTACATAACGTTATACGTTATATCGTAATGCTACATAACGTTATACGTTATATCGTAATGCTACATAACGTTATACGTTATAACGTATTACCATATAACGTTATACGTTACATCGTAATGCAACATAACGTTATACTTTATATCGTAATGCTACATAACGTTATACCTTATATCGTAATGCTACATAACGTTATACGTTACATCGTAATGCTATATAACGTTATACGTTACACCTTACAGCTACATAACGTTATACGTTATATCGTAACGCTACATAACGTTATACGTTATATCGTAATGCTACATAACGTTATACGTTATATCTTTCTGCTACATAACGTTATGCGTTATATCGTAATGCTACATAACGTTATACGTTATATCGTAATGCTACATAACGTTATACGTTATATGGTAAAGCTACATATCGTTATACGTTATAACGTATTATCATATAACGTTATACGTTACATCGTAATGCTACATAACGTTATACGTTATAACGTAATGCTACATAACGTTATACGTTATAACGTAATACTACATAACGTTATATGTTATAACGTAATACTATATAACGTTATACGTTATATCGTAATGCTACATAACGTTATACGTTGTATCGTAATGCTACATAACGTTGTACGTTATATCGTAATGCTACATAACGTTATACGTTATATCGTAATGCTACATAACGTTATACGTTATAACGTATTACCATATAACGTTACACGTTATATCGTAATGCTACATAACGTTATAGGTTATATCTTACTGCTACATAACGTTATACGTTATATGGTAATGCTACATAACGTTATACGTTATATCGTAATGCTACATAACGTTATACGGTATATCGTAATGCTACATAACGTTATACGTTATATCGTAATGCTACATAACGTTATACGCTATATCGTACTGCTAGATAACGTTATACGTTATATCGTAATGCTACATAACGTTATACGTTGTATCGTAATGCTACATAACGTTGTACGTTATATCGTAATGCTACATAACGTTATACGTTATATCGTAATGCTACATAACGTTATACGTTATAACGTATTACCATATAACGTTACACGTTATATCGTAATGCTACATAACGTTATAGGTTATATCTTACTGCTACATAACGTTATACGTTATATGGTAATGCTACATAACGTTATACGTTATATCGTAATGCTACATAACGTTATACGTTATAACGTATTACCATATAACGTTATACGTTACATCGTAATGCTACATAACGTTATACGTTACATCGTAATGCTATATAACGTTATACGTTACACCTTACAGCTACATAACGTTATACGTTATATCGTAATGCTACATAACGTTATACGTTACATCGCAATGCAACATAACGTTATACGTCATATCGTAATGCTACATAACGTTATACGTTATAACGTATTACCATATAACGTTATACGTTACATCGTAATGCTACATAACGTTATACGATATAACGTAATGCTACATAACGTTATACGTTATATCGTAATGCTACATAACGTTGTACGTTATATCTTACTGCTACATAACGTTATACGTCATATCGTAATGCTACATAACGTTATACGTTATATCGTAATGCCACATAACGTTATACGCTATATCGTACTGCTAGATAACGTTATACGTTATATCGTAATGCTACATAACGTTATACGTTGTATCGTAATGCTACATAACGTTGTACGTTATATCGTAATGCTACATAACGTTATACGTTATATCGTAATGCTACATAACGTTATACGTTTAAACGTATTACCATATAACGTTATACGTTACATCGTAATGCTAGATAAAGTTATACGTCATATCGTAATGCTACATAACGTTATACGTTATAACGTATTACCATATAACGTTATACGTTACATCGTAATGCTACATAACGTTATACGTTATATCGTAATGCTACATAACGTTATACGTTGTATCGTAATGCTACATAACGTTGTACGTTATATCGTAATGCTACATAACGTTATACGTTATATCGTAATGCTACATAACGTTATACGTTATAACGTATTACCATATAACGTTACACGTTATATCGTAATGAAACATAACGTTATAGGTTATATCTTACTGCTACATAACGTTATACGTTATATGGTAATGCTACATAACGTTATACGTTATATCGTAATGCTACATAACGTTATACGGTATATCGTAATGCTACATAACGTTATACGTTATATCGTAATGCTACATAACGTTATACGTTTAAACGTATTACCATATAACGTTATACGTTACATCGTAATGCTAGATAACGTTATACGTCATATCGTAATGCTACATAACGTTATACGTTATAACGTATTACCATATAACATTATACGTTACATCGTAATTCTGGATAACGTTATACGTCATGTCGTAATGCTACATAACGTTATACGTTATATCGTAATGCTACATAACGTTATACGTTATAACGTATTACCATATAACGTTATACGTTACATCGTAATTCTGGATAACGTTATACGTCATGTCGTAATGCTACATAACGTTATACGTTATATCGTAATGCCACATAACGTTATACGCTATATCGTACTGCTAGATAACGTTATACGTTATATCGTAATGCTACATAACGTTATACGTTGTATCGTAATGCTACATAACGTTGTACGTTATATCGTAATGCTACAAAACGTTATACGTTATATCGTAATGCTACATAACGTTATACGTTATAACGTATTACCATATCACGTTATACGTTATATCGTAATGCTACATAACGTTATAGGTTATATCTTACTGCTACATAACGTTATACGTTATATCGTAATGCTACATAACGTTATACGTTATATCGTAATGCTGCACAACGTTATACGTTATATCGTAATGCTACATAACGTTATACGTTATATCGTAATGCTACATAACGTTATACGTTATATCGTAATGCTACATAACGTTATACGTTATATCGTAATGCTACATAACGTTATACGTTATATCGTAATGCTACATAACGTTATACGTTATATCGTAATGCTGCACAACGTTATACGTTATATCGTAATGCTACATAACGTTATACGTTATATCGTAATGCTACATAACGTTATACGTTATATCGTAATGCTACATAACGTTATACGTTATAACGTATTACCATATAACGTTATACGTTACATCGTAATGCTACATAACGTTATACGTTATTTCGTAATGCTACATAACGTTATACATTATAACGTAATACTACATAACGTTATATGTTATAACGTAATACTATATAACGTTATACGTTATATCGTTATGCTACATAACGTTATACGTTATATCGTAATGCTACACAACGTTATACGTTATATTGTAATGCTACATAACGTTATACGTTATATGGTAATGCTACATATCGTTATACGTTATAACGTATTACCATATAACGTTATTCGTTATATCGTAATGCTACGTAACGTCATACGTTATATCGTAATGCTACATAACGTTATACGTTATATTGTAATGCTACATAACATTATACGTTATAGCGTATTACCATATAACGTTATACGTTACATCGCAATGCAACATAACGTTATACGTTATATCGTAATGCTACATAACGTTATACGTTATATCGTAATGCTACATAACGTTATACGTTATATGGTAATGCTACATATCGTTATACGTTATAACGTATTACCATATAACGTTATACGTTACATCGTAATGCTACATAACGTTATACGTTATAACGTAATGCTACATAACGTTATTCGTTATAACGTAATACTACATAACGTTATATGTTATAACGTAATACTATATAACGTTATATGTTATATCGTTATGGTACATAACGTTATACGTTATATCGTAATGCTACACAACGTTATACGTTATATGGTAATGCTACATACCGTTATACGTTATAACGTATTACCATATAACGTTATTCGTTATATCGTAATGCTACATAACGTTATACGTTATATCGTAATGCTACATAACGTTATACGTTATATCGTAATGCTACATAACGTTATACGTTATAACGTATTACCATATATCGTTATACGTTACATCGTAATGCAACATAACGTTATACGTTATATCGTAGTGCTACATAACGTTATACCTTATATCGTAATGCTACATAACGTTATACGTTACATCGTAATGCTATATAACGTTATACGTTACACCTTACAGCTACATAACGTTATACGTTATATCGTAACGCTACATAACGTTATACGTGATGACGTAATACTATATAACGTTATACGTCATATCGTAATGCTACATAACGTTATACGTTATATCGTAGTGCTACATAACGTTATACGTTATATCGTAATGCGACATAACGTTATACGTTATATCGTAATGCTACATAACGTTATACGTTATATCGTAATGCTACATAACGGTATACGTTATAACGTATTACCATATACCGTTATTCGTTATATCGTAATGCTACATAACGTTATACGTTATATCGTTATGCTACATAACGTTATACGTTATAACGTAATACTATATAACGTAATACGTTATATCGTAATGCTACATAACGTTATACGTTATATCGTAATGTTACATAACGTTATACGTTATATCGTAATGCTACATAACGTTATACGTTATATCGTAATGCTACATAACGTTATACGTTATATCGTATTTCTACATAACGTTATACGTTATATCGTAATGCTACATATCGTTATACGTTATATCGCAATGCTACATAACGTTATACGTTATAACGTATTACCATATATCGTTATTCGTTATATCGTAGTGCCACATAACGTTATACGTTATATCGTTATGCTACATAACGTTATACGTTATAACGTAATACTATATAACGTTATACGTTATATCGTAATGCTACATAACGTTATACGTTATATCGTAATGTTACATAACGTTATACGTTATATCGTAATGCTACATAACGTTATACGTTATATCGTAATGCTACATAACGCCATACGTTAAAACGTAATACTACATAACGTTATACGTCATATTGTAATGCTACATAACGTTATACGTTTTAACGTGTTACCATATAAAGTTATACGTTATATCGTAATGCTACATAACGTTATACGTTATATCGTAGTGCTACATAACGTTATACGTTATATCGTAATGCTACATAACGTTATACGTTATATCGTAATGCTACATAACGTTATACGTTATATCGTAATGCTACATAACGTTATACGTTATATCGTAATGCTACATAACGTTATACGTTATATCGTAGTGCTACATAACGTTATACGTTATATCGTAATGCTACATAGCGTTATACGTTATATCGTAATGCTACATAACGTTATACGTTATAACGTATTACCATATATCGTTATTCGTTACATCGTAATGCTACATAACGTTATACGTTGTATCGTAATGCTACATAACGTTATACGTTATATCGTAATGCTACATAACGTTATACGTTATATCGCAATGCTACATAACGTTATACGTTATAACGTATTACCATATATCGTTATTCGTTATATCGTAGTGCCACATAACGTTATACGTTATATCGTAGTGCTACATAACGTTATACGTTATATCGTAATGCTACATAACGTTATACGTTATAACGTATTACCATATAACGTTATACGTTATATCGTAATGCTACATAACGCCATACGTTAAAACGTAATACTACATAACGTTATACGTCATATTGTAATGCTACATAACGTTATACGTTTTAACGTGTTACCATATAACGTTATACGTTATATCGTAATGCTACATAACGTTATACGTTATATCGTAGTGCTACATAACGTTATACGTTATATCGTAATGCTACATAACGTTATACGTTATATCGTAATGCTACATAACGTTATACGTTATATCGTAATGCTACATAACGTTATACGTTATATCGTAGTGCTACATAACGTTATACGTTATATCGTAATGCTACATAACGTTATACGTTATATCGTAATGCTACATAACGTTATACGTTATAACGTATTACCATATATCGCTATTCGTTACATCGTAATGCTACATAACGTTATACGTTGTATCGTAATGCTACATAACGTTATACGTTATATCGTAATGCTACATAACGTTATACGTTATATCGTAATGCTACATAACGTTATACGTTAATACGTATTACCATATATCGCTATTCGTTACATCGTAATGCTACATAACGTTATACGTTGTATCGTAATGCTACATAACGTTATACGTTATATCGTAATGCTACATAACGTTATACGTTATATCGTTATGCTACATAACGTTATACGTTATAACGTAATACTATATAACGTTATACGTTATATCGTAATGCTACATAACGTTATACGTTATATCGTAATGCTACATAACGTTATACGTTATAACGTATTACCATATATCGCTATTCGTTACATCGTAATGCTACATAACGTTATACGTTGTATCGTAATGCTACATAACGTTATACGTTATATCGTTATGCTACATAACGTTATACGTTATATCGTAATGCTACATAACGTTATACGTTAATACGTATTACCATATATCGCTATTCGTTACATCGTAATGCTACATAACGTTATACGTTGTATCGTAATGCTACATAACGTTATACGTTATATCGTAATGCTACATAACGTTATACGTTATATCGTTATGCTACATAACGTTATACGTTATAACGTAATACTATATAACGTTATACGTTATATCGTAATGCTACATAACGTTATACGTTATATCGTAATGCTACATAACGTTATACGTTATATCGTTATGCTACATAACGTTATACGTTATAACGTAATACTATATAACGTTATACGTTATATCGTAATGCTACATAACGTTATACGTTATATCGTAATGTTACATAACGTTATACGTTATATCGTAGTGCTACATAACGTTATACGTTATATCGTAATGCTACATAACGTTATACGTTATAACGTATTACCATATAACGTTATACGTTATATCGTAATGCTACATAACGCCATACGTTAAAACGTAATACTACATAACGTTTTACGTCATATTGGAATGCTACATAACTTTATACGTTTTAACGTGTTACCATATAACGTTATACGTTATATCGTAATGCTACATAACGTTATACGTTATATCGCAATGCTACATAACGTTATACGTTATAACGTATTACCATATATCGTTATTCGTTATATCGTAGTGCCACATAACGTTATACGTTATATCGTTATGCTACATAACGTTATACGTTATAACGTAATACTATATAACGTTATACGTTATATCGTAATGCTACATAACGTTATACGTTATATCGTAGTGCTACATAACGTTATACGTTATATCGTAATGCTACATAACGTTATACGTTATATCGTAATGCTACATAACGTTGTACGTTATATCGTAATGCTGCATAACGATATACGTTATATCGTAATGCTGCATAACGATATACGTTATATCGTAATGCTGCATAACGTTATACGTTATATCGTAATGCTGCATAACGTTATACGTTATATCGTAATGCTGCATAACGTTATACGTTATATCGTAATGCTGCATAACGTTATACGTTATATCGTAATGCTGCATAACGTTATACGTTATAACGTAATGCTACATAACGTTATACGTTATATCGTAATGCTACATAACGTTATACGTTATATCGTAATGCTACATAACGTTATACGTTATATCGTAGTGCTACATAACGTTATACGTTATATCGTAATGCTACATAACGTTATACGTTATAACGTATTACCATATAACGTTATACGTTATATCGTAATGCTACATAACGCCATACGTTAAAACGTAATACTACATAACGTTATACGTCATATTGTAATGCTACATAACGTTATACGTTTTAACGTGTTACCATATAACGTTATACTTTATATCGTAATGTTTCATAACGTTATACGTTATATCGTAGTGCTACATAACGTTATACGTTATATCGTAATGCTACATAACGTTATACGTTATATCGTAATGCTACATAACGTTATACGTTATATCGTAATGCTACATAACGTTATACGTTATATCGTAGTGCTACATAACGTTATACGTTATATCGTAATGCTACATAACGTTATACGATATATCGTAATGCTACATAACGTTATACGTTATAACGTATTACCATATATCGTTATTCGTTACATCGTAATGCTACATAACGTTATACGTTGTATCGTAATGCTACATAACGTTATACGTTATATCGTAATGCTACATAACGTTATACGTTATATCGTTATGCTACATAACGTTATACGTTATATCGAAATGCTACATAACGTTATACGTTATATCGTAATGCTACATAACGTTACACGTTATATCGTAATGTTACATAACGTTATACGTTATAACGTATTGCCATATAACGTTATACGTTATATCGTAATGCTACATAACGTTATACGTTATAACGTAATGCTACATAACGTTATACGTTATATCGTAATGTTACATAACGTTATACGATAAAACGTATTAGCATATAACGTTATACGTTATATTGTAATGCCACATAACATTATACGTTATATCGTAATGCTACATAACGTTATACGTTATATCGTAATGCTACATAACGTTATACGTTATATCGTAATGCTACATAACGTTATACGTTGTATCGTAATGCTACATAACGTTATTCGTTATATCGTAATGCTACATAACGTTATACGTTATATCGTAATGCTACATAACGTTATACGTTATATCGTAATGCTACATAACGTTATACGTTATAACGTATTACCATATATCGTTATTCGTTATATCGTAATGCTACATAACGTTATACGTTATATCGTTATGCTACATAACGTTATACGTTATAACGTAATACTATATAACGTAATACGTTATATCGTAATGCTACATAACGTTATACGTTATATCGTAATGTTACATAACGTTATACGTTATATCGTAATGCTACATAACGTTATACGTTATATCGTAATGCTACATAACGTTATACGTTATATCGTAATGTTACATAACGTTATACGATAAAACGTATTAGCATATAACGTTATACGTTATATTGTAATGCCACATAACATTATACGTTATATCGTAATGCTACATAACGTTATACGTTATATCGTAATGCTACATAACGTTATACGTTATATCGTAATGCTACATAACGTTATACGTTGTATCGTAATGCTACATAACGTTATACGTTATATCGTAGTGCGACATAACGTTATACGTTATATCGTAATGCTACATAACGTTATACGTTATATCGTAATGCTACATAACGCCATACGTTAAAACGTAATACCACATAACGTTATACGTCATATTGTAATGCTACATAACGTTATACGTTTTAACGTGTTACCATATAACGTTATACGTTATATCGTAATGCTACATAACGTTATACGTTATATCGCAATGCTACATAACGTTATACGTTATAACGTATTACCATATATCGTTATTCGTTATATCGTAGTGCCACATAACGTTATACGTTATATCGTTATGCTACATAACGTTATACGTTATAACGTAATACTATATAACGTTATACGTTATATCGTAATGCTACATAACGTTATACGTTATATCGTAATGCTACATAACGTTATACGTTATATCGTAGTGCTACATAACGTTATACGTTATATCGTAATGCTACATAACGTTATACGTTATATCGTAATGCTACATAACGTTGTACGTTACATCGTAATGCTGCATAACGATATACGTTATATCGTAATGCTGCATAACGATATACGTTATATCGTAATGCTGTATAACGTTATACGTTATATCGTAATGCTGCATAACGTTATACGTTATATCGTAATGCTACATAACGTTATACGTTATATCGTAATGCTGCATAACGTTATACGTTATATCGTAATGCTGCATAACGTTATACGTTATAACGTAATGCTACATAACGTTATACGTTATATCGTAATGCTACATAACGTTATACGTTATATCGTAATGCTACATAACGTTATACGTTATATCGTAGTGCTACATAACGTTATACGTTATATCGTAATGCTACATAACGTTATACGTTATAACGTATTACCATATAACGTTATACGTTATATCGTAATGCTACATAACGCCATACGTTAAAACGTAATACTACATAACGTTATACGTCATATTGTAATGCTACATAACGTTATACGTTTTAACGTGTTACCATATAACGTTGTACGTTATATCGTAATGCTACATAACGTTATACGTTATATCGTATTGCTACATAACGTTATACGTTATATCGTAATGCTACATAACGTTATACGTTATATCGTAATGCTACATAACGTTATACGTTATATCGTAATGCTACATAACGTTATACGTTATATCGTAATGCTACATAACGTTATACGTTATATCGTAGTGCTACATAACGTTATACGTTATATCGTAATGCTACATAACGTTATACGTTATATCGTAATGCTACATAACGTTATACGTTATAACGTATTACCATATATCGTTATTCGTTACATCGTAATGCTACATAACGTTATACGTTGTATCGTAATGCTACATAACGTTATACGTTATATCGTAATGCTACATAACGTTATACGTTATATCGTTATGCTACATAACGTTATACGTTATATCGAAATGCTACATAACGTTATACGTTATATCGTAATGCTACATAACGTTATACGTTATATCGTAATGCTACATAACGTTATACGTTATAACGTATTGCCATATAACGTTATACGTTATATCGTAATGCTACATAACGTTATACGTTATAACGTAATGCTACATAACGTTATACGTTATATCGTAATGTTACATAACGTTATACGATAAAACGTATTAGCATATAACGTTATACGTTATATTGTAATGCCACATAACATTATACGTTATATCGTAATGCTACATAACGTTATACGTTATATCGTAATGCTACATAACGTTATACGTTATATCGCAATGCTACATAACGTTATACGTTGTATCGTAATGCTACATAACGTTATACGTTATATCGTAATGCTACATAACGTTATACGTTATATCGTTATGCTACATAACGTTATACGTTATAACGTAATACTATATAACGTTATACGTTATATCGTAATGCTACATAACGTTATACGTTATATCGTAATGCTACATAACGTTGTAAGTTATATCGTTATGCTACATAACGTTATACGTTATAACGTAATACTATATAACGTTATACGTTATATCGTAATGTCACATAACGTTATACGTTATATCGTAATGCTACATAACGTTATACGTTATATCGTAATGTTACATAACGTTATACGTTACATCGTAATGCTACATTACGTTATACGTTATAACGTAATGCTACATAACGTTATAAGTTATATCGTAATGCTACATAACGTTATACGTTTTAACGTGTTACCATATAACGTTATACGTTATATCGTAATGCTACATAACGTTATACGTTATATCGCAATGCTACATAACGTTATACGTTATAACGTATTACCATATATCGTTATTCGTTATATCGTAGTGCCACATAACGTTATACGTTATATCGTTGTGCTACATAACGTTATACGTTATAACGTATTACCATATAACGTTATACGTTATATCGTAATGCTACATAACGCCATACGTTAAAACGTAATACTACATAACGTTATACGTCATATTGTAATGCTACATAACGTTATACGTTTTAACGTGTTACCATATAACGTTATACGTTATATCGTAATGCTACATAACGTTATACGTTATATCGTAGTGCTACATAACGTTATACGTTATATCGTAATGCTACATAACGTTATACGTTATATCGTAATGCTACATAACGTTATACGTTATATCGTAATGCTACATAACGTTATACGTTATATCGTAGTGCTACATAACGTTATACGTTATATCGTAATGCTACATAGCGTTATACGTTATATCGTAATGCTACATAACGTTATACGTTATAACGTATTACCATATATCGTTATTCGTTACATCGTAATGCTACATAACGTTATACGTTGTATCGTAATGCTACATAACGTTATACGTTATATCGTAATGCTACATAACGTTATACGTTATATCGCAATGCTACATAACGTTATACGTTATAACGTATTACCATATATCGTTATTCGTTATATCGTAGTGCCACATAACGTTATACGTTATATCGTAATGCAACATAACGTTATACGTTATATTGTAATGCCACATAACATTATACGTTATATCGTAATGCTACATAACGTTATACGTTATATCGTAATGCTACATAACGTTATACGTTATATCGTAATGCTACATAACGTTATACGTTGTATCGTAATGCTACATAACGTTATACGTTATATCGTAATGCTACATAACGTTATACGTTATATCGTTATGCTACATAACGTTATACGTTATAACGTAATACTATATAACGTTATACGTTATATCGTAATGCTACATAACGTTATACGTTATATCGTAATGCTACATAACGTTATAAGTTATATCGTTATGCTACATAACGTTATACGTTATAACGTAATACTATATAACGTTATACGTTATATCGTAATGCTACATAACGTTATACGTTATATCGTAATGTTACATAACGTTATACGTTATATCGTAATGCTACATAACGTTATACGTTATATCGTAATGTCACATAACGTTATACGTTATATCGTAATGCTACATAACGTTATACGTTATATCGTAATGCTACATAACGTTATACGTTACATCGTAATGCTACATTACGTTATACGTTATAACGTAATGCTACATAACGTTATAAGTTATATCGTAATGCTACATAACGTTATACGTGATAACGTAATACTATATAACGTTATACGTCATATCGTAATGCTACATAACGTTATACGTTATATCGTAGTGCTACATAACGTTATACGTTATATCGTAATGCTACATAACGTTATACGTTATATAGTAATGCTACATAACGTTATACGTTATATCGTAATGCTACATAACGTTATACGTTATAACGTATTACCATATATCGTTATTCGTTATATCGTAATGCTACATAACGTTATACGTTATATCGTTATGCTACATAACGTTATACGTTATAACGTAATACTATATAACGCAATACGTTATATCGTAATGCTACATAACGTTATACGTTATATCGTAATGTTACATAACGTTATACGTTATATCGTAATGCTACATAACGTTATACGTTATATCGTAATGCTACATAACGTTATACGTTATATCGTATTTCTACATAACGTTATACGTTATATCGTAATGCTACATAACGTTATACGTTATATCGTAATGCTACATGACGTTATACGATATATCGTAATGCTACATAACGTTATACGTTATATAATAATGCTACATAACGTTATACGTTATATCGTAATGCTTCATAACGTTATACGTTATATCGTAGTGCGACATAACGTTATACGTTAAATCGTAATGCTACATAACGTTATACGTTATAACGTATTACCATATAACGTTATACGTTATATCGTAATGCTACATAACGCCATACGTTAAAACGTAATACCACATAACGTTATACGTCATATTGTAATGCTACATAACGTTATACGTTTTAACGTGTTACCATATAACGTTATACGTTATATCGTAATGCTACATAACGTTATACGTTATATCGCAATGCTACATAACGTTATACGTTATAACGTATTACCATATATCGTTATTCGTTATATCGTAGTGCCACATAACGTTATACGTTATATCGTTATGCTACATAACGTTATACGTTATAACGTAATACTATATAACGTTATACGTTATATCGTAATGCTACATAACGTTATACGTTATATCGTAATGCTACATAACGTTATACGTTATATCGTAGTGCTACATAACGTTATACGTTATATCGTAATGCTACATAACGTTATACGTTATATCGTAATGCTACATAACGTTGTACGTTACATCGTAATGCTGCATAACGATATACGTTATATCGTAATGCTGCATAACGATATACGTTATATCGTAATGCTGTATAACGTTATACGATATATCGTAATGCTGCATAACGTTATACGTTATATCGTAATGCTACATAACGTTATACGTTATATCGTAATGCTGCATAACGTTATACGTTATATCGTAATGCTGCATAACGTTATACGTTATATCGTAATGCTGCATAACGTTATACGTTATAACGTAATGCTACATAACGTTATACGTTATATCGTAATGCTACATAACGCCATACGTTAAAACGTAATACTACATAACGTTATACGTCATATTGTAATGCTACATAACGTTATACGTTTTAACGTGTTACCATATAACGTTGTACGTTATATCGTAATGCTACATAACGTTATACGTTATATCGTAGTGCTACATAACGTTATACGTTATATCGTAATGCTACATAACGTTATACGTTATATCGTAATGCTACATAACGTTATACGTTATATCGTAATGCTACATAACGTTATACGTTATATCGTAGTGCTACATAACGTTATACGTTATATCGTAATGCTACATAACGTTATACGTTATATCGTAATGCTACATAACGTTATACGTTATAACGTATTACCATATATCGTTATTCGTTACATCGTAATGCTACATAACGTTATACGTTGTATCGTAATGCTACATAACGTTATACGTTATATCGTAATGCTACATAACGTTATACGTTATATCGTTATGCTACATAACGTCATACGTTATATCGAAATGCTACATAACGTTATACGTTATATCGTAATGCTACATAACGTTATACGTTATATCGTAATGCTACATAACGTTATACGTTATAACGTATTGCCATATAACGTTATACGTTATATCGTAATGCTACATAACGTTATACGTTATAACGTAATGCTACATAACGTTATACGTTATATCGTAATGTTACATAACGTTATACGATAAAACGTATTAGCATATAACGTTATACGTTATATTGTAATGCCACATAACATTATACGTTATATCGTAATGCTACATAACGTTATACGTTATATCGTAATGCTACATAACGTTATACGTTATATCGTAATGCTACATAACGTTATACGTTGTATCGTAATGCTACATAACGTTATACGTTATATCGTAATGCTACATAACGTTATACGTTATATCGTTATGCTACATAACGTTATACGTTATAACGTAATACTATATAACGTTATACGTTATATCGTAATGCTACATAACGTTATACGTTATATCGTAATGCTACATAACGTTATAAGTTATATCGTTATGCTACATAACGTTATACGTTATAACGTAATACTATATAACGTTATACGTTATATCGTAATGCTACATAACGTTATACGTTATATCGTAATGTTACATAACGTTATACGTTATATCGTAATGCTACATAACGTTATACGTTATATCGTAATGTCACATAACGTTATACGTTATATCGTAATGCTACATAACGTTATACGTTATATCGTAATGTTACATAACGTTATACGTTACATCGTAATGCTACATTACGTTATACGTTATAACGTAATGCTACATAACGTTATAAGTTATATCGTAATGCTACATAACGTTATATGTGATAACGTAATACTATATAACGTTATACGTCATATCGTAATGCTACATAACGTTATACGTTATATCGTAGTGCTACATAACGTTATACGTTATATCGTAATCCTACATAACGTTATACGTTATATCGTAATGCTACATAACGTTATACGTTATAACGTATTACCATATACCGTTATTCGTTATATCGTAATGCTACATAACGTTATACGTTATATCGTTATGCTACATAACGTTATACGTTATATCGTAGTGCTACATAACGTTATACGTTATATCGTAATGCTACATAACGTTATACGTTATATCGTAATGTTACATAACGTTATACGTTATATCGTAATGCTACATAACGTTATACGTTATATCGTAATGTCACATAACGTTATACGTTATATCGTAATGCTACATAACGTTATACGTTATATCGTAATGTTACATAACGTTATACGTTACATCGTAATGCTACATTACGTTATACGTTATAACGTAATGCTACATAACGTTATAAGTTATATCGTAATGCTACATAACGTTATATGTGATAACGTAATACTATATAACGTTATACGTCATATCGTAATGCTACATAACGTTATACGTTATATCGTAGTGCTACATAACGTTATACGTTATATCGTAATCCTACATAACGTTATACGTTATATCGTAATGCTACATAACGTTATACGTTATAACGTATTACCATATACCGTTATTCGTTATATCGTAATGCTACATAACGTTATACGTTATATCGTTATGCTACATAACGTTATACGTTATATCGTAGTGCTACATAACGTTATACGTTATATCGTAATGCTACATAACGTTATACGTTATATCGTAATGCTACACAACGTTATACGTTATATCGTAATGCTACATAACGTTATACGTTATATCGTATTTCTACATAACGTTATACGTTATATCGTAATGCTACATAACGTTATACGTTATATCGTAATGCTGCATAACGTTATACGTTATATCGTAATGCTGCATAACGTTATACGTTATATCGTAATGCTGCATAACGTTATACGTTATAACGTAATGCTACATAACGTTATACGTTATATCGTAATGCTACATAACGCCATACGTTAAAACGTAATACTACATAACGTTATACGTCATATTGTAATGCTACATAACGTTATACGTTTTAACGTGTTACCATATAACGTTGTACGTTATATCGTAATGCTACATAACGTTATACGTTATATCGTAGTGCTACATAACGTTATACGTTATATCGTAATCCTACATAACGTTATACGTTATATCGTAATGCTACATAACGTTATACGTTATAACGTATTACCATATACCGTTATTCGTTATATCGTAATCCTACATAACGTTATACGTTATATCGTAATGCTACATAACGTTATACGTTATAACGTATTACCATATACCGTTATTCGTTATATCGTAATGCTACATAACGTTATACGTTATATCGTTATGCTACATAACGTTATACGTTATATCGTAGTGCTACATAACGTTATACGTTATATCGTAATGCTACATAACGTTATACGTTATATCGTAATGTTACATAACGTTATACGTTATATCGTAATGCTACATAACGTTATACGTTATATCGTAATGTCACATAACGTTATACGTTATATCGTAATGCTACATAACGTTATACGTTATATCGTAATGTTACATAACGTTATACGTTACATCGTAATGCTACATTACGTTATACGTTATAACGTAATGCTACATAACGTTATAAGTTATATCGTAATGCTACATAACGTTATATGTGATAACGTAATACTATATAACGTTATACGTCATATCGTAATGCTACATAACGTTATACGTTATATCGTAGTGCTACATAACGTTATACGTTATATCGTAATCCTACATAACGTTATACGTTATATCGTAATGCTACATAACGTTATACGTTATAACGTATTACCATATACCGTTATTCGTTATATCGTAATGCTACATAACGTTATACGTTATATCGTTATGCTACATAACGTTATACGTTATATCGTAGTGCTACATAACGTTATACGTTATATCGTAATGCTACATAACGTTATACGTTATATCGTAATGCTACACAACGTTATACGTTATATCGTAATGCTACATAACGTTATACGTTATATCGTATTTCTACATAACGTTATACGTTATATCGTAATGCTACATAACGTTATACGTTATATCGTAATGCTGCATAACGTTATACGTTATATCGTAATGCTGCATAACGTTATACGTTATATCGTAATGCTGCATAACGTTATACGTTATAACGTAATGCTACATAACGTTATACGTTATATCGTAATGCTACATAACGCCATACGTTAAAACGTAATACTACATAACGTTATACGTCATATTGTAATGCTACATAACGTTATACGTTTTAACGTGTTACCATATAACGTTGTACGTTATATCGTAATGCTACATAACGTTATACGTTATATCGTAGTGCTACATAACGTTATACGTTATATCGTAGTGCTACATAACGTTATACGTTATATCGTAATGCTACATAACGTTATACGTTATATCGTAATGCTACATAACGTTATACGTTATAACGTATTACCATATATCGTTATTCGTTACATCGTAATGCTACATAACGTTATACGTTGTATCGTAATGCTACATAACGTTATACGTTATATCGTAATGCTACATAACGTTATACGTTATATCGTTATGCTACGTAACGTCATACGTTATATCGAAATGCTACATAACGTTATACGTTATATCGTAATGCTACATAACGTTATACGTTATATCGTAATGCTACATAACGTTATACGTTATAACGTATTGCCATATAACGTTATACGTTATATCGTAATGCTACATAACGTTATACGTTATAACGTAATGCTACATAACGTTATACGTTATATCGTAATGTTACATAACGTTATACGATAAAACGTATTAGCATATAACGTTATACGTTATATTGTAATGCCACATAACATTATACGTTATATCGTAATGCTACATAACGTTATACGTTATATCGTAATGCTACATAACGTTATACGTTATATCGTAATGCTACATAACGTTATACGTTGTATCGTAATGCTACATAACGTTATACGTTATATCGTAATGCTACATAACGTTATACGTTATATCGTTATGCTACATAACGTTATACGTTATAACGTAATACTATATAACGTTATACGTTATATCGTAATGCTACATAACGTTATACGTTATATCGTAATGCTACATAACGTTATAAGTTATATCGTTATGCTACATAACGTTATACGTTATAACGTAATACTATATAACGTTATACGTTATATCGTAATGCTACATAACGTTATACGTTATATCGTAATGTTACATAACGTTATACGTTATATCGTAATGCTACATAACGTTATACGTTATATCGTAATGTCACATAACGTTATACGTTATATCGTAATGCTACATAACGTTATACGTTATATCGTAATGTTACATAACGTTATACGTTACATCGTAATGCTACATTACGTTATACGTTATAACGTAATGCTACATAACGTTATAAGTTATATCGTAATGCTACATAACGTTATATGTGATAACGTAATACTATATAACGTTATACGTCATATCGTAATGCTACATAACGTTATACGTTATATCGTAGTGCTACATAACGTTATACGTTATATCGTAATCCTACATAACGTTATACGTTATATCGTAATGCTACATAACGTTATACGTTATAACGTATTACCATATACCGTTATTCGTTATATCGTAATGCTACATAACGTTATACGTTATATCGTTATGCTACATAACGTTATACGTTATATCGTAGTGCTACATAACGTTATACGTTATATCGTAATGCTACATAACGTTATACGTTATATCGTAATGTTACATAACGTTATACGTTATATCGTAATGCTACATAACGTTATACGTTATATCGTAATGTCACATAACGTTATACGTTATATCGTAATGCTACATAACGTTATACGTTATATCGTAATGTTACATAACGTTATACGTTACATCGTAATGCTACATTACGTTATACGTTATAACGTAATGCTACATAACGTTATAAGTTATATCGTAATGCTACATAACGTTATATGTGATAACGTAATACTATATAACGTTATACGTCATATCGTAATGCTACATAACGTTATACGTTATATCGTAGTGCTACATAACGTTATACGTTATATCGTAATCCTACATAACGTTATACGTTATATCGTAATGCTACATAACGTTATACGTTATAACGTATTACCATATACCGTTATTCGTTATATCGTAATGCTACATAACGTTATACGTTATATCGTTATGCTACATAACGTTATACGTTATATCGTAGTACTACATAACGTTATACGTTATATCGTAATGCTACATAACGTTATACGTTATATCGTAATGCTACACAACGTTATACGTTATATCGTAATGCTACATAACGTTATACGTTATATCGTATTTCTACATAACGTTATACGTTATATCGTAATGCTACATATCGTTATACGTTATAACGTATTACCATATATCGTTATTCGTTATATCGTAGTGCCACATAACGTTATACGTTATATCGTTATGCTACATAACGTTATACGTTATAACGTAATACTATATAACGTTATACTTTATATCGTAATGCTACATAACGTTATACGTTATATCGTAATGCTACATAACGTTATACGTTATATCGTAGTGCTACATAACGTTATACGTTATATCGTAATACTACATAACGTTATACGTCATATTGTAATGCTACATAACGTTATACGTTTTAACGTGTTACCATATAACGTTATACGTTATATCGTAATGCTACATAACGTTATACGTTATATCGCAATGCTACATAACGTTATACGTTATAACGTATTACCATATATCGTTATTCGTTATATCGTAGTGCCACATAACGTTATACGTTATATCGTAGTGCTACATAACGTTATACGTTATAACGTATTACCATATAACGTTATACGTTATATCGTAATGCTACATAACGCCATACGTTAAAACGTAATACTACATAACGTTATACGTCATATTGTAATGCTACATAACGTTATACGTTTTAACGTGTTACCATATAACGTTATACGTTATATCGTAATGCTACATAACGTTATACGTTATATCGTAGTGCTACATAACGTTATACGTTATATCGTAATGCTACATAACGTTATACGTTATATCGTAATGCTACATAACGTTATACGTTATATCGTAATGCTACATAACGTTATACGTTATATCGTAGTGCTACATAACGTTATACGTTATATCGTAATGCTACATAGCGTTATACGTTATATCGTAATGCTACATAACGTTATACGTTATAACGTATTACCATATATCGTTATTCGTTACATCGTAATGCTACATAACGTTATACGTTGTATCGTAATGCTACATAACGTTATACGTTATATCGTAATGCTACATAACGTTATACGTTATATCGCAATGCTACATAACGTTATACGTTATAACGTATTACCATATATCGTTATTCGTTATATCGTAGTGCCAAATAACGTTATACGTTATATCGTAGTGCAACATAACGTTATACGTTATATTGTAATGCCACATAACATTATACGTTATATCGTAATGCTACATAACGTTATACGTTATATCGTAATGCTACATAACGTTATACGTTGTATCGTAATGCTACATAACGTTATACGTTATATCGTAATGCTACATAACGTTATACGTTATATCGTTATGCTACATAACGTTATACGTTATAACGTAATACTATATAACGTTATACGTTATATCGTAATGCTACATAACGTTATACGTTATATCGTAATGCTACATAACGTTATAAGTTATATCGTTATGCTACATAACGTTATACGTTATAACGTAATACTATATAACGTTATACGTTATATCGTAATGCTACATAACGTTATACGTTATATCGTAATGTTACATAACGTTATACGTTATATCGTAATGCTACATAACGTTATACGTTATATCGTAATGTCACATAACGTTATACGTTATATCGTAATGCTACATAACGTTATACGTTATATCGTAATGCTACATAACGTTATACGTTACATCGTAATGCTACATTACGTTATACGTTATAACGTAATGCTACATAACGTTATAAGTTATATCGTAATGCTACATAACGTTATACGTTATATCGTAATGCTACATAACGTTATACGTTATATCGTAATGCTACATAACGTTGTACGTTACATCGTAATGCTACATAACGTTATACGTTATATCGTAATGCTACATAACGTTATACGTTATATCGTTATGCTACATAACGTTATACGTTATAACGTAATACTATATAACGTTATACGTTATATCGTAATGCTACATAACGTTATACGTTATATCGTAATGTCACATAACGTTATACGTTATATCGTAATGCTACATAACGTTATACGTTATATCGTAATGCTACATAACGTTATACGTTACATCGTAATACTATATAACGTTATACGTCATATCGTAATGCTACATAACGTTATACGTTATATCGTAGTGCTACATAACGTTATACGTTATATCGTAATGCTACATAACGTTATACGTTATATCGTAATGCTACATAACGTTGTACGTTACATCGTAATGCTACATAACGTTATACGTTATATCGTAATGTTACATAACGTTATACGTTATATCGTAATGCTACATAACGTTATACGTTATATCGTAATGCTACATAACGTTATACGTTATATCGTATTTCTACATAACGTTATACGTTATATCGTAATGCTACATATCGTTATACGTTATATCGCAATGCTACATAACGTTATACGTTATAACGTATTACCATATATCGTTATTCGTTATATCGTAGTGCCACATAACGTTATACGTTATATCGTTATGCTACATAACGTTATACGTTATAACGTAATACTATATAACGTTATACGTTATATCGTAATGCTACATAACGTTATACGTTATATCGTAATGTTACATAACGTTATACGTTATATCGTAATGCTACATAACGTTATACGTTATATCGTAATGCTACATAACGCCATACGTTAAAACGTAATACTACATAACGTTATACGTCATATTGTAATGCTACATAACGTTATACGTTTTAACGTGTTACCATATAACGTTATACGTTATATCGTAATGCTACATAACGTTATACGTTATATCGTAGTGCTACATAACGTTATACGTTATATCGTAATGCTACATAACGTTATACGTTATATCGTAATGCTACATAACGTTATACGTTAAATCGTAGTGCTACATAACGTTATACGTTATATCGTAATGCTACATAGCGTTATACGTTATATCGTAATGCTACATAACGTTATACGTTATAACGTATTACCATATATTGTTATTCGTTACATCGTAATGCTACATAACGTTATACGTTGTATCGTAATGCTACATAACGTTATACGTTATATCGTAATGCTACTTAACGTTATACGTTATATCGCAATGCTACATAACGTTATACGTTATAACGTATTACCATATATCGTTATTCGTTATATCGTAGTGCCACATAACGTTATACGTTATATCGTAGTGCTACATAACGTTATACGTTATATCGTAATGCTACATAACGTTATACGTTATAACGTATTACCATATAACGTTATACGTTATATCGTAATGCTACATAACGCCATACGTTAAAACGTAATACTACATAACGTTATACGTCATATTGTAATGCTACATAACGTTATACGTTTTAACGTGTTACCATATAACGTTATACGTTATATCGTAATGCTACATAACGTTATACGTTATATCGTAGTGCTACATAACGTTATACGTTATATCGTAATGCTACATAACGTTATACGTTATATCGTAATGCTACATAACGTTATACGTTATATCGTAATGCTACATAACGTTATACGTTATATCGTAGTGCTACATAACGTTATACGTTATATCGTAATGCTACATAACGTTATACGTTATATCGTAATGCTACATAACGTTATACGTTATAACGTATTACCATATATCGCTATTCGTTACATCGTAATGCTACATAACGTTATACGTTGTATCGTAATGCTACATAACGTTATACGTTATATCGTAATGCTACATAACGTTATACGTTATATCGTTATGCTACATAACGTTATACGTTATAACGTAATACTATATAACGTTATACGTTATATCGTAATGCTACATAACGTTATACGTTATATCGTAATGCTACATAACGTTATACGTTATATCGTTATGCTACATAACGTTATACGTTATAACGTAATACTATATAACGTTATACGTTATATCGTAATGCTACATAACGTTATACGTCATATCGTAATGTTACATAACGTTATACGTTATATCGTAATGCTACATAACGTTATACGTTATATCGTAATGCTACATAACGTTATACGTTACATCGTAATGCTACATTACGTTATACGTTATAACGTAATGCTACATAACGTTATAAGTTATATCGTAATGCTACATAACGTTATACGTGATAACGTAATACTATATAACGTTATACGTCATATCGTAATGCTACATAACGTTATACGTTATATCGTACTGCTACATAACGTTATACGTTATATCGTAATGCTACATAACGTTATACGTTATATCGTAATGCTACATAACGTTATACGTTATATCGTAATGCTACATAACGTTATACGTTATAACGTATTACCATATATCGTTATTCGTTATGTCGTAATGCTACATAACGTTATACCTTATATCGTTATGCTACATAACGTTATACGTTATAACGTAATACTATATAACGTAATACGTTATATCGTAATGCTACATGACGTTATACGTTATATCGTAATGCTACATGACGTTATACGTTATATCGTAATGCTACATAACGTTATACGTTATATCGTAATGCTACATAACGTTATACGTTATATCGTATTTCTACATAACGTTATACGTTATATCGTATTGCTACATAACGTTATACGTTATATCGTAATGCTACATGACGTTATACGATATATCGTAATGCTACATAACGTTATACGTTATATAATAATGCTACATAACGTTATACGTTATATCGTAATGCTACATAACGTTATACGTTATATCGTAATGCTACATAACGTTATACGTTATATCGTAATGCTACATAACGTTATACGTTATAACGTATTACCATATAACGTTATACGTTATATCGTAAAGCTACATAACGCCATACGTTAAAACGTAATACTACATAACGTTATACGTCATATTGTAATGCTACATAACGTTATACGCTTTAACGTGTTACCATATAACGTTATACGTTATATCGTAATGCTACATAACGTTATACGTTATATCGCAATGCTACATAACGTTATACGTTATAACGTATTACCATATATCGTTATTCGTTATATCGTAGTGCCACATAACGTTATACGTTATATCGTTATGCTACATAACGTTATACGTTATAACGTAATACTATATAACGTTATACGTTATATCGTAATGCTACATAACGTTATACGTTATATCGTAATGCTACATAACGTTATACGTTATATCGTAGTGCTACATAACGTTATACGTTATATCGTAATGCTACATAACGTTATACGTTATATCGTAATGCTACATAACGTTGTACGTTATATCGTAATGCTACATAACGTTATACGTTATATCGTAATGCTACATAACGTTATACGTTACACCGTAATGCTACATAACGTTATACGATATAACGTAGTGCTACATAACGTTATACGTTATATCGTAATGCTACATAACGTTATACGTTATATCATAATGCTACATAACGCCATACGTTAAAACGTAATACTACATAACGTTATACGTTATATCGTAATGCTACATAACGCCATACGTTATAACGTAATACTACATAACGTTATACGTTATATCGTAATGCTACATAACGTTATACGTTATATCGTAATGCTACATAACGTTATACGTTATATCGTAATGCTACATAACGTTATACGTTATATCGTAATGCTGCATAACGTTATACGCTATAACGTAATACTACATAACGTTATACGTTATATCGTAATGCTGCATAACGTTATACGTTATATCGTAATGCTGCATAACGTTATACGTTATATCGTAATGCTGCATAACGTTGTACGTTATATCGTAATGCTGCATAACGTTATACGTTATATCGTAATGCTGCATAACGATATACGTTATATCGTAATGCTGCATAACGTTATACGTTATATCGTAATGCTGCATAACGTTATACGTTATATCGTAATGCTGCATAACGTTATACGTTATATCGTAATGCTGCATAACGATATACGTTATATCGTAATGCTGCATAACGTTATACGTCATATCGTAATGTTACATAACGTTATACGTTATATCGTAATGCTACATAACGTTATACGTTATATCGTAATGCTACATAACGTTATACGTTACATCGTAATGCTACATTACGTTATACGTTATAACGTAATGCTACATAACGTTATAAGTTATATCGTAATGCTACATAACGTTATACGTGATAACGTAATACTATATAACGTTATACGTCATATCGTAATGCTACATAACGTTATACGTTATATCGTACTGCTACATAACGTTATACGTTATATCGTAATGCTACATAACGTTATACGTTATATCGTAATGCTACATAACGTTATACGTTATATCGTAATGCTACATAACGTTATACGTTATAACGTATTACCATATATCGTTATTCGTTATGTCGTAATGCTACATAACGTTTTACCTTATATCGTTATGCTACATAACGTTATACGTTATAACGTAATACTATATAACGTAATACGTTATATCGTAATGCTACATGACGTTATACGTTATATCGTAATGCTACATGACGTTATACGTTATATCGTAATGCTACATAACGTTATACGTTATATCGTAATGCTACATAACGTTATACGTTATATCGTATTTCTACATAACGTTATACGTTATATCGTATTGCTACATAACGTTATACGTTATATCGTAATGCTACATGACGTTATACGATATATCGTAATGCTACATAACGTTATACGTTATATAATAATGCTACATAACGTTATACGTTATATCGTAATGCTACATAACGTTATACGTTATATCGTAATGCTACATAACGTTATACGTTATATCGTAATGCTACATAACGTTATACGTTATAACGTATTACCATATAACGTTATACGTTATATCGTAAAGCTACATAACGCCATACGTTAAAACGTAATACTACATAACGTTATACGTCATATTGTAATGCTACATAACGTTATACGCTTTAACGTGTTACCATATAACGTTATACGTTATATCGTAATGCTACATAACGTTATACGTTATATCGCAATGCTACATAACGTTATACGTTATAACGTATTACCATATATCGTTATTCGTTATATCGTAGTGCCACATAACGTTATACGTTATATCGTTATGCTACATAACGTTATACGTTATAACGTAATACTATATAACGTTATACGTTATATCGTAATGCTACATAACGTTATACGTTATATCGTAATGCTACATAACGTTATACGTTATATCGTAGTGCTACATAACGTTATACGTTATATCGTAATGCTACATAACGTTATACGTTATATCGTAATGCTACATAACGTTGTACGTTATATCGTAATGCTACATAACGTTATACGTTATATCGTAATGCTACATAACGTTATACGTTACACCGTAATGCTACATAACGTTATACGATATAACGTAGTGCTACATAACGTTATACGTTATATCGTAATGCTACATAACGTTATACGTTATATCATAATGCTACATAACGCCATACGTTAAAACGTAATACTACATAACGTTATACGTTATATCGTAATGCTACATAACGCCATACGTTATAACGTAATACTACATAACGTTATACGTTATATCGTAATGCTACATAACGTTATACGTTATATCGTAATGCTACATAACGTTATACGTTATATCGTAATGCTACATAACGTTATACGTTATATCGTTATGCTACATAACGTTATACGCTATAACGTAATACTACATAACGTTATACGTTATATCGTAATGCTGCATAACGTTATACGTTATATCGTAATGCTGCATAACGTTATACGTTATATCGTAATGCTGCATAACGTTATACGTTATATCGTAATGCTGCATAACGTTATACGTTATATCGTAATGCTACATAACGTTATACGTTATATCGTAATGCTGCATAACGTTATAAGTTATATCGTAATGCTGCATAACGTTATACGTTATAACGTAATGCTACATAACGTTATACGTTATATCGTAATGCTACATAACGTTATACGTTATATCGTAATGCTGCATAACGTTATAAGTTATATCGTAATGCTGCATAACGTTATACGTTATAACGTAATGCTACATAACGTTATACGTTATATCGTAATGCTACATAACGTTATACGTTATATCGTAATGCTGCATAACGTTATAAGTTATATCGTAATGCTGCATAACGTTATACGTTATAACGTAATGCTACATAACGTTATACGTTATATCGTAATGCTACATAACGTTATACGTTATATCGTAATGCTACATAACGTTATACGTTATATCGTAATGCTACATAACGTTATACGATATAACGTATTACCATATAACGTTATACGTTATATCGTAATGCTACATAACGTTATACGTTATAACGTATTACCATATAACGTTATACGTTATATCGTAATGCTACATAACGTTATACGTTATATCGTAATGCTACATAACGTTATACGTTATATCGTAATGCTACGTAACGTTATACGTTATATCGTATTTCTACATAACGTTATACGTTATATCGTAATGCTACATAACGTTATACGTTATATCGTAATGTTACATAACGTTATACGTTATATCGTAATGCTACATAACGTTATACGTTATATCGTAATGCTACATAACGTTATACGTTATATCGTATTTCTACATAACGTTATACGTTATATCGTAATGCTACATAACGTTATACGTTATATCGTAATGCTACATGACGTTATACGATATATCGTAATGCTACATAACGTTATACGTTATATAATAATGCTACATAACGTTATACGTTATATCGTAATGCTACATAACGTTATACGTTATATCGTAGTGCTACATAACGTTATACGTTATATCGTAATGCTACATAACGTTATACGTTATAACGTATTACCATATAACGTTATACGTTATATCGTAATGCTACATAACGCCAAACGTTAAAACGTAATACTACATAACGTTATACGTCATATTGTAATGCTACATAACGTTATACGTTTTAACGTGTTACCATATAACGTTATACGTTATATCGTAATGCTACATAACGTTATACGTTATATCGCAATGCTACATAACGTTATACGTTATAACGTATTACCATATATCGTGATTCGTTATATCGTAGTGCCACATAACGTTATACGTTATATCGTTATGCTACATAACGTTATACGTTATAACGTAATACTATATAACGTTATACGTTATATCGTAATGCTACATAACGTAATACTTTATATCGTAATGCTACATAACGTTATACGTTATATCGTAGTGCTACATAACGTTATACGTTATATCGTAATGCTACATAACGTTATACGTTATATCGTAATGCTACATAACGTTGTACGTTATATCGTAATGCTACATAACGTTATACGTTATATCGTAATGCTACATAACGTTATACGTTACATCGTAATGCTACATAACGTTATACGTTATATCGTAATGCTACATAACGTTATACGTTACATCGTAATGCTACATAACGTTATACGATATAACGTAGTGCTACATAACGTTATACGTCATATCGTAATGCTACATAACGTTATACGTTATATCATAATGCTACATAACGCCATACGTTAAAACGTAATACTACATAACGTTATACGTTATATCGTAATGCTACATAACGCCATACGTTATAACGTAATACTACATAACGTTATACGTTATATCGTAATGCTACATAACGTTATACGTTATATCGTTATGCTACATAACGTTATACGCTATAACGTAATACTACATAACGTTATACGTTATATCGTAATGCTGCATAACGTTATACGTTATATCGTAATGCTGCATAACGTTATACGTTATATCGTAATGCTGCATAACGTTGTACGTTATATCGTAATGCTGCATAACGTTATACGTTATATCGTAATGCTGCATAACGATATACGTTATATCGTAATGCTGCATAACGTTATACGTTATATCGTAATGCTGCATAACGTTATACGTTATATCGTAATGCTACATAACGTTATACGTTATTTCGTAATGCTGCATAACGTTATACGTTATATCGTAATGCTGCATAACGTTATACGTTATAACGTAATGCTACATAACGTTATACGTTATATCGTAATGCTACATAACGTTATACGTTATATCGTAATGCTACATAACGTTATACGTTATATCGTAATGCTACATAACGTTATACGTTATATCGTAATGCTACATAACGTTATACGTTATAACGTATTACCATATAACGTTATACGTTATATCGTAATGCTACATAACGTTATACGTTATATCGTAATGCTACATAACGTTATACGTTGTATCGTAATGCTACATAACGTTATACGTTATGTCGTAATGCTACATAACGTTATACGTTATATCGTTATGCTACATAACGTTATACGTTACATCGTAATGCTACATTACGTTATACGTTATAACGTAATGCTACATAACGTTATACGTTATATCGTAGTGCTACATAACGTTATACGTTATATCGTAATGCTACATAACGTTATACGTTATATCGTAATGCTACATAACGTTATACGTTATATCGTAATGCTACATAACGTTATACGTTATAACGTATTACCATATATCGTTATTCGTTATATCGTAATGCTACATAACGTTATACGTTATATCGTTATGCTACATAACGTTATACGTTATAACGTAATACTATATAACGTAATACGTTATATCGTAATGCTACATAACGTTATACGTTATATCGTAATGTTACATAACGTTATACGTTATATCGTAATGCTACATAACGTTATACGTTATATCGTAATGCTACATAACGTTATACGTTATATCGTATTTCTACATAACGTTATACGTTATATCGTAATGCTACATAACGTTATACGTTATATCGTAATGCCACATGACGTTATACGATATATCGTAATGCTACATAACGTTATACGTTATATAATAATGCTACATAACGTTATACGTTATATCGTAATGCTACATAACGTTATACGTTATATCGTAGTGCTACATAACGTTATACGTTATATCGTAATGCTACATAACGTTATACGTTATAACGTATTACCATATAACGTTCTACGTTATATCGTAATGCTACATAACGCCATACGTTAAAACGTAATACGACATAACGTTATACGTCATATTGTAATGCTACATAACGTTATACGTTTTAACGTGTTACCATATAACGTTATACGTTATATCGTAATGCTACATAACGTTATACGTTATATCGCAATGCTACATAACGTTATACGTTATAACGTATTACCATATATCGTTATTCGTTACATCGTAATGCTACATAACGTTATACGTTGTATCGTAATGCTACATAACGTTATACGTTATGTCGTAATGCTACATAACGTTATACGTTATATCGTTATGCTACATAACGTTATACGTTATATCGTAATGCTACATAACGTTATACGATATAACGTATTAGCATATGATGTTATACGTTATATCGTTATGCCACATAACGTTATACGTTATATCGTAATGCTACATAACGTTATACGTTATAACGTAATACTATATAACGTTATACGTTATATCGTAATGCTACATAACGTTATACGTTATATCGTAATGCTACATAACGTTATACGTTATATCGTTATGCTACATAACGTTATACGTTATAACGTAATACTATATAACGTTATACGTTATATCGTAATGCTACATAACGTTATACGTTATATCGTAATGCTGCATAACGTTATACGTTATAACGTAATGCTACATAACGTTATACGTTATATCGTAATGCTACATAACGTTATACGTTATATCGTAATGCTACATAACGTTATACGTTATATCGTAATGCTACATAACGTTATACGTTATATCGTAATGCTACATAACGTTATACGTTATATCATAATGCTACATAACGCCATACGTTAAAACGTAATACTACATAACGTTATACGTTATATCGTAATGCTACATAACGTTATACGTTATATCGTAATGCTACATAACGTTATACGTTATATCGTAATGCTACATAACGTTATACGTTATATCGTAATGCTACATAACGTTATACGTTATATCGTTATGCTACATAACGTTATACGCTATAACGTAATACTACATAACGTTATACGTTATATCGTAATGCTGCATAACGTTATACGTTATATCGTAATGCTGCATAACGTTATACGTTATATCGTAATGCTGCATAACGTTGTACGTTATATCGTAATGCTGCATAACGTTATACGTTATATCGTAATGCTGCATAACGATATACGTTATATCGTAATGCTGCATAACGTTATACGTTATATCGTAATGCTGCATCACGTTATACGTTATATCGTAATGCTACATAACGTTATACGTTATATCGTAATGCTACATAACGTTATACGTTAAAACGTAATAATACATAACGTTATACGTCATATCGTAATGCTACATAACGTTATACGTTATATCATAATGCTACATAACGCCATACGTTAAAACGTAATACTACATAACGTTATACGTTATATCGTAATGCTACATAACGTTATACGTTATATCGTAATGCTACATAACGTTATACGTTATATCGTAATGCTACATAACTTTATACGTTATATCGTAATGCTACATAACGTTATACGTTATATCGTTATGCTACATAACGTTATACGCTATAACGTAATACTACATAACGTTATACGTTATATCGTAATGCTGCATAACGTTATACGTTATATCGTAATGCTGCATAACGTTATACGTTATATCGTAATGCTGCATAACGTTGTACGTTATATCGTAATGCTGCATAACGTTATACGTTATATCGTAATGCTGCATAACGATATACGTTATATCGTAATGCTGCATAACGTTATACGTTATATCGTAATGCTGCATCACGTTATACGTTATATCGTAATGCTACATAACGTTATACGTTATATCGCAATGCTACATAACGTTATACGTTATAACGTATTACCATATATCGTTATTCGTTATATCGTACTGCCACATAACGTTATACGTTATATCGTAGTGCTACATATCGTTATACGTTATAACGTATTACCATATAACGTTATACGTTATATCGTAATGCTACATAACGCCATACGTTAAAACGTAATACTACATAACGTTATACGTCATATTGTAATGCTACATAACGTTATACGTTTTAACGTGTTACCATATAACGTTATACGTTATATCGTAATGCTACATAACGTTATACGTTATATCGTAGTGCTACATAACGTTATACGTTATATCGTAATGCTACATAACGTTATACGTTATATCGTAATGCTACATAACGTTATACGTTATATCGTAGTGCTACATAACGTTATACGTTATATCGTAATGCTACATAGCGTTATACGTTATATCGTATGCTACATAACGTTATACGTTATAACGTATTACCATATATCGTTATTTGTTACATCGTAATGCTACATAACGTTATACGTTGTATCGTAATGCTACATAACGTTATACGTTATATCGTAATGCTACATAACGTTATACGTTATATCGCAAAGCTACATAACGTTATACGTTATAACGTATTACCATATATCGTTATTCGTTATATCGTAGTGCCACATAACGTTATACGTTATATCGTAGTGCTACATAACGTTATACGTTATATCGTAATGCTACATAACGTTATACGTTATAACGTATTACCATATAACGTTATACGTTATATCGTAATGCTACATAACGCCATACGTTAAAACGTAATACTACATAACGTTATACGTCATATTGTAATGCTACATAACGTTATACGTTTTAACGTGTTACCATATAACGTTATACGTTATATCGTAATGCTACATAACGTTATACGTTATATCGTAGTGCTACATAACGTTATACGTTATATCGTAATGCTACATAACGTTATACGTTATATCGTAATGCTACATAACGTTATACGTTATATCGTAATGCTACATAACGTTATACGTTATATCGTAGTGCTACATAACGTTATACGTTATATCGTAATGCTACATAACGTTATACGTTATATCGTAGTGCTACATATCGTTATACGTTATAACGTATTACCATATAACGTTATACGTTATATCGTAATGCTACATAACGCCATACGTTAAAACGTAATACTACATAACGTTATACGTCATATTGTAATGCTACATAACG
Source organism: Bombus lapidarius (assembly GCA_936014575.1). Lineage (NCBI taxonomy): Eukaryota > Metazoa > Arthropoda > Insecta > Hymenoptera > Apidae > Bombus > Bombus lapidarius. The sequence goes on along the minus strand of CAKXZU010000105.1, from coordinate 327,357 downwards.
TTATACGTTTTAACGTGTTACCATATAACGTTATACGTTATATCGTAATGCTACATAACGTTATACGTTATATCGTAGTGCTACATAACGTTATACGTTATATCGTAATGCTACATAACGTTATAAGTTATATCGTAATGCTACATAACGTTATACGTGATAACGTAATACTATATAATGTTATACGTTATATCGTAATGCTACATAACGTTATACGTTATATCGTAATGCTACAAAACGTTATACGATATATCGTAATGCTACATAACGTTATAGGTTATATCGTAATGTTACATAACGTTATACGTTATATCGTAATGCTACATAACGCCATACGTTAAAACGTAATAATACATAACGTTATACGTCATATTGTAATGCTACATAACGTTATACGTTTTAACGTGTTACCATATAACGTTATACGTTATAACGTAATGCTACATAACGTTATACGTTATATCGTAGTGCTACATAACGTTATACGTTATATCGTAATGCTACATAACGTTATACGTTATAACGTATTACCATATAACGTTATACGTTATATCGTAATGCTACATAACGCCATACGTTAAAACGTAATACTACATAACGTTATACGTCATATTGTAATGCTACATAACGTTATACGTTTTAACGTGTTACCATATAACGTTATACGTTATATCGTAATGCTACATAACGTTATACGTTATATCGCAATGCTACATAACGTTATACGTTATAACGTATTACCATATATCGTTATTCGTTACATCGTAATGCTACATAACGTTATACGTTATATCGTAATGCTACATAACGTTATACGTTATAACGTAATGCTACATAACGTTATACGTTATATCGTTATGCTACATAACGTTATACGTTATAACGTAATACTATATAACGTTATACGTTATATCGTAATGCTACATAACGTTATACGTTATATCGTAATGCTACATAACGTTATACGTTATATCGTTATGCTACATAACGTTATACGTTATATCGTAATGTTACATAACGTTATACGTTATATCGTAAAGCTACATAACGTTATACGTTATATCGTAATGTTACATAACGTTATACGTTATATCGTAATGCTACATAACGTTATACGTTATATCGTAATGCTACATAACGTTATACGTTACATCGTAATGCCACATAACGTTATACGTTATAACGTATTACCATATATCGTTATTCGTTACATCGTAATGCTACATAACGTTATACGTTGTATCGTAATGCTACATAACGTTATACGTTATATCGTAATGCTACATAACGTTATACGTTATATCGTTATGCTACATAACGTTATACGTTATAACGTAATACTATATAACGTTATACGTTATATCGTAATACTACATAACGTTATACGTTATATCGTAATGTTACATAACGTTATACGTTATATCGTAATGCTACATAACGTTATACGTTATATCGTAATGCGACATAACGTTATACGTTACATCGTAATGCTACATAACGTTATACGTTATAACGTAATGCTACATAACGTTATAAGTTATATCGTAATGCTACATAACGTTATACGTGATAACGTAATACTATATAATGTTATACGTTATATCGTAATGCTACATAACGTTATACGTTATATCGTAATGCTACAAAACGTTATACGATATATCGTAATGCTACATAACGTTATAGGTTATATCGTAGTGCTACATAACGTTATACGTTATATCGTAATGCCACATAACGTTATACGTTATATCGTAATGCTACATAACGTTATACGTTATATCGTAATGCTACATAACGTTATACGTTATAACGTATTACCATATATCGTTATTCGTTATATCGTAGTGCCACATAACGTTATACGTTATATCGTTATGCTACATAACGTTATACGTTATAACGTAATACTATATAACGTTATACGTTATATCGTAATGCTACATAACGTTATACGTTATATCGTAATGCTACATAACGTTATACGTTATATCGTAGTGCTACATAACGTTATACGTTATATCGTAATGCTACATAACGTTATACGTTATATCGTAATGCTACATAACGTTATACGTTATATCGTAATGCTACATAACGTTATACGTTATATCGTAATGCTACATAACGTTATACGTTATATCGTAATGCTACATAACGTTATACGTTATAACGTATTACCATATATCGTTATTCGTTACATCGTAATGCTACATAACGTTATACGTTATATCGTAATGCTACATAACGTTATACGCTATATCGTAATGCTACATAACGTTATACGTTATATCGTAATGCTACATAACGTTATACGTTATATCGTATTTCTACATAACGTTATACGTTACATCGTAATGCTACATAACGTTATACGATATATCGTAATGCTACATAACGTTATAGGTTATATCGTAGTGCTACATAACGTTATACGATATATCGTAATGCTACATAACGTTATACGTTATATCGTAATGCTACAAAACGTTATACGTTATATCGTAATGCTACATAACGTTATACGTTATAACGTATTACCATATATCGTTATTCGTTACATCGTAATGCTACATAACGTTATACGTTGTATCGTAATGCTACATAACGTTATAAGTTATATCTTAATGCTACATAACGTTATACGTTATATCGTTATGCTACATAACGTTATACGTTATAACGTAATACTATATAACGTTATACGTTATATCGTAATGTTACATAACGTTATACGTTAGATCGTAATGCTACATAACGTTATACGTTATATCGTAATGCTACATAACGTTATACGTTACATCGTAATGCCACATAACGTTATACGTTATATCGTAATGCTACATAACGTTATAAGTTATATCGTAATGCTACATAACGTTATACGTGATAACGTAATACTATATAATGTTATACGTTATATCGTAATGCTACATAACGTTATACGTTATATCGTAATGCTACATAACGTTATACGTTATATCGTAATGCTACATAACGTTATACGATATATCGTAATGCTACATAACGTTATACGTTATATAGTAATGCTACACAACGTTATACGTTATATCGTAATGCTACATAACGTTATACGTTATAACGTAATGCTACATAACGTTATACGTTATAACGTAATACTATTTAAAGTTATACGTTATATCGTAATGCTACATAACGTTATACGTTATATCGTAATGCTGCATAACGTTATACGTTATATCATAATGCTACATAACGTTATACGTTACATCGTAATGCTACATAACGTTATACGTTATATCGTAATGCTACATAACGTTATACGTTATATCGTAGTGCTACATAACGTTATACGTTATATCGTAATGCTACATAGCGTTATACGTTATAACGTATTACCATATAACGTTATACGTTATATCGTAATGGTACATAACGCCATACGTTAAAACGTAATACTACATAACGTTATACGATATATCGTAATGCTACATAACGCCATACGTTATAACGTAATACTACGTAACGTTATACGTTATATCATAATGCTACATAACGTTATACGTTATATCGTAATGCTACATAACGTTATACGTTATGTCGTAATGCTACATAACGTTATACGTTATATCGTAATGCTACATAACGTTATACGTTATAACGTATTACCATATAACGTTATACGTTATATGGTAATGCTACATAACGTTATACGATATATCGTAATGCTACATAACGTTATACGTTATATAGTAATGCTACATAACGTTATACGTTATAACGTATTACGATATATCGTTATACGTTATATCGTAATGCTACATAACGTTATACGTTTTAACGTGTTACCATATAACGTTATACGTTATATCGTAATGCTACATAACGTTATACGTTTTAACGTGTTACCATATAACGTTATACGTTATATCGTAATGCTACATAACGTTATACGTTATATCATAATGCTACATAACGTTATACGTTATATTGTAATGCTGCATAGCGTTATACGTTATATCGTAATGCTGCATAACGTTATACGTTATATCGTAATGCTACATAACGTTATACGTTATATCGTAATGCTACATAACGTTATACGTTACATCGTAATGCTACATAACGTTATACGTTATAACGTAATGCTACATAACGTTATAAGTCATATCGTAATGCTACATAACGTTATGCGTGATAACGAAATACTATATAACGTTATACGTTATATCGTAATGCTACATAACGTTATACGTTATATCGTAGTGCTACATAACGTTATACGTTACATCGTAATGCTACATAACGTTATACGTTATAACGTAATGCTACATAACGTTATAAGTCATATCGTAATGCTACATAACGTTATGCGTGATAACGAAATACTACATAACGTTATACGTTACATCGTAATGCTACATAACGTTATACGTTATAACGTAATGCTACATAACGTTATAAGTTATATCGTAATGCTACATAACGTTATACGTGATAACGAAATACTATATAACGTTATACGTTATATCGTAATGCTACATAACGTTATACGTTATATCGTAATGCTACATAACGTTATACGTTATATCGTAATGCTACATAACGTTATACGTTATATCGTAATGCTACATAACGTTATACGTTATAACGTATTACCATATATCGTTATTCGTTACATCGTAATGCTACATAACGTTATACGTTATATCGTAATGCTACATAACGTTATACGCTATATCGTAATGCTACATAACGTTATACGTTATATCGTAATGCTACATAACGTTATACGTTATATCGTATTTCTACATAACGTTATACGTTATATCGTAATGCTACATAACGTTATACGTTATATCGAAATGCTACATGACGTTATACGATATATCGTAATGCTACATAACGTTATACGTTATATAGTAATGCTACATAACGTTATACGTTATATCGTAATGCTACATAACGTTATACGTTATAACGTATTACGATATAACGTTTTACGTTATAACGTATTACGATATAACGTTATACGTTATAACGTATTACGATATAACGTTATACGTTATATCGTAATGCTACATAACGTTATACGTTATAACGTAATGCTACATAACGTTATACGTTATGTCGTAATGCTACATAACGTTATACGTTATATCGTTATGCTACATAACGTTATACGTTATAACGTAATACTATATAACGTTATACGTTATATCGTAATGCTACATAACGTTATACGTTTTAACGTGTTACCATATAACGTTATACGTTATATCGTAATGGTACATAACGCCATACGTTAAAACGTAATACTACATAACGTTATACGATATATCGTAATGCTACATAACGCCATACGTTATAACGTAATACTACGTAACGTTATACGTTATATCATAATGCTACATAACGTTATACGTTATATCGTAATGCTACATAACGTTATACGTTATGTCGTAATGCTACATAACGTTATACGTTATATCGTAATGCTACATAACGTTATACGTTATAACGTATTACCATATAACGTTATACGTTATATCGTAATGCTACATAACGTTATACGTTTTAACGTGTTACCATATAACGTTATACGTTATATCGTAATGCTACATAACGTTATACGTTATATCATAATGCTACATAACGTTATACGTTATATTGTAATGCTGCATAGCGTTATACGTTATATCGTAATGCTGCATAACGTTATACGTTATATCGTAATGCTACATAACGTTAAACGTTATGTCGTAATGCTACATAACGTTATACGTTATAACGTAATGCTACATAACGTTATACGTTATATCGTAATGCTACATAACGCCATACGTTATATAGTAATTCTACATAACGTTATACGTTATATCGTAATGCTACATAACGTTATACGTTATATCGTAATGCTACATAACGTTATACGTTATATCGTACTGCTGTATAACGTTATACGTTATATCGTAATGCTACATAACGTTATACGTTATATCGTAATGCTACATAACGTTATACGGTATGTCGTAATGCTACATAACGTTATACGTTATATCGTAATGCTACATAACATTATACGTTATAACGTATTACGATATAACGTTATACGTTATATCGTAATGCTACATAACGTTATGCGTTATATCGTAATGCTACATAACGTTATACGTTATATCGTAGTGCTACATAACGTTATACGTTATATCGTAATGCTACATAACGTTATACGTTTTAACGTGTTACCATATAACGTTATACGTTATATCGTAATGCTACATAACGTTATACGTTTTAACGTGTTACCATATAACGTTATACGTTATATCGTAATGCTACATAATGTTATACGTTATATCATAATGCTACATAACGTTATACGTTATATTGTAATGCTGCATAGCGTTATACGTTATATCGTAATGCTGCATAACGTTATACGTTATATCGTAATGCTACATAACGTTAAACGTTATGTCGTAATGCTACATAACGTTATACGTTATATCGTAATGCTACATAACGTTATGCGTTATATCGTAATGCTACATAACGTTATACGTTATATCGTAGTGCTACATAACGTTATACGTTATATCGTAATGCTACATAACGTTATACGTTATATCGTAATGCTGCATAACGTTATACGTTATATCGTAATGCTACATAACGTTATACGTTATATCGTAATGCTACATAACGTTATACGTTACATCGTAATGCTACATAACGTTATACGTTATAACGTAATGCTACATAACGTTATAAGTCATATCGTAATGCTACATAACGTTATGCGTGATAACGAAATACTATATAACGTTATACGTTATATCGTAATGCTACATAACGTTATACGTTATATCGTAGTGCTACATAACGTTATACGTTATATCGTAATGCTACATAACGTTATACGTTATATCGTAATGCTGCATAACGTTATACGTTATATCGTAATGCTACATAACGTTATACGTTATATCGTAATGCTACATAACGTTATACGTTACATCGTAATGCTACATAACGTTATACGTTATAACGTAATGCTACATAACGTTATAAGTTATATCGTAATGCTAGATAACGTTATACGTGATAACGAAATACTATATAACGTTATACGTTATATCGTAATGCTACATAACGTTATACGTTATATCGTAATGCTACATAACGTTATACGTTATATCGTAATGCTACATAACGTTATACGTTATATCGTAATGCTACATAACGTTATACGTTATAACGTATTACCATATATCGTTATTCGTTACATCGTAATGCTACATAACGTTATACGTTATATCGTAATGCTACATAACGTTATACGCTATATCGTAATGCTACATAACGTTATACGTTATATCGTAATGCTACATAACGTTATACGTTATATCGTATTTCTACATAACGCTATACGTTATATCGTAATGCTACATAACGTTATACGTTATATCGAAATGCTACATGACGTTATACGATATATCGTAATGCTACATAACGTTATACGTTATATAGTAATGCTACATAACGTTATACGTTATATCGTAATGCTACATAACGTTATACGTTATAACGTAATGCTACATAACGTTATGCGTTATATCGTAATGCTACATAACGTTATACGTTATAACGTAATGCTACATAATGTTATACGTTATATCGTAATGCTACATAACGTTATACGTTATAACGTATTACGATATAACGTTTTACGTTATAACGTATTACGATATAACGTTATACGTTATAACGTATTACGATATAACGTTATACGTTATATCGTAATGCTACATAACGTTATACGTTATAACGTAATGCTACATAACGTTATACGTTATGTCGTAATGCTACATAACGTTATACGTTATATCGTTATGCTACATAACGTTATACGTTATAACGTAATACTATATAACGTTATACGTTATATCGTAATGCTACATAACGTTATACGTTTTAACGTGTTACCATATAACGTTATACGTTATATCGTAATGGTACATAACGCCATACGTTAAAACGTAATACTACATAACGTTATACGATATATCGTAATGCTACATAACGCCATACGTTATAACGTAATACTACGTAACGTTATACGTTATATCATAATGCTACATAACGTTATACGTTATATCGTAATGCTACATAACGTTATACGTTATGTCGTAATGCTACATAACGTTATACGTTATATCGTAATGCTACATAACGTTATACGTTATAACGTATTACCATATAACGTTATACGTTATATCGTAATGCTACATAACGTTATACGTTTTAACGTGTTACCATATAACGTTATACGTTATATCGTAATGCTACATAACGTTATACGTTATATCATAATGCTACATAACGTTATACGTTATATTGTAATGCTGCATAGCGTTATACGTTATATCGTAATGCTGCATAACGTTATACGTTATATCGTAATGCTACATAACGTTAAACGTTATGTCGTAATGCTACATAACGTTATACGTTATAACGTAATGCTACATAACGTTATACGTTATATCGTAATGCTACATAACGCCATACGTTATATAGTAATTCTACATAACGTTATACGTTATATCGTAATGCTACATAACGTTATACGTTATATCGTAATGCTACATAACGTTATACGTTATATCGTACTGCTGTATAACGTTATACGTTATATCGTAATGCTACATAACGTTATACGTTATATCGTAATGCTACATAACGTTATACGGTATGTCGTAATGCTACATAACGTTATACGTTATATCGTAATGCTACATAACATTATACGTTATAACGTATTACGATATAACGTTATACGTTATATCGTAATGCTACATAACGTTATGCGTTATATCGTAATGCTACATAACGTTATACGTTATATCGTAGTGCTACATAACGTTATACGTTATATCGTAATGCTACATAACGTTATACGTTATATCGTAATGCTGCATAACGTTATACGTTATATCGTAATGCTACATAACGTTATACGTTATATCGTAATGCTACATAACGTTATACGTTACATCGTAATGCTACGTAACGTTATACGATATAACGTAATGCTACATAACGTTATAAGTCATATCGTAATGCTACATAACGTTATGCGTGATAAAGAAATACTATATAACGTTATACGTTATATCGTAATGCTACATAACGTTATACGTTATATCGTAGTGCTACATAACGTTATACGTTACATCGTAATGCTACATAACGTTATACGTTATAACGTAATGCTACATAACGTTATAAGTTATATCGTAATGCTACATAACGTTATACGTGATAACGAAATACTATATAACGTTATACGTTATATCGTAATGCTACATAACGTTATACGTTATATCGTAATGCTACATAACGTTATACGTTATATCGTAATGCTACATAACGTTATACGTTATAACGTATTACCATATATCGTTATTCGTTACATCGTAATGCTACATAACGTTATACGTTATATCGTAATGCTACATAACGTTATACGCTATATCGTAATGCTACATAACGTTATACGTTATATCGTAATGCTACATAACGTTATACGTTATATCGTATTTCTACATAACGTTATACGTTATATCGTAATGCTACATAACGTTATACGTTATATCGAAATGCTACATGACGTTATACGATATATCGTAATTCTACATAACGTTATACGTTATATAGTAATGCTACATAACGTTATACGTTATATCGTAATGCTACATAACGTTATACGTTATAACGTAATGCTACATAACGTTATGCGTTATATCGTAATGCTACATAACGTTATACGTTATAACGTAATGCTACATAATGTTATACGTTATATCGTAATGCTACATAACGTTATACGTTATAACGTATTACGATATAACGTTATACGTTATAACGTATTACGATATAACGTTATACGTTATATCGTAATGCTACATAACGTTATACGTTATAACGTAATGCTACATAACGTTATACGTTATGTCGTAATGCTACATAACGTTATACGTTATATCGTTATGCTACATAACGTTATACGTTATAACGTAATACTATATAACGTTATACGTTATATCGTAATGCTACATAACGTTATGCGTTATATCGTAATGCTACATAACGTTATACGTTATATCGTAATGCAGCATAGCGTTATACGTTATATCGTAATGCTGCATAACGTTATACGTTATATCGTAAAGCTACATAACGTTATACGTTATGTTGTAATGCTACATAACGTTATACGTTATAACGTAATGCTACATAACGTTATACGTTATATCGTAATGCTACATAACGTTATGCGTTATATCGTAATGCTACATAACGTTATACGTTATAACGTAATGCTACATAATGTTATACGTTATATCGTAATGCTACATAACGTTATACGTTATAACGTATTACGATATAACGTTATACGTTATAACGTATTACGATATAACGTTATACGTTATAACGTATTACGATATAACGTTATACGTTATATCGTAATGCTACATAACGTTATACGTTATAACGTAATGCTACATAACGTTATACGTTATAACGTAATGCTACATAACGTTATACGTTATGTCGTAATGCTACATAACGTTATACGTTATATCGTTATGCTACATAACGTTATACGTTATAACGTAATACTATATAACGTTATACGTTATATCGTAATGCTACATAACGTTATACGTTATATCGTAGTGCTACATAACGTTATACGTTATATCGTAATGCTACATAGCGTTATACGTTATAACGTATTACCATATAACGTTATACGTTATATCGTAATGCTACATAACGTTATACGTTATATCGTAATGCTACATAACGTTATACGTTATATCGTAATGTTACATAACGTTATACGATAAAACGTATTAGAATATAACGTTATACGTTATATCGTAATATTACATATCGTTATACGTTATATCGTAATGTTACATATCGTTATACGTTATATCATAATGCTACATAACGATATACGTTATATCGTAATGCTACATAACGTTATACGTTATATCCTAATGCTACATAACGTTATACGTTATATCGAAATGCTACATAACGTTATACGTTATATCGTAATGCTACATAACGTTATACGTTATATCGTAATGCTACATAACGTTATACGTTATATCGTAATGCTACATAGCGTTATACGTTATATCGTAATGCTACATAACGTTATACGTTATAACGTATTGCCATATAACGTTATACGTAATATCGTAATGCTACATAACGTTATACGTTATAACGTAATACTATATAACGTTGTACGTTATATCGTAATGCTACATAACGTTAAACGTTATATCGTAATGCTACATAACGATATACGTTATATCGTAATGCTACATAACGTTATTCGTTATATCGAAATAGTATATAACGTTGTAGGTTGTATCGTAATGCTACATAACGTTATACGTTATATCGTAATGCTACATAACGTTATACGTTATATCGTAAAGCTACATAACGTTATAGGTTATATCGTTATGCTACATAACGTTATACGTTATATCGTAATGCTACATAACGTTATACGTTATATCGTAATGCTTCATAACGTTATACGTTATATCGTTATGCTACATAACGTTATACGATATAACGTAATGCTACATAACGTTATTCGTTATATCGTAATGCTACATGACCTTATACGTTATATGATAATGCTACATAACGTTAGACGTTATATCGTAATGCTACATAACGTTATACGTTATATCGTATTGCTACATAAAGTTATAAGTTATATCGTAATGCTACATAGCGTTATACGTTATATCGTATTGCCATATAACGTTATACGTTATATCGTAAAGCTACATAACGTTATACGTTATATCGTTATGCTACATAACGTTATACGTTATAGCATAATGCTACATAACGTTATTCGTTATATCGTAATGCTACATGACCTTATACGTTATATGGTAACGCTACATAGCGTTAGACGTTATATCGTAATGCTACATAACGTTATACGTTATATCGTAATGCTACATAACGTTATACGTTATATCGTAATGCTACATAACGTTATACGTTATATCGTAATGCTACATAATGTTATACGATATAACGTATTAGCATATAACGTTATACGTTATATCGTAATGCCACATAACGTTATACGTTATATCGTAATGCTACATAACGTTATTCGTTATATCGTAATGCTACATAACGTTATACGTTATATCGTAATTCTACATAACGTTATACGTTATATCGTAATGCTACATAAAGTTATACGTTATATCGTAATGCTACATAACGTTATACGTTATATCGTAATGTTACATAACGTTATACGATATAACGTATTAGCATATAACGTTATACGTTATATCGTAATGCCACATAACGTTATACGTTATATCGTAATGCTACATAACGTTATACGTTATATCGTAATGCAACATAACGTTATACGTTATATCGTAATGCTACATAACGTTATACGTTATATCGTAATGCTACATAACGATATACGTTATATCGTAGTGCTACATAATGTTATACGTTATATCGTAATGCTACATAAAGTTATACGTTATATGGTAATGCTACATAACGTTATACGTTATATCGTAATGTTACATAACGTTATACGATATAACGTATTAGCATATAACGTTATGCGTTATATCGTAATGCCACATAACGTTATACGTTATATCGTAATGCTACATAACGTTATACGTTATATCGTAATTCTACATAACGTTATACGTTATATCGTAATTCTACATAACGTTATACGTTATATCGTAATGCTACATAACGTTATACGTTATATCGTCTAGCTACATAACGTAATACGTTATATCGTTATGCTACATAACGTTATACGTTATAACGTAATACTATATAACGTTGTACGTTATATCGTAATGCTACATAACGTTCAACGTTATATCGTAATGCTACATAAGGATATACGTTATATCGTAATGCTACATAACGTTATTCGTTATATCGAAATACTATATAACGTTGTAGGTTGTATCGTAATGCTACATAACGTTATACGTTATATCGTAATGCTACATAACGTTATACGTTATATCGTAAAGCTACATAACGTTATAGGTTATATCGTTATGCTACATAACGTTATACGTTATATCGTAATGCTACATAACGTTATACGTTATATCGTAATGCTTCATAACGTTATACGTTATATCGTTATGCTACATAACGTTATACGATATATCGTAATGCTACATAACGTTATACGTTATAACGTATTACCATATAACGTTATACGTTATATGGTAATGCTACATAACGTTATACGATATATCGTAATGCTACATAACGTTATACGTTATAACGTATTACCATATAACGTTATACGTTATATGGTAATGCTACATAACGTTATACGATATATCGTAATGCTACATAACGTTATACGTTATATAGTAATGCTACATAACGTTATACGTTATAACGTATTACGATATATCGTTATACGTTATATCGTAATGCTACATAACGTTATACGTTTTAACGTGTTACCATATAACGTTATACGTTATATCGTAATGCTACATAACGTTATACGTTTTAACGTGTTACCATATAACGTTATACGTTATATCGTAATGCTACATAACGTTATACGTTATATCATAATGCTACATAACGTTATACGTTATATTGTAATGCTGCATAGCGTTATACGTTATATCGTAATGCTGCATAACGTTATACGTTATATCGTAATGCTACATAACGTTAAACGTTATGTCGTAATGCTACATAACGTTATACGTTATAACGTAATGCTACATAACGTTATACGTTATATCGTAATGCTACATAACGCCATACGTTATATAGTAATTCTACATAACGTTATACGTTATATCGTAATGCTACATAACGTTATACGTTATATCGTAATGCTACATAACGTTATACGTTATATCGTACTGCTGTATAACGTTATACGTTATATCGTAATGCTACATAACGTTATACGTTATATCGTAATGCTACATAACGTTATACGGTATGTCGTAATGCTACATAACGTTATACGTTATATCGTAATGCTACATAACATTATACGTTATAACGTATTACGATATAACGTTATACGTTATATCGTAATGCTACATAACGTTATGCGTTATATCGTAATGCTACATAACGTTATACGTTATATCGTAGTGCTACATAACGTTATACGTTATATCGTAATGCTACATAACGTTATACGTTATATCGTAATGCTGCATAACGTTATACGTTATATCGTAATGCTACATAACGTTATACGTTATATCGTAATGCTACATAACGTTATACGTTATATCGTAATGCTACATAACGTTATACGGTATGTCGTAATGCTACATAACGTTATACGTTATATCGTAATGCTATATAACATTATACGTTATAACGTATTACGATATAACGTTATACGTTATATCGTAATGCTACATAACGTTATGCGTTATATCGTAATGCTACATAACGTTATACGTTATATCGTAGTGCTACATAACGTTATACGTTATATCGTAATGCTACATAACGTTATACGTTATATCGTAATGCTACATAACGTTATACGTTATATCGTAATGCTACATAACGTTATACGGTATGTCGTAATGCTACATAACGTTATACGTTATATCGTAATGCTACATAACATTATACGTTATAACGTATTACGATATAACGTTATACGTTATATCGTAATGCTACATAACGTTATGCGTTATATCGTAATGCTACATAACGTTATACGTTATATCGTAGTGCTACATAACGTTATACGTTATATCGTAATGCTACATAACGTTATACGTTATATCGTAATGCTGCATAACGTTATACGTTATATCGTAATGCTACATAACGTTATACGTTATATCGTAATGCTACATAACGTTATACGTTATATCGTAATGCTACATAACGTTATACGGTATGTCGTAATGCTACATAACGTTATACGTTATATCGTAATGCTATATAACATTATACGTTATAACGTATTACGATATAACGTTATACGTTATATCGTAATGCTACATAACGTTATGCGTTATATCGTAATGCTACATAACGTTATACGTTATATCGTAGTGCTACATAACGTTATACGTTATATCGTAATGCTACATAACGTTATACGTTATATCGTAATGCTACATAACGTTATGCGTTATATCGTAATGCTACATAACGTTATACGTTATATCGTAATGCTACATAACGTTATACGTTACATCGTAATGCTACATAACGTTATACGTTATAACGTAATGCTACATAACGTTATAAGTCATATCGTAATGCTACATAACGTTATGCGTGATAACGAAATACTATATAACGTTATACGTTATATCGTAATGCTACATAACGTTATACGTTATATCGTAGTGCTACATAACGTTATACGTTATATCGTAATGCTACATAACGTTATACGTTATATCGTAATGCTGCATAACGTTATACGTTATATCGTAATGCTACATAACGTTATACGTTATATCGTAATGCTACATAACGTTATACGTTACATCGTAATGCTACATAACGTTATACGTTATAACGTAATGCTACATAACGTTATAAGTTATATCGTAATGCTACATAACGTTATACGTGATAACGAAATACTATATAACGTTATACGTTATATCGTAATGCTACATAACGTTATACGTTATATCGTAATGCTACATAACGTTATACGTTATATCGTAATGCTACATAACGTTATACGTTATATCGTAATGCTACATAACGTTATACGTTATAACGTATTACCATATATCGTTATTCGTTACATCGTAATGCTACATAACGTTATACGTTATATCGTAATGCTACATAACGTTATACGCTATATCGTAATGCTACATAACGTTATACGTTATATCGTAATGCTACATAACGTTATACGTTATATCGTATTTCTACATAACGTTATACGTTATATCGTAATGCTACATAACGTTATACGTTATATCGAAATGCTACATGACGTTATACGATATATCGTAATGCTACATAACGTTATACGTTATATCGTAATGCTACATAACGTTATACGTTATATCGTAATGCTACATAACGTTATACGTTATGTCGTAATGCTACATAACGTTATACGTTATATCGTTATGCTATATAACGTTATACGTTATAACGTAATGCAGCATAGCGTTATACGTTATATCGTAATGCTGCATAACGTTATACGTTATATCGTAAAGCTACATAACGTTATATGTTATGTTGTAATGCTACATAACGTTATACGTTATATCGTAATGCTACATAACGTTATACGTTATATCGTAAAGCTACATAACGTTATAGGTTATATCGTTATGCTACATAACGTTATACGTTATATCGTAATGCTACATAACGTTATACGTTATATCGTAATGCTTCATAACGTTATACGTTATATCGTTATGCTACATAACGTTATACGATATAACGTAATGCTACATAACGTTATTCGTTATATCGTAATGCTACATGACCTTATACGTTATATGATAATGCTACATAACGTTAGACGTTATATCGTAATGCTACATAACGTTATACGTTATATCGTATTGCTACATAAAGTTATAAGTTATATCGTAATGCTACATAGCGTTATACGTTATAACGTATTGCCATATAACGTTATACGTTATATCGTAAAGCTACATAACGTTATACGTTATATCGTTATGCTACATAACGTTATACGTTATAGCATAATGCTACATAACGTTATTCGTTATATCGTAATGCTACATGACCTTATACGTTATATGGTAACGCTACATAGCGTTAGACGTTATATCGTAATGCTACATAACGTTATACGTTATATCGTAATGCTACATAACGTTATACGTTATATCGTAATGCTACATAACGTTATACGTTATATCGTAATGCTACATAATGTTATACGATATAACGTATTAGCATATAACGTTATACGTTATATCGTAATGCCACATAACGTTATACGTTATATCGTAATGCTACATAACGTTATTCGTTATATCGTAATGCTACATAACGTTATACGTTATATCGTAATTCTACATAACGTTATACGTTATATCGTAATGCTACATAAAGTTATACGTTATATCGTAATGCTACATAACGTTATACGTTATATCGTAATGTTACATAACGTTATACGATATAACGTATTAGCATATAACGTTATACGTTATATCGTAATGCCACATAACGTTATACGTTATATCGTAATGCTACATAACGTTATACGTTATATCGTAATGCAACATAACGTTATACGTTATATCGTAATGCTACATAACGTTATACGTTATATCGTAATGCTACATAACGATATACGTTATATCGTAGTGCTACATAACGTTATACGTTATATCGTAATGCTACATAAAGTTATACGTTATATGGTAATGCTACATAACGTTATACGTTATATCGTAATGTTACATAACGTTATACGATATAACGTATTAGCATATAACGTTATGCGTTATATCGTAATGCCACATAACGTTATACGTTATATCGTAATGCTACATAACGTTATACGTTATATCGTAATTCTACATAACGTTATACGTTATATCGTAATGCTACATAACGTTATACGTTATATCGTCTAGCTACATAACGTAATACGTTATATCGTTATGCTACATAACGTTATACGTTATATCGTAATGCTACATAACGTTATACGTTATATCGTCTAGCTACATAACGTAATACGTTATATCGTTATGCTACATAACGTTATACGTTATAACGTAATACTATATAACGTTGTACGTTATATCGTAATGCTACATAACGTTAAACGTTATATCGTAATGCTACATAACGATATACGTTATATCGTAATGCTACATAACGTTATTCGTTATATCGAAATACTATATAACGTTGTAGGTTGTATCGTAATGCTACATAACGTTATACGTTATATCGTAATGCTACATAACGTTATACGTTATATCGTAAAGCTACATAACGTTATAGGTTATATCGTTATGCTACATAACGTTATACGTTATATCGTAATGCTACATAACGTTATACGTTATATCGTAATGCTTCATAACGTTATACGTTATATCGTTATGCTACATAACGTTATACGATATAACGTAATGCTACATAACGTTATTCGTTATATCGTAATGCTACATGACCTTATACGTTATATGATAATGCTACATAACGTTAGACGTTATATCGTAATGCCACATAACGTTATACGTTATATCGTATTGCTACATAAAGTTATAAGTTATATCGTAATGCTACATAGCGTTATATGTTATAACGTATTGCCATATAACGTTATACGTTATATCGTAAAGCTACATAACGTTATACGTTATATCGTTATGCTACATAACGTTATACGTTATAGCATAATGCTACATAACGTTATTCGTTATATCGTAATGCTACATGACCTTATACGTTATATGGTAACGCTACATAGCGTTAGACGTTATATCGTAATGCTACATAACGTTATACGTTATATCGTAATGCTACATAACGTTATACGTTATATCGTAATGCTACATAACGTTATACGTTATATCGTAATGCTACATAATGTTATACGATATAACGTATTAGCATATAACGTTATACGTTATATCGTAATGCCACATAACGTTATACGTTATATCGTAATGCTACATAACGTTATTCGTTATATCGTAATGCTACATAACGTTATACGTTATATCGTAATTCTACATAACGTTATACGTTATATCGTAATGCTACATAAAGTTATACGTTATATCGTAATGCTACATAACGTTATACGTTATATCGTAATGTTACATAACGTTATACGATATAACGTATTAGCATATAACGTTATACGTTATATCGTATTGCCACATAACGTTATACGTTATATCGTAATGCTACATAACGTTATACGTTATATCGTAATGCAACATAACGTTATACGTTATATCGTAATGCTACATAACGTTATACGTTATATCGTAATGCTACATAACGATATACGTTATATCGTAGTGCTACATAACGTTATACGTTATATCGTAATGCTACATAAAGTTATACGTTATATGGTAATGCTACATAACGTTATACGTTATATCGTAATGTTACATAACGTTATACGATATAACGTATTAGCATATAACGTTATGCGTTATATCGTAATGCCACATAACGTTATACGTTATATCGTAATGCTACATAACGTTATACGTTATATCGTAATTCTACATAACGTTATACGTTATATCGTAATGCTACATAACGTTATACGTTATATCGTCTAGCTACATAACGTAATACGTTATATCGTTATGCTACATAACGTTATACGTTATAACGTAATACTATATAACGTTGTACGTTATATCGTAATGCTACATAACGTTGAACGTTATATCGTAATTCTACATAACGATATACGTTATATCGTAATGCTACATAACGTTATTCGTTATATCGAAATACTATATAACGTTGTAGGTTGTATCGTAATGCTACATAACGTTATACGTTATATCGTAATGCTACATAACGTTATACGTTATATCGTAAAGCTACATAACGTTATAGGTTATATCGTTATGCTACATAACGTTATACGTTATATCGTAATGCTACATAACGTTATACGTTATATCGTAATGCTTCATAACGTTATACGTTATATCGTTATGCTACATAACGTTATACGATATAACGTAATGCTACATAACGTTATTCGTTATATCGTAATGCTACATGACCTTATACGTTATATGATAATGCTACATAACGTTAGACGTTATATCGTAATGCCACATAACGTTATACGTTATATCGTATTGCTACATAAAGTTATAAGTTATATCGTAATGCTACATAACGTTATACGTTATATCGTTATGCTACATAACGTTATACGTTATAGCATAATGCTACATAACGTTATTCGTTATATCGTAATGCTACATGACCTTATACGTTATATGGTAACGCTACATAGCGTTAGACGTTATATCGTAATGCTACATAACGTTATACGTTATATCGTAATGCTACATAACGTTATACGTTATATCGTAATGCTACATAACGTTATACCTTATATCGTAATGCTACATAATGTTATACGATATAACGTATTAGCATATAACGTTATACGTTATATCGTAATGCCACATAACGTTATACGTTATATCGTAATGCTACATAACGTTATTCGTTATATCGTAATGCTACATAACGTTATACGTTATATCGTAATTCTACATAACGTTATACGTTATATCGTAATGCTACATAAAGTTATACGTTATATCGTAATGCTACATAACGTTATACGTTATATCGTAATGTTACATAACGTTATACGATATAACGTATTAGCATATAACGTTATACGTTATATCGTAATGCCACATAACGTTATACGTTATATCGTAATGCTACATAACGTTATACGTTATATCGTAATGCAACATAACGTTATACGTTATATCGTAATGCTACATAACGTTATACGTTATATCGTAATGCTACATAACGATATACGTTATATCGTAGTGCTACATAACGTTATACGTTATATCGTAATGCTACATAAAGTTATACGCTATATGGTAATGCTACATAACGTTATACGTTATATCGTAATGTTACATAACGTTATACGATATAACGTATTAGCATATAACGTTATGCGTTATATCGTAATGCCACATAACGTTATACGTTATATCGTAATGCTATATAGCGTTATACGTTATGACGTAATACTATATAACGTTATACGTTATATCGTAATGCTACATAACGTTATACGCTATATCGTAATGCTACATAACGTTATACGTTATATCGTAATGCTACATAACGTTAGACGTTATATCGTAATGCTACATAACGTTATACGTTATACCGTAATGCTACATAACGTTATACGTTATATCGAAATACTATATAACGTTGTAGGTTGTATCGTAATGCTACATAACGTTATACGTTATATCGTAATGCTACATAACGTTACACGTTATATCGTAAAGCTACATAACGTTATAGGTTATATCGTTATGCTACATAACGTTATACGTTATATCGTTATGCTATATAGCGTTATACGTTATAACGTAATACTATATAACGTTGAACGTTGTATCGTAATGCTACATAACGTTATACGTTATATCGTAATGCTACATAACGTTATACGATATACGGTAATGCTACATAACGTCATACGTTATAACGTAATGCTATATAACGTTATACGTTATATCGTAATGCTACATAAGGTTATACGATATAACGTATTAGCATATGAAGTTATACGTTATATCGTAATGCTACATAACGATATACGTTATATCGAAATGCTACATAACGTTATACGTTATATCGTAATGCCACATAACGTTATACGTTATATCGTAATGCTACATAACGTTATACGTTATATCGTAATTCTACATAACGTTATACGTTATATCGTAATGCTACATAACGTTATACGTTATATCGTCTAGCTACATAACGTAATACGTTATATCGTTATGCTACATAACGTTATACGTTATAACGTAATGCTACATAACGTTATACGTTATATCGTAATGCTACATAACGTTATACGATATACGGTAATGCTACATAACGTCATACGTTATAACGTAATGCTATATAACGTTATACGTTATATCGTAATGCTACATAAGGTTATACGATATAACGTATTAGCATATGAAGTTATACGTTATATCGTAATGCTACATAACGATATACGTTATATCGAAATGCTACATAACGTTATACGTTATATCGTAATGCTACATAACGTTATACGATATACGGTAATGCTACATAACGTCATACGTTATAACGTAATGCTATATAACGTTATACGTTATATCGTAATGCTACATAAGGTTATACGATATAACGTATTAGCATATGAAGTTATACGTTATATCGTAATGCTACATAACGATATACGTTATATCGAAATGCTACATAACGTTATACGTTATATCGTAATGCCACATAACGTTATACGTTATACCGTAATGCTACATAACGTTATACGTTATATCGTAATGCTTCATAACGTTATACGTTATATCGTAATGCTACATAACGTTAGACGTTATATCGTAATGCTACATAACGTTATACGTTATACCGTAATGCTACATAACGTTATACGTTATATCGTAATGCTTCATAACGTTATACGTTATGTCGTAATGCTACATAACGTTATACGTTATATCGTAATGCAACATAACGTTATACGTTATAACGTATTACCATATAACGTTATACGTTATATCGTAATGCTACATAACGTTATACGTTATATCGGTATGCTATATAGCGTTATACGTTATAACGTAATACTATATAACGTTGTACGTTGTATCGTAATGCTACGTAACGTCATACGTTATAACGTAATGCTATATAACGTTATACGTTATATCGTAATGCTGCATAACGTTATACGTTATATCGTAATGCTACATAACGTTATACGATATAACGTATTAGCATATGATGTTATACGTTATATCGTTATGCCACATAACGTTATACGTTATATCGTAATGCAACATAACGTTATACGTTATATCGTAATGCTACATAACGTTATACGTTATATTGTAATGCTACATAACGTTATACGTTATAACGTATTACCATATAACGTTATACGTTATATCGTAATGCTACATAACGTTATACGTTATACGGTAATGCTACATAACGTCATACGTTATAACGTAATGCTATATAACGTTATACGATATACGGTAATGCTACATAACGTCATACGTTATAACGTAATGCTATATAACGTTATACGTTATATCGTAATGCTACATAAGGTTATACGATATAACGTATTAGCATATGAAGTTATACGTTATATCGTAATGCTACATAACGATATACGTTATATCGAAATGCTACATAACGTTATACGTTATATCGTAATGCCACATAACGTTATACGTTATATCGTAATGCTACATAACGTTATACGTTATATCGTAATTCTACATAACGTTATACGTTATATCGTAATGCTACATAACGTTATACGTTATATCGTCTAGCTACATAACGTAATACGTTATATCGTTATGCTACATAACGTTATAAGTTATAACGTAATGCTACATAACGTTATACGCTATATCGTAATGCTACATAACGTTATACGTTATATCGTAATGCTACATAACGTTAGACGTTATATCGTAATGCTACATAACGTTATACGTTATACCGTAATGCTACATAACGTTTTACATTATAACATATTACCATATAACGTTATACGTTATATCGTAATGCTACATAGCGTTATACGTTATAACGTAATACTATATAACGTTGTACGTTGTATCGTAATGCTACATAACGTTATACGTTATATCGTAATGCTACATAACTTTATACGATATACGGTAATGCTACATATCGTTATACGTTATATCATAATGCTACATAACGTTATACGTTATATCGTAATGCTACATAACGTTATACGATATAACGTATTAGCATATGATGTTATACGTTATATCGTTATGCCACATAACGTTATACGTTATATCGTAATGCAACATAACGTTATACGTTATATCGTAATGCTACATAACGTTATACGTTATATTGTAATGCTACATAACGTTATACGTTATAACGTATTACCATATAACGTTATACGTTATATCGTAATGCTACATAACGTTATACGTTATACGGTAATGCTACATAACGTCATACGTTATAACGTAATGCTATATAACGTTATACGTTATATCGTAATGCTACATAACGTTATACGATATAACGTATTAGCATATGAAGTTATACGTTATATCGTAATGCTACATAACGATATACGTTATATCGAAATGCTACATAACGTTATACGTTATATCGTAATGCTACATACCGTTATACGTTATATCGTAATGCTACATAACGTTATACGTTATATCATAAAGCTACATAACGTTATACGTTATATCGTAATGCTACATAACGTTATACGATATAACGTATTAGCATATGATGTTGTACGTTATATCGTTATGCCACATAACGTTATACGTTATATCGTAATGCAACATAACGTTATACGTTATATCGTAATGCTACATAACGTTATACGTTATATTGTAATGCTACATAACGTTATACGTTATAACGTATTACCATATAAGGTTATACGTTATATCGTAATGCTACATAACGTTATACGTTATATGGTAATGCTACATAACGTCGTACGTTATAACGTAATGCTATATAACGTTATACGTTATATCGTAATGCTACATAACGTTATACGATATAACGTATTAGCATATGATGTTATACGTTATAACGTAATGCTATATAACGTTATACGTTATATCGTAATACTACATAACGTCATACGTTATATGGTAATGCTACACAACGTCATACGTTATAACGTAATACTATATAACGTTGTACGTTATATCGTAATGCTATATAATGTTATACGTTATATCGTAATGCTACATAACGTTATACGTTATATCGTAATGCTACATAACGTTATACGTTATAACGCAATGCTACATAACGTTATACGTTATATCGTAAGACCACATAATGTCATACGTTATATTGTAAAACGTTGTACCGTATTACTTTATAACGTAATACCACAGAACGTTATAGGTTTATATACTTATGGGTTAGGAACCGGGTGATGTGCATCGTATAAAGCATCAAAAGCGGAGGATAAGGCGCATCGAATTGTCTAGATGACCCCAATAGCAGTGGAGATACGATCAATTAGATTTATTTGGACTTGAAAATTTAAATACTATAATTGCATTGGATTTGACGGGGAAGAGATTTAACATAGGGCAAACCGAATGATGTGCCCTGTATAAAGAATCAAATGTGGAGTATTACGCGCATCGAATTGCCTAGATAACCCCAATAGCAGCGGAGATACGATCAATTAGATTTATTTGGCCTTGATAATTTAAATACTATAATTGCATTGGATTTGACAGGGAACAGAGTTAACGTAGGGCAAACCCAACGATGTGCCCTGTATAAAGAATCAAATGTGGATTATAATGCGCTAAGAAATGTCTTCGTAACCCCAATAGCCGCGGAGATACGTTCAATTAGATTTATTTGGCCTAGAAAATTTAAATACTATAATTGCATTAGATTTCACGGGGAAGAGAGTTAACATAGGGCAAACCGAACAATGTGCCCTGTATAAAGAATCAAATGTGTAGTATAACGCGCTCCGAAATGTCTTCGTAACCCCAATAGCGGCGGAGATACGACCAATTAGATTTATTTGGTCCTGAAAATTTAAATACTATATTTGAATTGGATTTGACGGAGAAGAGAGTTAACATAGGGCAAACCGAACGATGTGCCCTGTATAAAGAATCAAATGTGGAGTATAACGAGCTCCGAAATGTCTTCGTAACGCCAATAGCGGCGGAGATACGATCAATTAGATTTATTTGGCCTTGATAATTTAAATACTATAATTTCATTGGATTTGACAGGGAAGAGAGTTAACGTACGGCAAACCCAACGATTTGCCCTGTATAAAGAATCAAATGTGGAGTATAACGCGCTCCGAAATGTCTTCGTAACCCCAATAGCAGCGGAGATACTATCAATTAGATTTATTTGGCCTTGATAATTTAAAAACTATAATTGCATTGGATTTGACAGGGAAGAGAGTTAACGTTGGGCAAAACGAACGATGTGCCGTGTATAAAGAATCAAATGTGGAGTATTAGGCGCATCGAATTGCCTAGATAACCCCAATAGCAGCGGAGATACGATCAATTAGATTTATTTGGCCTTGATAATTTAAATACTATAATTGCATTGGATTTGACAGGGAAGATAGTTAACGTAGGGCAAACCCAACGATTTGCCCTGTATAAAGAATCAAATGTGGAGTATAACGCGCTCCGAAATGTCTTCGTAACCCCAATAGCAGCGGAGATACGATCAATTAGATTTATTTGGCCTTGATAATTTAAAAACTATAATTGCATTGGATTTGACAGGGAAGAGAGTTAACGTTGGGCAAAACGAACGATGTGCCGTGTATAAAGAATCAAATGTGGAGTATTACGCGCATCGAATTGCCTAGATAACCCCAATAGCAGCGGAGATACATTCAATTAGATTTATTTGGCCTTGAAAACGTAAATACTATAATTGCATTGGATTTGACGGGGAAGAGATTTAACATAGGGCAAACCGAACGATGTGCCCTGTATAAAGAATCAAATGTGGAGTATTACGCGCATCGAATTGCCTAGATAACCCCAAGAGCAGCGGAGATACGATCAATTAGATTTATTTGGCCTTGATAATTTAAATACTATAATTGCATTGGATTTGACAGGGAAGATAGTTAACGTAGGGCAAACCCAACGATTTGCCCTGTATAAAGAATCAAATGTGGAGTATAACGCGCTCCGAAATGTCTTCGTAACCCCAATAGCAGCGGAGATACGATCGATTAGATTTATTTGGCCTTGATAATTTAAAAACTATAATTGCATTGGATATGACAGGGAAGAGTGTTAACGCTGGGCAAACCGAACGATGTACCCTTTATAAAGACGCAAATGTGGAGTATAACGCGCATCGACTTATCTTCGTAACCCCAATAGCAGCGGAGATACGATCAATTAGATTTATTTGGCCTTGAAAATTTAAATACTATAATTGCATTGGATATGACAGTGAAGACAGTTAACATAGGGCAAACCGAACGATGTGCCCTGTATAAAGAATCAAATGTGTAGTATAACGCGCTCCGAAATGTCTTCGTAACCCCAATAGCGGCGGAGATACCATCAATTAGATTTATTTGGCCTTGATAATTTAAATACTATAATTGCATTGGATTTGACAGGGAAGAGAGTTAACGTAGGGCAAACCCAACGATTTGCGCTGTATAAAGAATCAAATGTGGAGTATAACGCGCTCCGAAATGTCTTCGTAACTCCAGTAGCAGCGGAGATACGATCAATTAGATTTATTTGGCCTTGATAATTTAAAAACTATAATTGCATTGGATTTGACGGGGTAGAGAGATAACATAGGGCAAACCGAACGATGTGCCCTGTATAAAGAATCAAATGTGTAGTATAACGCGCTCCGAAATGTCTTCGTCACCCCAATAGCGGCGGAGATACGATCAATTAGATTTATTTGGCTTTGATAATTTAAAAACTATAATTGCATTGGATTTGACAGGGAAGACAGTTAACGTTGGGCAAAACGAACGATGTGCCCTGTATAAAGAATCAAATGTGGAGTATTACGCGCATCGAATTGCCTAGATAACCAAAATAGCAGCGGAGATACGTTCAATTAGATTTATTTGGCCTTGAAAACGTAAATACTATAATTGCATTGGATTTGACGGGGTAGAGAGATAACATAGGGCAAACCGAACGATGTGCCCTGTATAAAGAATCAAATGTGTAGTATAACGCGCTCCGAAATGTCTTCGTCACCCCAATAGCGGCGGAGATACGATCAATTAGATTTATTTGGCTTTGATAATTTAAAAACTATAATTGCATTGGATTTGACAGGGAAGAGAGTTAACGTTGGGCAAAACGAACGATGTGCCCTGTATAAAGAATCAAATGTGTAGTATAACGAGCTCCGAAATGTCTTCGTAACGCCAATAGCGGCGGAGATACGATCAATTAGATTTATTTGGCCTTGATAATTTAAATACTATAATTGCATTGGATTTGACAGGGAAGAGAGTTAACGTAGGGCAAACCCAACGATTTGCCCTGTATAAAGAATCAAATGTGGAGTATAACGCGCTCCGAAATGTCTTCGTAACCCCAATAGCAGCGGAGATACGATCAATTAGATTTATTTGGCCTTGATAATTTAAAAACTATAATTGCATTGGATTTGACAGGGAAGAGAGTTAACGTTGGGCAAAACGAACGATGTGCCGTGTATAAAGAATCAAA
This sequence comes from Bombus lapidarius, assembly GCA_936014575.1. NCBI lineage: Eukaryota > Metazoa > Arthropoda > Insecta > Hymenoptera > Apidae > Bombus > Bombus lapidarius. The sequence continues at coordinate 299,218 of CAKXZU010000105.1, read as the reverse complement.
TGTGGAGCATTACGCGCATCGAATTGCCTAGATAACCCCAATAGCAGCGGAGATACATTCAATTAGATTTATTTGGCCTTGAAAACGTAAATACTATAATTGCATTGGATTTGACGGGGAAGAGATTTAACATAGGGCAAACCGAACGATGTGCCCTGTATAAAGAATCAAATGTGGAGTATTACGCGCATCGAATTGCCTAGATAACCCCAATAGCAGCGGAGATACGATCAATTAGATTTATTTGGCCTTGATAATTCAAATACTATAATTGCATTGGATTTGACAGGGAAGATAGTTAACGTAGGGCAAACCCAACGATTTGCCCTGTATAAAGAATCAAATGTGTAGTATAACGCGCTCCGAAATGTCTTCGTAACCCCAATAGCGGCGGAGATACGACCAATTAGATTTATTTGGTCCTGAAAATTTAAATACTATATTTGAATTGGATTTGACGGAGAAGAGAGTTAACATAGGGCAAACCGAACGATGTGCCCTGTATAAAGAATCAAATGTGGAGTATAACGAGCTCCGAAATGTCTTCGTAACGCCAATAGCGGCGGAGATACGATCAATTAGATTTATTTGGCCTTGAACATTTAAATACTATAATTGCATTGGAATTGACAGGGAAGAGTGTTAACGTTGGGCAAATCGAACGCTGTTCCCTGTATAAAGAATCAAATGTGGATTATTACGCGCATCGAATTGCCTAGATAACCCCAATAGTAGCGGAGATACGATCAATTAGATTTATTTGGCCTTGATAATTTAAATACTATAATTGCATTGGATTTGACAGGGAAGAGAGTTAACGTAGGGCAAACCCAACGATTTGCCCTGTATAAAGAATCAAATGTGGAGTATAACGCGCTCCGAAATGTCTTCGTAACCCCAATAGCAGCGGAGATACGATCAATTAGATTTATTTGGCCTTGATAATTTAAAAACTATAATTGCATTGGATTTGACAGGGAAGAGAGTTAACGTTGGGCAAAACGAACGATGTGCCGTGTATAAAGAATCAAATGTGGAGCATTACGCGCATCGAATTGCCTAGATAACCCCAATAGCAGCGGAGATACATTCAATTAGATTTATTTGGCCTTGAAAACGTAAATACTATAATTGCATTGGATTTGACGGGGAAGAGATTTAACATAGGGCAAACCGAACGATGTGCCCTGTATAAAGAATCAAATGTGGAGTATTACGCGCATCGAATTGCCTAGATAACCCCAATAGCAGCGGAGATACGATCAATTAGATTTATTTGGCCTTGATAATTCAAATACTATAATTGCATTGGATTTGACAGGGAAGATAGTTAACGTAGGGCAAACCCAACGATTTGCCCTGTATAAAGAATCAAATGTGGAGTATAACGCGCTCCGAAATGTCTTCGTAACCCCAATAGCAGCGGAGATACGATCAATTAGATTTATTTGGCCTTGATAATTTAAAAACTATAATTGCATTGGATATGACAGGGAAGAGTGTTAACGCTGGGCAAACCGAACGATGTACCCTTTATAAAGACGCAAATGTGGAGTATAACGCGCATCGACTTATCTTCGTAACCCCAATAGCAGCGGAGATACGATCAATTAGATTTATTTGGCCTTGAAAATTTAAATACTATAATTGCATTGGATATGACAGTGAAGACAGTTAACATAGGGCAAACCGAACGATGTGCCCTGTATAAAGAATCAAATGTGTAGTATAACGCGCTCCGAAATGTCTTCGTAACCCCAATAGCGGCGGAGATAGCATCAATTAGATTTATTTGGCCTTGATAATTTAAATACTATAATTGCATTGGATTTGACAGGGAAGAGAGTTAACGTAGGGCAAACCCAACGATTTGCGCTGTATAAAGAATCAAATGTGGAGTATAACGCGCTCCGAAATGTCTTCGTAACTCCATTAGCAGCGGAGATACGATCAATTAGATTTATTTGGCCTTGATAATTTAAAAACTATAATTGCATTGGATTTGACAGGGAAGACAGTTAACGTTGGGCAAAACGAACGATGTGCCCTGTATAAAGAATCAAATGTGGAGTATTACGCGCATCGAATTGCCTAGATAACCAAAATAGCAGCGGAGATACGTTCAATTAGATTTATTTGGCCTTGAAAACGTAAATACTATAATTGCATTGGATTTGACGGGGTAGAGAGATAACATAGGGCAAACCGAACGATGTGCCCTGTATAAAGAATCAAATTAGTAGTATAACGCGCTCCGAAATGTCTTCGTCACCCCAATAGCGGCGGAGATACGATCAATTAGATTTATTTGGCTTTGATAATTTAAAAACTATAATTGCATTGGATTTGACAGGGAAGAGAGTTAACGTTGGGCAAAACGAACGATGTGCCCTGTATAAAGAATCAAATGTGGAGTATTACGCGCATCGAATTGCCTAGATAACCAAAATAGCAGCGGAGATACGTTCAATTAGATTTATTTGGCCTTGAAAACGTAAATACTATAATTGCATTGGATTTGACGGGGTAGAGAGATAACATAGGGCAAACCGAACGATGTGCCCTGTATAAAGAATCAAATTAGTAGTATAACGCGCTCCGAAATGTCTTCGTCACCCCAATAGCGGCGGAGATACGATCAATTAGATTTATTTGGCTTTGATAATTTAAAAACTATAATTGCATTGGATTTGACAGGGAAGAGAGTTAACGTTGGGCAAAACGAACGATGTGCCCTGTATAAAGAATCAAATGTGTAGTATAACGCGCTCCGAAATGTCTTCGTAACCCCAATAGCGGCGGAGATACGACCAATTAGATTTATTTGGTCCTGAAAATTTAAATACTATATTTGAATTGGATTTGACGGAGAAGAGAGTTAACATAGGGCAAACCGAACGATGTGCCCTGTATAAAGAATCAAATGTGGAGTATAACGAGCTCCGAAATGTCTTCGTAACGCCAATAGCGGCGGAGATACGATCAATTAGATTTATTTGGCCTTGAACATTTAAATACTATAATTGCATTGGAATTGACAGGGAAGAGTGTTAACGTTGGGCAAATCGAACGCTGTTCCCTGTATAAAGAATCAAATGTGGATTATTACGCGCATCGAATTGCCTAGATAACCCCAATAGTAGCGGAGATACGATCAATTAGATTTATTTGGCCTTGATAATTTAAATACTATAATTGCATTGGATTTGACAGGGAAGAGAGTTAACGTAGGGCAAACCCAACGATTTGCCCTGTATAAAGAATCAAATGTGGAGTATAACGCGCTCCGAAATGTCTTCGTAACCCCAATAGCAGCGGAGATACGATCAATTAGATTTATTTGGCCTTGATAATTTAAAAACTATAATTGCATTGGATTTGACAGGGAAGAGAGTTAACGTTGGGCAAAACGAACGATGTGCCGTGTATAAAGAATCAAATGTGGAGTATTACGCGCATCGAATTGCCTAGATAACCCCAATTGCAGCGGAGATACATTCAATTAGATTTATTTGGCCTTGAAAACGTAAATACTATAATTGCATTGGATTTGACGGGGAAGAGATTTAACATAGGGCAAACCGAACGATGTGCCCTGTATAAAGAATCAAATGTGGAGTATTACGCGCATCGAATTGCCTAGATAACCCCAATAGCAGCGGAGATACGATCAATTAGATTTATTTGGCCTTGATAATTTAAATACTATAATTGCATTGGATTTGACAGGGAAGATAGTTAACGTAGGGCAAACCCAACGATTTGCCCTGTATAAAGAATCAAATGTGGAGTATAACGCGCTCCGAAATGTCTTCGTAACCCCAATAGCAGCGGAGATACGATCACTTAGATTTATTTGGCCTTGATAATTTAAAAACTATAATTGCATTGGATATGACAGGGAAGAGTGTTAACGCTGGGCAAACCGAACGATGTACCCTTTATAAAGACGCAAATGTGGAGTATAACGCGCATCGACTTATCTTCGTAACCCCAATAGCAGCGGAGATACGATCAATTAGATTTATTTGGCCTTGAAAATTTAAATACTATAATTGCATTGGATATGACAGTGAAGACAGTTAACATAGGGCAAACCGAACGATGTGCCCTGTATAAAGAATCAAATGTGGAGTATAACGCGCTCCGAAATGTCTTCGTAACTCCAGTAGCAGCGGAGATACGATCAATTAGATTTATTTGGCCTTGATAATTTAAAAACTATAATTGCATTGGATTTGACAGGGAAGACAGTTAACGTTGGGCAAAACGAACGATGTGCCCTGTATAAAGAATCAAATGTGGAGTATTACGCGCATCGAATTGCCTAGATAACCAAAATAGCAGCGGAGATACGATCAATTAGATTTATTTGGCCTTGAAAATTTAAATACTATAATTGCATTGGAATTGACAGGGAAGAGTGTTAACGTTGGGCAAAACGAACGCTGTTCCCTGTATAAAGAATCAAATGTGGATTATTACGCGCATCGAATTGCCTAGATAACCCCAATAGTAGCGGAGATACGACCAATTAGATTTATTTCGATTTGATAATTTAAAAACTATAATTGCATTGGATTTGACAGAGGAGTAAGTTAACATACAGCAAACCGAACGATGTGCCCTGTATAAAGAATCAAATGTGGAGTATGACGCGCTCCAAAATGTCTTCGTAACCCCAATAGCAGCGAAGATACGATCAATTGGATTTATTTGGCCTTGAAAATTTAAATACTATAATTGCATTGGATTTGACAGAGAAGTGAGTTAACATAGGGCAAAACGAACGATGTGCCCTGTATAAAGAATCAAATGTGGAGTATAACGGGCTCCGAAATGTCTTCGTAACGCCAATAGCGGCGGAGATACGATCAATTAGATTTATTTGGCCTTGAACATTTAAATACTATAATTGCATTGGAATTGACAGGGAAGAGTGTTAACGTTGGGCAAATCGAACGCTGTTCCCTGTATAAAGAATCAAATGTGGATTATTACGCGCATCGAATTGCCTAGATAACCCCAATAGTAGCGGAGATACGATCAATTAGATTTATTTGGCCTTGATAATTTAAATACTATAATTGCATTGGATTTGACAGGGAAGAGAGTTAACGTAGGGCAAACCCAACGATTTGCCCTGTATAAAGAATCAAATGTGGAGTATAACGCGCTCCGAAATGTCTTCGTAACCCCAATAGCAGCGGAGATACGATCAATTAGATTTATTTGGCCTTGATAATTTAAAAACTATAATTGCATTGGATTTGACAGGGAAGAGAGTTAACGTTGGGCAAAACGAACGATGTGCCGTGTATAAAGAATCAAATGTGGAGTATTACGCGCATCGAATTGCCTAGATAACCCCAATTGCAGCGGAGATACATTCAATTAGATTTATTTGGCCTTGAAAACGTAAATACTATAATTGCATTGGATTTGACGGGGAAGAGATTTAACATAGGGCAAACCGAACGATGTGCCCTGTATAAAGAATCAAATGTGGAGTATTACGCGCATCGAATTGCCTAGATAACCCCAATAGCAGCGGAGATACGATCAATTAGATTTATTTGGCCTTGATAATTTAAATACTATAATTGCATTGGATTTGACAGGGAAGATAGTTAACGTAGGGCAAACCCAACGATTTGCCCTGTATAAAGAATCAAATGTGGAGTATAACGCGCTCCGAAATGTCTTCGTAACCCCAATAGCAGCGGAGATACGATCACTTAGATTTATTTGGCCTTGATAATTTAAAAACTATAATTGCATTGGATATGACAGGGAAGAGTGTTAACGCTGGGCAAACCGAACGATGTACCCTTTATAAAGACGCAAATGTGGAGTATAACGCGCATCGACTTATCTTCGTAACCCCAATAGCAGCGGAGATACGATCAATTAGATTTATTTGGCCTTGAAAATTTAAATACTATAATTGCATTGGATATGACAGTGAAGACAGTTAACATAGGGCAAACCGAACGATGTGCCCTGTATAAAGAATCAAATGTGGAGTATAACGCGCTCCGAAATGTCTTCGTAACTCCAGTAGCAGCGGAGATACGATCAATTAGATTTATTTGGCCTTGATAATTTAAAAACTATAATTGCATTGGATTTGACAGGGAAGACAGTTAACGTTGGGCAAAACGAACGATGTGCCCTGTATAAAGAATCAAATGTGGAGTATTACGCGCATCGAATTGCCTAGATAACCAAAATAGCAGCGGAGATACGATCAATTAGATTTATTTGGCCTTGAAAATTTAAATACTATAATTGCATTGGAATTGACAGGGAAGAGTGTTAACGTTGGGCAAAACGAACGCTGTTCCCTGTATAAAGAATCAAATGTGGATTATTACGCGCATCGAATTGCCTAGATAACCCCAATAGTAGCGGAGATACGATCAATTAGATTTATTTGGCCTTGATAATTTAAATACTATAATTGCATTGGATTTGACAGGGAAGAGAGTTAACATAGGGCAAACCGAACGATGTGCCCTGTATAAAGAATCAAATGTGTAGTATAACGCGCTCCGAAATGTCTTCGTAACCCCAATAGCGGCGGACATACGACCAATTAGACTTATTTGGCCTTGAAAATTTAAATACTATATTTGAATTGGATTTGACGGAGAAGAGAGTTAACATAGGGCAAACCGAACGATGTGCCCGGTATAAAGAATCAAATGTGGAATATAACGAGCTCCGAAATGTCTTCGTAACCCCAATAGCGGCGGAGATACGACCAATTAGATTTATTTGGCCTTGAAAATTTAAATACTATATTTGAATTGGATTTGACGGAGAAGAGAGTTAACATAGGGCAAACCGAACGATGTGCCCTGTATAAAGAATCAAATGTGGAGTATAACGCGCTCCGAAATATCTTCGTAACCCCAATAGCAGCGGAGATACGATCAATTAGATTTATTTGGCCTTGATAATTTAAAAACTATAATTGCATTGGATTTGACAGGGAAGACAGTTAACGTAGGGCAAACCCAACGATTTGCCCTGTATAATGAATCAAATGTGGAGTATAACGCGCTCCGAAATGTCTTCGTAACACCAATAGCAGTGGAGATACGTTCAAGTAGATATATGTGGGCTTTGAAATTCGAAAACGGTAATTGCATTGTATTTGCCGCTGAAACTTTAATCTAGGCTCGAGACTTTCTAATCGCAAACCAAAAAATAACTAATAAAGATGAAAGAAAAATATAAATCGCGGATGCTATTCCCAGTGCACGTGGTCGACCAACGATCATTGCGACCGCTGTCCGTTCGCATGTACGTGCTCGAGCAATAAATGTTCGTTTCGAAACCCTCTCCGTACTCTCGCGACCACGACCATGATATTCGAAAAACCAATAGGCAAAGCTCAAGACAAATGGTATGCTCCATTCGTGATGCCTGCTTCAGAGACAATTTTTCAAATCAAATGTCCTGAAACGGGTTGGACACGCGTAAACGGGGCTACCCGACGAGAGACTGTGCCAACCTGCCCCGCCCTACCTACTTATGGTTAACACTCATGCCAGAAAATATGCTACCTATCCTACCCGGAAACCTATATTTAAAATTAAAAAAATGGTAAAACAAGGACACCAACACATTCACTCCACGGTTCTCAATCATAACCCGGGCGCAAAGGCATACAGTAGAGAGACGTCCCGGGACGCCTCCGACACCCGAGTTCGATATACAACTTTCACACTCTAAAGTACGTACCATTTTCCTGAAATCGACTGACGATGACTAGCGACCATTGTATGTATATCATGTAAAGAAATAATTTGACTAGAATAGATCGTCGTATTTTATTCAATGAAATTATCATTGTAGTTTAATACTGAGATTAGTAATATTATTATTTATAAACCACTTATTAACCCCATTTATTAACACTGTTTTTTTCCATGATAATTGGATTCATATTTCCCAATCCATAACTATTTCAAGATTATAATAAATAGCAAAAGCGACGCAATTCCACAGCCTAATCACATACACACGTAGTGGAAAATACGTCGTGCTCGATACGCTAACGCAGCGTCAGTCGCTGAAAAAATTGTTAAGCTTATAAACTACTCATCATGCCCATTGCCTTCCTCCCATCCAACAAGCACCTGGGCACGTGAGTGAGATTCTGACAATAAACATGGAAGGGGTTAAACCTGAAAATCCTGTGCTAAAAATATGATTAGTCTATCTATTATATTTTGTATCTAACGGGCTAATATTCTTTGACTTTGCAATCTAATTTCATTTCAAATTTACTGTATTATTTTAATGAACAATTAAACTATTAAACTGAATGAAGATAATTAATGAAGAATATACCTATTCATTAAACATAAACTAAGATTCAATGCAAGTAATACTTATATCAATGAACAACAATGGACTCTAAATGAACTTTATTACTCGAAATATCCTCAGGCGATATCTTTATCAAAACACATCTTTGAAAACACAAAGAAACGTTCAAAATTTGTTTTGATTCTGAAACCAGCCTGTCGCGAAGTGTTCTCTTGCACGTGAAATTTGATAATATTTATTATAACGGACAGACAAAGTTAAACTTTAACATATACTTTTTATCATGTTCCATATCCCGAATTTTACCGAAATTATACTATTAAGTACACTGTGTATACTAAAATAATAAAACTGCTCCGTACGTAATTCATAAACATAAGTGAATTTCCATATTAACGAAGTCTGAAGGTATCAGACATCTTCACTACAAAATACTTAAAGTCATTTCGTCGTTTATTTCAATACTCATATATATGCTCACATGGATACTTTGTTTTTATAAATATATAGTAGTATTGAATATAATTTGATTTTATGAATAATTATAATTAATATATTGTGTAATTTTCAATCATATGCATATATATACTAATCATATCTAATAATATAATGATATAATTATATTATTATCAACATTATACTACTTACACAAAATACTTTATATTGTAATATGTAAATATCATACTTATATATATATTATATATATATATATTATCATCAACATTTAAAAACGCGATGCGCAAGAAAACCTATCCTAAACTAATAAATAAAATATAGACAAAAAATGTTGCTACTCAAGGGTATAATAAATACCCGCGGTCACTACGCTCGTCAAAAGTTCTACGTATACAACCAGTCACCCGTGTCGATTCGGACCTTTCATCCTTCCACATGATTGAGTGACCGGAGGAACAAAAACACATGCAACTCACGATTAGATGTGAAGTATGTTGTCCTGGATGTTGTTCGAATCCAAGGGAATTCGTCATCAAGCCATCATCAAATTGGAACCGTCGAATTCAATGGAAGAAAACTATAACAAGGCATAGAATATTCTAATTTACTCGTAGTGACGGTGTTAATTACTTTAAAAGTTTGAAATAATAGAAGACTAATTTCTATTAAATAAAATTTTTTAATAATAATATTCAATTTAAGAATGAAAAATTTACAAGTTTTCAAATCTTCAATCAAATTTTATTTTTTAAACTATCTAACTATTATTTATTTTAATTATTAAATGAAATATAAGGAATCGACTTAAATAAAATACAAAATACATAGTTACTTACATTTTTGGCTTTTGAAACACCACTAGGTCTTTTCCAAGAAACAGGAAGAAAGGAAAGAAGTGACATACCTTTAACAAAATATGAATCATTATAATTTGTTTTGAGAAATGCGATGGTTGATCAAAAAATTTAACATAATAAAATATGAAACTCTATGAGGACTTGAAACTTTAATAGCAAAAGAAATTAAAATTATAATAAACTCTAATTAAGATTGAAATTGAAATGCTAATATAAAAATTTAAAACTAGATTTTAGTTTTTAATTAATAACAATTACAGCGAAATACAAGGAATAAAGTTAATAAAATACAAAGAGTGAAGATTCTTACATGCTCAAATTTGAAACACCGCTACATCCTTCCCAAAGAAGAAGAAAAAAATGGAAGTTATGAAAAACCTGTAACAAAACGTATTAAATATTATAATTTGTTCTTGAAAGCGTACTTGTGATTGTTAGAAAATTTAAGACAATGAAAAATAAAACTCTATTCAAACTTGAAATTTTAAGAATAAAAAGAATTGAAATTCTAATAAAGTTCACTGAATATATAAAAAGTGGAACTTTAACATAATAATGACTTAGAAATTGAGACTCTATCGATTTCTGAACGATGTCAAACATTTTTATTGTGTATTTCAAGAGCAAAATTTTAAGATTTTAGTTCGATAAATAAATTAAAATACAATGTAGGACAATACTTACATTCTTGAGTTCCAGGAAAGGCTTTATCCTCTTGCGAGACCTACAACTCTACTACCGAAAACGAATGTTTAACAAAAAAAGAAAAAAAAAGAAGAATAATAGACTATTAACGCGTCCGTTATGTCAACTAACAATCGGCGAACACACTGACTCTAATTTCGCGTCTGATTATTATAATTACATTTAATAAAAGTTATTATGCTTTAAATCAATATTAAATGTGATGTAACGCAGCAAACACTGACTCTACCTTATTAGAGGTAGGGGATAGGGAAAGGAAATCTTTTTCTTTTTTCTGTCGAGTGTTTGTTTACGAAAATACTGCTTTCTTAGAACTACGAATTAATTATTATTTATTTACCATAGGTAGAATCATATATCATATCAAGAGCACGAAAATATACGTATAAATATCATACTAAGAATACGAAAGAAAATATATCGTTAGTATATTTAAAATATTTTTCAAAGTATTTTTTATCATTGTCAAATATATATATATGAATATTTCATAATACGATTGATTTGTAAAAATTATCCGCCAAATTGAATGTCCGCCATTACAACTTCAAATATTTTATGCATTACGTGACTTCGTTCTAATGCAACATGGCGCACTTTTTCTGACCGTTAAACAAATCTGCGCAATACGAAAAAGACACGATTCGCAGAACCTGTTCAAACTTGTCTGTGATAACGTACTTTCTCGAATGTAATAAAAGTTATTGAGAAAGACGAAATTAATTAACGAAATTAATAGTCAATATTATATTACAGACAATTTACGAATAATGAAGCAAAATGAAAAAGTTATTTGAATTTCTTACTCAAATGAAACAGAGTCGAGAGAATTCATGTTAAATTTATATTAAACGATCTATTCAATTTCTTCGGAAACATAATTTAATATATTCGAAAGAAAAAAATAATTTCTTTAATCTTGCCTTTTTCATCTTGGTATTCTTAATAAACCGTGAATTTAGAATTTGTTATATTAGATATTAATTAATATCACGAAATATTTATAAGAAATGGAGTTGATTTAATAGTGAATAAATATTACCTCATTTCGACGAAAAGTTATGAAATTTATCGTTAATCACCATGGCGTCCTTTTGACTTTCACCCCGTCCTTTCGAATTTCGTAGCATCCCTCTAATACATCAAAACTTCCCCCGAAATCAAATAATAGTAATTTGCACAAAAAAAGCAGAACATTAAAACAAATGTAACAACAAAAGTAACAATAGAGTGAGTTGGAACGGTAGAAAAATGTCTACCAAAGTGCCAAAGCCACTTGTCGCAAAATGACACGTATGGATATACGTCCGATCCCTCTGACTGTCCACGCTAAACTGACACCCCGCACCGCGATTTATCCAACGAGTTTCGGTTAGGGAGGAGTAGGGGGCTAGAGATGTCGGCTATCCGTGCATACACGAATAGGATTCGTCAAATTCCTGAAAGGAATATGATTCCTTGATATGAAGGAAGGAGGATATGATATGAAGGAAGGAAAGGATATGTTTTTCAGTAATAAACATATTATGTTTCAAAACAAAGAACAATACGTTAGGCTGAACAGTGAGATGAACGTAAAAGGTATAGAGAGTAAACACAAATGATTTAATATCATTTTGACGGATAAAAATGAATCTGAAACGAAGATATCTGCGCTTATACGTTGTCACTTGATTAAATAAAATTGACTAATAGATAGAAAGTTGGAAAAATATAATTTTTTCAAACATAACATGTAATAGAATATTATAAAATATTAATGGCAATGGCCTTAGGCGATCCCATTATCAAAGCACGGCATTGAAAATGTAAAACTAAATCTAATTATAAAATATTAAATTATAAAAACGTTACATAGCAAACACTGTCTCTAAGACCACATTGCACCCGGTCACAAAAAATTTCCGAAAGTAAAACTGCATTAACAGAGAAGGATGGGGGAAGTGAGCGTCTTTTTCCAGAAAATACTGCTGTTTCCAATTAATTTATTCATCAATAAAAAATATTCTATTACGAAAATAGAATATATTTGAAATATTATTTGTGCTTTGTACGATATTTCCTGATATTGACAAGTATTTATAAACATTATAAATGTAATACAATCTATCTGAAAAAATTATACTACGGATGTTCGTTTCTTACTTATAAACTACATTTTTTTAATAAATATTCAAAAATGCTTGTGACAAACCAAAATTCTATATGTAAACATATCCGAGGATAGTGTCACGACCGGCTTACTTCAAAACCGGAGATAAAGATGTGGCACTTGGCAACTTGGCAAGCACTTGGCAACAATGTATATCGCCGAAGCGAAGTGCCTAATGAACCATCAATATCCCAACGGTCCTTCCGTCGAATGTTCGATAAGAAGGCGTGTGTGGCAACAGTCGCGGACGCCTAACGAACTCGCGGATAGTGGGGAGGATTGAGGGGTGACAAAGACAAATAACCGAATCCGATCGGAAGTCGAGTTGTAAGAGTCAGTCTTAAAGAGTCACGCATAGAGTTCGGAAGTAAATCGTAAACCCAGTGTTAGAAAAAAGTAAAGTTTCTTTTTTATTTTTCATCTTAAATTTCTTTTTTATTTTATTTGTCATTTTACGTGACAAAATCATCGACAAGTTCACTCCTGTAATGATTATGATCCTGTATGTAATGATTTTAAAAACAGTACGAGTTTACGGTTGTACGAACTATTTTACGAAAAAGATAGTTATCCGACGATATTAAAATTCTGAGCATAATGTTGATGTACGTACAACAGATACTCATGGGAAAACCCAACGAAACTAATAATAAAATCAATGAATTAGAAAAAAAAGAGCTATAGGCAAATATAATATACAGTAGCATAATCTGCATTTTATTATAAAATAATTGATCCGAGCAGAATCTATTATAAAAGAAGATTGCTGAATATGATAGACATTGTCGAATACTAATTGAATAAAATCATTTAATTAATTTTCAAAGAATTTGATATTTCTTCAAGGAATCAATAAGTCTCTCGCTAATAGCCTAATAGATCCTTTGATAGATCTAACGAAGAAATATCTAACCGCGATTACAGCCAATTAGTTCATATTATTCGCTACGTAATTAATATCTGTATCACGTACAGCGATGCAGGCGGTATTGAAGAAAATAGCCATTTTATGTTACAACTATAACGAGTAAATTTACTCGTTTAACTTGAGAGGAATCAAAAAGGTACCTGACTTTTAAGTAAGCATTAAATAAGAATTTTAAATATCGCAAACAGTGATCCAGGTCTTATTCGAGAAAAAGGAACATTCTATTATTTAATTAGCACGAGTAAATGAACGAATATCGATAATATAATATAACGCTTAATATGAATTTTATCTGTCTGATTATTTAATACCTTAACTTATTTCACAGCAACGTCATCGACTGCCGTTAGGCTTTTCCTCCCTTTTTGTTCAAGCTAATTGATTGTCGAAAACTAGTATCAAAAAAGTATGAATTTAGTTTTAGCTTGTAGAAACTATTAAAATGATAAAAATGGATATCGTATTAAATTGTTAAAGACGCCTATTTACGATAAAAATTAAGAAATTGTTCGATTTGATTTTGTTATAATGGAAAAACCGCCTCTTGCTATGTAAAAAAATTGTTACCGTTTGATTAACATCCCGACACCTTGTCAAGCTATGTAAGGAACACGCAAGTCGCGCGCGAGCTTTTTCGTGCTTGAACTCCCGGAGAGTGAACATCGAAAAGGATCTTAAATATAAGGTAAGTAAAAAAAATATCAAACAATAACATTGAAACTAGTAATTTATAACGTCTAAGCCATTAATTTATAACGCTTAAGTAATTAATTTATAACATTTAAGCCATTAATTTATAACATTTAAACCATTAATAATTGAATTTTAACTATTAATTAATAACATTTAAGCTATTAATTTACAACATCCAGGCCATTAATTTAAAACATTTAAACTATTACTTTATACATTTAAACCATTAATTTCTAACATCCAAACTATTAATTTATAACATTTAAGCTATTAATTTGTAACCTATAAGCTATTAATTTACAACAATTGGACCATTAAATAACAACATTTAAAACTTTTATTTTAACATTTAAACTATTAATTAACAATATTAGAAACATTTATTTATTACATTTAAACCATTAATTTATAACATTTATACTATTAATTTATAACATTTAACCTATTAATTAATAACAATTAAACCATTAATTTATTACAATCAAACCATTAATTAACGACATTTTAACCATTACTTAATAGCAATTAAAGTATTAATTTATAATATTTAAACTGTTGAGAATTTTGGATCTTTGGAACCGAAATAATGTTATAGGAACACAAAATTTACACTTTTAATTAATATTGAAATAGTTATACATTAATTTAATGGACGATTTCTGTTATATTTATCGATACATATTTGCACGCGTCTCAGCACTTTCTTCTATACCCGACTATTAACCGACTGTTCCAGATGCTTCTAACGACTGAACTGTTTACATTCATCTGTTTTCGAGACGCCGCTACACGCATACTTCCACACACTGATACTCGCATACAAGTTCTCTTACTGCGCGTTTAACCTAGTCCAGCACAGAAAATTATACATATCACAACATAAACCACTAATTTATAACATTTGAACAACGATATCATGCTAAAAACTACTTTAATATAGTCTAGTCTAGATCATCCAAAACTGTTTGGTTTGGTTAACACACGTGTTAATTATTAAAAAAAATTATTGATAAATTAAGAAGCTGTAAATGTTCTTTTTAATTGAAATAAAGTCTTAAAGTCTTAATACTAAAGTACAATAAAACTGTCTGATACGTATCAAAAATCACTGAACGTTTTATTCTCAAACTTTTATATTAGAGTTTCAATTTACATATTTATTAGAGTTTAGTCTTTATTATTGCTAAAGTTCCATATCTTTCATTATGTATTAACGATATTAATGATATCTTATGTTTTGTTATAGATATATCACAGCTTCAACTTCTTTGTCTTCTTTGGGAATGCTGCAATGGTGGCTCAAAAGCCAAGAAACATAATCTTATTCGCAATTGTTACTGAATATTGTCCTAAATATGTTTTCTATTTCTCAATTTCATCAATTTGACTGTTTGAATACAATAAATTTGCGCGCGCTCGTGTATACGAAAATCGAGCGTTCCTATTGGTGGAATATATTGCGAAGTCATATCGGGCGTTCCTATTGGTTCGGAATATTGGAAAGACGTAGTTTCAACCGAGCCGAGCGGTGACACACTCCTGAAATTCGTGCAGCGAAAATTTGTCTTGTCGTGCGTTATCCTGCTGTTAGTACCTTGATTTCGACTTTATCAACGATTCTACACTTTCATCTAGTTCATTCAAATAGCACGTTCGTATTTAATCGTTTATTGATTATAATCTTAGTAAAATTATACTGTATCTGGAAATTTTCTTTTACTTTTATCATTGACTGCGCATTTGGCAATTTACAGTTATTGATCGTTTATATTATCGATCTTTGAGGTAGAATTTTTGTTCTATTATTACTTTATTTCACTATAGTTAGTTTCATTGTTGTAAGTTATTGATTTATTGTACATTTATTCTTGACTGTATTTCTGTTGGGATTACGTTAAAATTATCGATAATTCACATTACCGGCCTTTACTATAATTTGTTCTGTTACTGAAAATTATTGGTTTTGTCGTACATTTATTTGAAATTGTTGGTTTTCTTTTGTGTAGATTATTGACTAGTCACTACTGAAAAGACTGAAAGAATACCGATTCACATCACAGACGCCACAAGCGATTAACAATCGATAATTCGGACTGAAACAAGATGGACGTCATAGATAATTATTTATATATCGAATCGTTGATTTCTCATGCAGATTTGGTAATGATTGCAGTATTATAACAAAGCAGAGGTACGTACACAACTATTTTCTTCTTTATTGGATCAATAGTAATCGATATTTGCTAAATAATTGCTATACAGCTTACGATTGGCATATAATAACATCATTTTATAAATAGTTGCATAATTTGTTGAAAATATTAGATTATCGTTAATAATCGGATATACTATTAAGTAATTAATTAATGTTTTTATATTAATATATAGCAAATTATGCAAATCATTTAATTGTTATTAGAAAACAATCTATTGCGAAGTTGTTATATTTTTGTATATTGAAATGAGAAAATATTAATATAATATAATATAATGAGAAAAATTTTTATAGTAATTATATTTTAACACAATTTCAATTTGTATTGTTATTAATATTTCAAGTTTGAATAGAGTTTTATATTTCATTAGTTTATACTTCTTTAACAATAAACGATATATTTTTAAGAACAAATTATAATATTTCATATGTTTTGTTTCAGTTTTTCATAATTTCTACTTTTTCCTGTGCTTTGGAAAGGACGCAGTGATGCTTCAGAACTAAGCATGTAAGAATCTTTGCATATTGTATTCCAATTAATTTTATTCCTTGTATTTTGCTTTAATTATTCAAAATAACAAAAACAAGTCTGATTTTATACTTTAATATCAGAGTTTCAGTTGTTACAGTAATTAGAGTTCACTAACAATTTAACTTTTTTATTGTTATTAAAGTTTAAGGTTTTCATAGAATTCCATATTACGTTATTTAACATTTTTTTGCTGAATCATTACTTAAGTTTCAAAATAAATTATTCACGCGTGTATTATTTATATATCTATAAAAAGACATATGTTTTGTTAAAGGTTTATCACTCCTTCTTCTTCCTCCTGCTTCCTGAAAAGGACCTAGTGGTACTTCAAAAGCCAAGAATGTAAGTAATATGTAAATTATTTAATTGTATTGCTATGTATTTCAATTTGCTACTCCTAATTTGAATATTGTCATTAAAATTTTAATAGAGATTAATAGACATTAATCTTCCACTGCATTAAATTTTCCAATTAATTAACGTCATATTTAAGAGCAAATTATAATATTCCATACATCATTACAGTGTTTTCCATGATGGGATTGCATGACTCCTCCTTGATAACGGTCTTCACGACGACTTTTCCTGGGCTACCATAGCATCGATGACTACGTTCCTCGCATCTTATCGCATGAGTCGCATGCATTTTTGTCCTTCTGGTCACTCAATCATGTCATAGGACGAAAGGTCCGAATCGATACGGGTGATTGGTTGTATTACGTAGAATTTTTTGCGAGCACAGTGACCGCGGGTATTTATTATACCCGTAAATAGTAACATTTTCTTTTTCTATGTATTATTTATTAGTTCAGGATAGATCTTCTTGCATATCGCGTTTTTGTTTATGTTATTTACATGATAATGAACTATTTTATATTGACAATATTAATAATACTAATAACTGATAAAAATGATATTATATTAACAATTAATTTGAATATTTGTGATTGAAGACATGTATGTTCACTATAATCACTTTTAAAGTTGGAGTGTATTAAAAATGTATATCTACAGAGAGTTGCAATGATTTAATTAAATATTTCGTAGTGATGAAGTCGGATGTCCTCCGACTTCGTTGCATTAAAAATTGCAATTATTACATATTTAATAATAACGATAATAAATCATTTTTTATTTCACCTTCTTTTCTCTGATGGCACTACCATGATGGATTTAATTGTTTGCCATTCATTTTTGAATTTGAGTATTAATTTAAAATATACATATAGGGATAGTAAAGTTCAGTTCTGTCGTACAAATATGGAATTTTATGTGCAAGAAGAAATTTCGCGACAGGAAAATTTTGGAATCAAAGCAACAAGTTTTGAATACTGCTTTTATACATTCGAAAATGTGCTTTGACGAAGGAATTGCCTGAGATTGTTTGCAATAATATCTAACTTTCGTAATACCACATAACGTTATACGTTATATCGTAATACCATATAACGTTATACGTTATATGGTAATGCTACATAACGTTATACGTTATATGGTAATGCTACATAACGTTATACGTTATAACGTAACACTATATAACGTTGTCCCGCGCTCCGCACGTGCCGTAACGGGAATTACAATATGCAAATAACGCGAGCAGAAATCTGACACATAATAAGATAAATAAAGTAGAATAAAATAAAATAAAACATGCTAGTAGAAGATTAATTAAAGGTAAATACGCGTAGTATTCACATAGCGGCGATTAGTAGATTAACAAATAGGGACATACCTGTGTAAGACACCCTAGTAGAACTTAGCAATAAATCAAAAATATGTTCGAACTAGCAGTGACTCGAACAAACCACAAAATAATCAAATAAGAATAATTGTATTCAAAATAATAATAAAGAAGTAAAATGGAATATAAAAATATACACTAGTAAATTACTAAAAACAACATAACCTGAACTAACTAGTAAGCCAGGTAAACCAATCAAAGCAACCTGCGATTTGAATAAAAGTAATCTATAATTTGACAATTCAAACTACGATTCGAAAATTCTATCAATCAAAGCAACCTGTGATTTGAATAAAAGTAATCTATAATTTGACAATACAAATTACGATTCGAAAATTCTACCAATCAAAGCAACCTGCGATTTGAATAAAAGTAATCTATAATTTGACAATTCAAACTACGATTTGAAATTCTATCAATAAAAATCAACTCGCGATCTGAACTGACTAATAAACTATGATTATGTACGAATTGACAATCCAAATGGTTAGCCAACTAATCAAGAATAATTCACGATTTAAAATAAATAAACAAACCATTATTGAATATTACAATAAGAATAATTTATGACAATTCAAACTACAATTCGAAATTCTATCAATCAAGAGCCACCCGCGATTTGAACAAACTAATTAATAAATTATGATTATGTACAAATTGACAATCCAAATGGTTAGCCGATTTGACAATTGGATGAACTACGATCTAAGATTTTAACCAATCAAGACTAACTCGCGATTTGAATTAAAGAAGGAAGGAAAAAGGAACAGACTAGGAATACATATTCTAATAACAAATGCGAAATACAAAAAATATATGTATATATATAAATATATATATATATTCCCTACCCTAGATAAATAGCAATAAAATACATAAAATATACAATACGCGAAACTACAGTATTAAGATAAACTAGTAAAATTGAAACACTTTATACAAGTTACATTGTGAAACACATGCATACATATATATATATATATATATATATATATATATATATATATATATATATATATATATATATATATATAACAAATTTAGAAGAAATAAAATTATTAAAACCAACTTGAGGAATGTCACATGGAAATTATACACGATGCTACATTATTAAACTAATTGACACGTTAATATATATGCATGTGCACTTTATATTACTAGCCTAAACAATCAATAATTCAATAAATACGATAATACAGTACTCGAAATGATACTATTGAGATTAACTATCACTCTGAGATCTAAAGAACCTTTATGAAGCCACACTGTGAAATACATACATACATATATATATATATATATATATATATTTATAAAATAAATTCAGAAGAAATAAAATTATTAAAATCAATTTGAAGAATATCACATGAAAACTATATTGTTAAATATCATCAAACAACCAGTAATTTAGAAAAGAATAAAAAACAATTAAAATATATTATTCTACATTATTAAAACTAGTTAACATGTCAGTAAATTTAAACTATATATGAAAATATATTGTAAAATATATATATATATATGTATATGTGTTTTACATTATTAAACCAAACAAGCAATAATCTAATAAATATAAAATACAATACAAGAAATTACACTATTAAGACTAACTAACATTTTAATATTAAAAGAATTCCATACATCGTGAGACACAAATACATATAGATATATATATACACAACCTAACACATGTAAAAGAAATAAAATGCACAATATCACACTATTGAAACTAATTAATATTTAGATAAACTCAAAGAAATTTTACATTGTAAAATAAATATATATATATATATTACTATCAAGTCAAACAACTAATAACCAAATAAACACAATGAAATAAATATACTAGACTACCTTGTAAATATTACATTACATTCAACTAAACTGACTAAAAATTTAACCAACAAAATAATATATATATATATAAGCATCAAACATAATCAACACAAATGTCACACGATTCTTCGTTCCTGCCCAAGACACTTCACACGTTGACTACGCCTTCTGGGACCACTCACACATTTTGGAATCCATCTTCCTCTTGCGCTGAAACAACACATGTAGTAAATAAAAGATGAATGACACAAGACAAATTAAAAATAATAAAACAAAACAAAGAACGCACTGGGACAACCTGCATAAGGAACCTTTGACAAAGACATCTCCGTATTCACCATTGAAAATCATAATCACCAAAACCTATACCGAAAAAACAATAAATCAAACAAGACACCGGAGGCAATAATCAAATGGAAATATTAACGAGATAAGTAAAATAACTTCAAGACACATCTCACGAAGTCACTGCATATACTGGGAGCATACAGCAGAGAAGATTGCTCTGACCAGAAGAGCAGTGACACAGGAGAACATCCAGGATTCTGGCAGAAGTCTCCTGAGGGAAGTGAGGCTTCGCACAGTCATCTGTATCGTCTTCACGAGCCATCCACACATTTTTGGAATCTCTCCTCCTTCTTGCGCTAAAACAATACAAGCAAGATCAGGCAGACAAACAGACGAAACACCATAGGAAAGAGGATAAAGTTAAAATAAATAAAATAATATATACTCGTACAGGTTGGATAAGTGCAGGAATTTCCACGTCCATAACCAACATAACCTGCACCCACAGAGGAAAACATAAAAACCCTAACAAACTAAAATATCGAGGAAACTTAAATAAAATAAAATAAATAATAACCAACACTAAGAATAATTTATTCGATCTACAATATCGAACATAACCGCCAAACTACACATTACCACGCACAAAACACGCATTAAAACCTACTATGAATCAAAAGAAATGTAAACTACTACATAAAGACGATCAAATGGATGAAATATTATAAGGAACCACTAAAATACCAAACAAACCTAAAATAAATAAATTAAATACTAGGAATAGTTTGTTCGATCTACAATTTCGAGCTAAACCGTCAAATCACGCACTACCACACACAAACACACGTTAAAGCTTAATGCCGTATTCACAAACGAAAATGTAAACTACTACATAAAAACGATAAAATGGACGAAATACCGTTAGAAATAAGACAAGGCTGAAATAAAATGATACAACAAACTAAAATACCGAGCAAATTTAAATAAAATAAAATAAATAAAAGGCAACACTAAGAATAATTTATTCAATCTACAATATCGAACTAAACCGTCAAAACCACGCACTACCACGCACAACCACGCATTAAAAGAAAATGTAAACTATTACATAAAACGACCAAATGGATAGAAATAGGACAAGACTAAAATAAATAAAATAATACATACGTATACAACACAACCTGTACCCACACAGAAAATATAAAAACCACAACGAACTAAAAAGTCAAGCAAACTCAAGTAAGGAAAAATGGAGCAATACAAAAATAATTTATTCGATCTACAAAAAACATACAAAATCTACACTACAGAATATGAAACATACACTCACTGTAACCTTATGCTAATATACTTAAAATTATTGATATATAATATATATATAATATAATATATATAATATATATATATAATATATATATATAATATATATATATATAATATATATATAATATAATATATATAATATATATATAATATATATATATAATATATATATAATATATATAATATATATATTATATATATTATAATATATATATATTATATATATATATATACAGCTAGGATATTATTATTAAATAAAATCAAAGTCACAAAGCGGAGCATCCGGACACAGTTCATGAAACCGTTGCATACACCATGAAAGCACTATAGGTGAAACCCCCTTTTCACCAGATCGATGATGGCGCAAATGAGCATCCAAAACCTCCGCAGGAATTTCCTCCGGGAACCGTATCTTTGCACAATTATTGGTGTTTAGGACTTCGATCGGAGGAGAATTGGGTGGTAACTCAACCGTGTCTTCATCAGACAAAGTCAAATCAACAACTGGAAAACTACCAGAATAAGACACCGACGACGAGGCTGTTATACCAGTTTGAGTAGCAGATACTTCCCTCAGTAATCTCAACTCTCTTTTTTGGCGGCACAACACACCACTACTCCGATCACGCCTTCGTAAATGATTTGGACTTCTCTTGAATGGTTTATGCTTCCGATTCTTCCTTTTCTTCCGATTCTTCCTTTTCTTCCGATTCTTCCTTTTCTTCCGTTTCTTCTTCTTTCATACTGAAAACTCAAGAAATAACGAGTAAAGGATGAATATCGACTAAAGATATAAAAAGGAAATGCAAAGAACAAATTTTACACACCTCCACGACTGGATTAGAAGACACAGGAGCTTCCATCAAAAACACTCCCACACCTGAAATGAAACCAAAATATTCATATAGAACTCCAATAAACATAAACAAACAACAAACAGCCTAACCTAACGAACACACCGCTACGAGTACAAAGAAATAACCTCGATGGTAAACTCCACTGTATCAAAAACACTGAGTTGAATCATCATGACCACACACAACCTAATAAAAATAAACTAATCGAATAACAAACCGATATCAAATCTAACGACTGATCAATACTCAAATAACGTAAATTAATAAATAAATAGATGAGCAAATCTATAAAAGCCACGCACCACTTCACACCACTTTTATGGAAAATACATATATCTAAACTTACTATTAAACAAAATACCTTATGGGAGACACACGAAACAACACGTGCTACACGTAAAGCAGCTCCACAGAACAATAGGAGTCCCATTACCACCTCCACTAAAACTTACAAGGAAGGTTCCAGAGGCATCCCCTGATAACAATACACGTGGACTAAACCCCACCATTGGCATCAGCACGAAAAGTTCCACAAGGTCCCCAGGCGCATCCCCAACAAGGACACGCAGCCACGCGCCTGAGCGTTCCCACAGGCATCAGCAAGAAGGTTGCAGCAGCCTCCCAGACGCAACATCAGCGGTTATGATAAGATAAGAAACTAAGTCGGGCGACTGGTCTTGACATTCCTTCACGTAGCAACAATGAGAAATTAGGAATCTAATACATCGGTAGTAAACAAGACGAGATATCAGCGACCACCAAAATCCACGTTCTTTCACGTACGCGGGCAGACACCCTAAAACTGCAGCATTGCGATTCCCACAGGAGCCAACTGTCATGTGACTGTTGCCCCGTGGGGGATTTAGTTATAAATAAGCTTAGTAACATAGAAAACTTCGTAGTTACCTGTTGATTGTCCGAAGTGTTTACACTGTCACTCTGTCAGTTTGATTTTCGATTAAGTTGTTTCAATCAAATTTTATAAGTGTCGATAACGAGTAAAAATTAGTTGTCCTTTACTTTCCGATGCGTTATATTGTCGCTCCGTCGATTATAAAAAAAAGAGAGAGTTAGATATTGTAATTATTAGACTCCGAATCACCGTTTGGAAATTAAAGTGCTCGTATTGTCACTCGCCAATACAATCGCCACAACCAACATCAAGTTAGTAAAATTGCGATAAGTATTAATAATTGTTATCATTTGTTAAATTTATTGTTCGAAAAGTTCCTCTTCTCATTGTCAAAAGAAAAATAAATAAATACAAGTAAAAAGAAAATTCTCCACTCGAAATCATAAGTGTTAGTTATAGTGTATTTACGAAAAATAAAGTGCTCGTATCGATGTTCTCGAGTGTCAAGATCCGATCAACCCCTGCCTGTCTAAGGTGAGAATTTAAGTTGTATATTCTCTTCTCCGATAATTCTGCGGCTGCTCAATATTCATAAATCAAAAAGAAAGTCCTCGCTGTACATTTTAGTTTGTTGAAGAATAAATAATTGTCTCTAAAGTGTGAGTTACTCGGACTAACGATTATACCCTGGGCCGACCCGTGAAAACGTACTTTCAAGTCATTGGAATACTTACTGATTTTCGCATTCTTCCTCCCACTGTTAGCAATTCGCTCGTCTTTGGGCAAGGCTTGCGAAATCACACAGGTCTTACTCAGAGAGATAGAAAAATTCGCTTAACAAATTCGTGCTCCGCAGCGCTGTTGAGAGTAAAACAATAGTCTTTAAATCTTGGAATCATTAGATAAAAATTTTGTTTCCTGTATCAACCTGTGTATAACGGTGTTTTACCTATTGAAAACACTTATTGACTCTCGCATTCCTCCTCCCACTGTTAGCAAATTCGCTCATCTTTGGGCAAGGCTTGCGAAGTCGCACAGGTTTCGTTCGGTGAGACATTGATTTAGTCGTCATATTCACGAAGAATTGTCACGAAGAGTGCGTAGTTAAGGGCAACAAGACGAAATACTCGAGGCGATACGTGCGCCAGTATGGGCGTCGCTTAGTCTTGAGATTTCATTCAAGTTGTCGCGAAGAGTGCAAGATTAAGGGCAACAAGACGAAATACTCGAGGCGATACGTGCGCCAGTAAAGGCGTCGCTTAGTTTTGAGATTTCATCCGAGTTGTCACGAAGAGTCGCCAAGTTAATTAACTTGTAATCGTAAGTTATTAAAGCACTCGCAATATATCCACATCCTTCAATAGTAGTAACATATATATATATGTCGGATAAGCGCTGGGATTAGGATGGTGGGCGTCAAATGAATCTTCACGAGAATTAGCCATTGATGCGGTACAACACAGGTGTACAACATTGCTGCGATGGAGGTGTTACAATCTTGACGATTAGCCGCGGCGATTTAGCACTCGCGAAACTAGTGACAATGGCCCCAGGTTCGGTAACGAATCCGCGGTCAACGGGATAGTAGGAGTATGCTCTCGCAAAATCTAAGTCCGACTCTTGGTTAACAAAATATGAAATGTTCACTGATCGTAAAGTGTTATTTCTCGTCAATGAGGTCGCACGAAAGAATGACTTTCCGCCGCGATGATGCCACAGAGGAAAGCTATGACGGGGTGTGTCTAAGGGCACGAGATCATCGGATTCGTGGAGCGATGCCTTCGTTCAGAAGGTGAGGGAAATTGACGTTGCTGTTAATTGGTCAATTTCCATGTCGGTGGTTAGAAAAGGATGCTAGCCGTCCTTGAGGAAAAGTTGCTAGCGGGAAGCGTCGTTCGTGAGAGTAGGTTTCCCCTATCTTCCCGTAGTTGGAACAAAGACTGTTTGAAGGACTTTAGTTAACTAAATCTTAAGATTTATAACGGGTCCTCAGGCTAGCTGGACATGCACTGCGGAAACGCATCGACATCTGGCAATCATCTTGCCCGGAGAATAGGGTCCGCATGTGGCGGGCCACGGGACAGAGACCGTTGGAATGTTCACTGTCAAGTGTCGCTACAACTATTTCTTTTAAAGAGAGCTATACTGTTACTCCATGCCTTTGTTAGACAAGTGTTCATCCCTTGACCGCGGCTACGTTGGCGACTGGTTGTCGCCTCGAGCCCAAGCTCACCGTCACAAGTTTCGAATAAATACGATCGGATTGAATGGCAATTGTTTAATTACGGCTATGGTAGAATCTAGATTACAATACTACGGGATTTTCCCAGGATTCCAAAGGAAGGCTCCGGTGTTCCTTCATCTCCGACATATATATATATATATATATATATATATATATATTGATATTATATATATATAATATCAAAAGGGGAAATAAAAGAAAGTGAAGAACAGTAATAATAGGAAAAATAATAGTAAAAGATAAGAAAAGGGGAGAAAGAAAAAATATATACACACATCCAGAAATATAGAAATATACATAAGTATAGATAAATAAATAAAATAAATAAAAAATTAAATAATAAATAAAAAAAATTTAGTCGAAATAGTCCATAGACTATTTCTGGTGGCAGCAACTATCGTATTAATCGAAGGTTTGAATTTATATTTCACCCACTAACGTTCAAATTGGTTTTCGTTTAAATTGACGACAATCAAAAATTTAAAACATATAAGCAAATACGCAACAACGTTATACGTTATATCGTACCACCACATAACGTTATCCGTTCTAACATAATACCACATAACGTTATACGTTGTATCGACGTACCACTTAACGTTATACGTTATATCGTAATACCACATAACGTTATACGGACTAACGTAATACCATATAAAGTTATTCGTCATACCGTAATACCACATAACGTTATACGTTATATCGCAATACTATATAACGTTATGCGCTATAACGTAATACCATACAACGTTATACTTTATAACGTAATGATAAATAACGTTATACATTAAAAAGTAATACTATATAACGTTATACGTTATATCGTAATACCACATAACGTTATACGCTATACCGTAATACCACATAACTTTATATGTTATAACATAATAGTGCATAACGTTATACGATATAACGTAATACTATATAACGATATACAATATATCGTAATGCTACATAACGTTATACGTTACATCGTAATGCTACATAACGTTATACGTTATAACGTATTACCGTGTAACGTTATACGTTATATGGTAATGCTACATAACGTTATACCTTGTAACGTATTACTGTGTAACGTTATACGTTATATGGTAATGCCACATAACGTTATACGTTATATCGTAATGCTACATAACGTTATACGTTATGTCGTACTGCTACATAACGTTATACGTTATATCGTAGTACCACATAACGTTATACGCTATACCGTAATACCACATAACTTTATATGTTATAACATAATAGTGCATAACGTTATACGATATAACGTAATACTATATAACGATATACAATATATCGTAATGCTACATAACGTTATACGTTACATCGTAATGCTACATAACGTTATACGTTATATCGTAATGCCACATAACGTTATACGATATAACGTAATACTACATAACGTTATACCTTATGACGTAATACTACATAACGTTATACGTTATATTGTAATGCTACATAACGTTGTACGTTATATCGTAATGCTACATAAGGTTGTACGTTATATCGTAATGCTACATAACGTTATACGTTATATCGTAATGCTACATAACGTTATACGTTATATCTTACTGCTACATAAGGTTATACGTTATATCGTAATGCTACATAACGTTATACGTTATATCGTAATGCTACATAACGTTATACGTTGTATCGTAATGCTACATGACGTTATACGATATAACGTAATGCTACATAACGTTATACGTTATATCGTAATGCTACATAACGTTATACGTTATATCGTAATGCTACATGACGTTATACGTTATATTGTAATGCTACATAACGTTATACGTTATATCGTAATGCTACATAACGTTATACGTTATAACGTATTTCCATATAACGTTATACGTTACATCGTAATGCTACATAACGTTATACGTCATATCGTAATACCACATAACGTTATACGTTGTATCGTAATGCTACATAACGTTATACGTTATATCGTAATGCTACATAACGTTATACGTTATATCGTAATGCTACATGACGTTATACGTTATATCGTAATGCTACATAACGTTATACGTTATATCGTAATGCTACATAACGTTATACGTTACATCGTAATGCTACATGACGTTATACCTTGTATCTTACTGCTACATAACGTTATAGGTTATATCGTAATGCTACATAACGTTATACGTTACAACGTAATACCATATAGCGTTATACGTTACACCGTAATGCTACTTAACGTTATACGTTATATCGTAATGCTACATAACGTTATACGATTTAACGTAATACTACATAACGTTATACGTTATAACATAATACTACATAACGTTATACGTTATATTGTAATGCTACATAACGTTGTACGTTATATCGTAATGCTACATAACGTTATACGTTATAACTTTCTGCTACATAACGTTATACGTTATAACTTTCTGCCACATAACGTTATACGTTATACCATAATGCTACATAACGTTATACGATATAACGTAATACTACATAACGTTATACGTTATAACGTAATACTATATAACGTTATACGTTATATCATAATGCTACATAACGTTATACGATATAACGTAATACTACATAACGTTATACGTTATAACGTAATACTATATAACGTTATACGTTATATCGTAATGCTACATAACGTTATACGTTATATCGTAATGCTACATAACGTTATACGTTATATCTTTCTGCTGCATAACGTTATACGTTATATCGTAATGCTATATGACGTTATACGATATAACGTAATACTACATAACGTTATACGTCATAACTTAATACTACATAACGTTATACGTTATATTGTAATGCTACATAACGTTGTACGTTATATCGTAATGCTACATAACGTTATACGTTATATCGTAATGCTACATAACGTTATACGTTATATCGTAATGCTACATGACGTTATACGTTATATCGTAATGCTACATAACGTTATACGTTATATCGTAATGCTACATGACGTTATACGTTATATCGTAATGCTACATAACGTTATACGTTATATCGTAATGCTACATGACGTTATACGTTATATCGTAATGCTACATAACGTTATACGTTATATCGTAATGCTACATAACGTTATACGTTATATCGTAACGCTACATAACGTTATACGTTGTATCGTAATGCTACATAACGTTATACGTTATATGGTAATGCTACATAACGTTATACGTGATATCGTATTACCCTATAGCGTAATATATTATATCGTAATGCTACATAACGTTATACGTTATATCGTACTGCTACATAAAGTTATACGTTATATCGTAATGCTACATATAATTATACGTTATATCTTTCTGCTACATAACGTTATACGTTATATCGTAATGCCACATAACGTTATACGATATAACGTAATACTACATAACGTTATACGTTATAACGTAATACTACATAACGTTATACGTTATATTGTAATGCTACATAACGTTGTACGTTATATCGTAATGCTACATAAGGTTGTACGTTATATTGTAATGCTACATAACGTTGTACGTTATATCGTAATGCTACATAACGTTATACGTTATAACTTTCTGCTACATAACGTTATACGTTATAACTTTCTGCTACATAACGTTATACGTTATACCATAATGCTACATAACGTTATACGATATAACGTAATACTACATAACGTTATACGTTATAACGTAATACTATATAACGTTATACGTTATATCATAATGCTACATAACGTTATACGATATAACGTAATACTACATAACGTTATACGTTATAACGTAATACCATATAACGTTATACGTTATATCGTAATGCTACATAACGTTATACGTTATATCGTAATGCTACATAACGTTATACGTTATATCTTTCTGCTACATAACGTTATACGTTATATCGTAATGCTATATGACGTTATACGGTATAACGTAATACTACATAACGTTATACGTCATAACTTAATACTACACAACGTTATACGTTATATTGTAATGCTACATAACGTTGTACGTTATATCGTAATGCTACATAACGTTATACGTTATATCGTAATGCTACATAACGTTATACTTTATATCGTAATGCTACATGACGTTATACGTTATATCGTAATGCTACATAACGTTATACGTTATATCGTAATGCTACATGACGTTATACGTTATATCGTAATGCTACATAACGTTATACGTTATATCGTAATGCTACATAACGTTATACGTTATAACGTATTACCATATAACGTTATACGTTACATCGTAATGCTACATAACGTTATACGTCATATCGTAACGCTACATAACGTTATACGTTGTATCGTAATGCTACATGACGTTATACGTTATATCGTAATGCTACATAACGTTATACGTTATATCGTAATGCTACATAACGTTATACTTTATATCGTAATGCTACATGACGTTATACGTTATATCGTAATGCTACATAACGTTATACGTTATATCGTAATGCTACATGACGTTATACGTTATATGGTAATGCTACATAACGTTGTACGTTATATCGTAATGCTACATAACGTTATACGTTATAACTTTCTGCTACATAACGTTATACGTTATAACTTTCTGCTACATAACGTTATACGTTATACCATAATGCTACATATAATTATACGTTATATCTTTCTGCTACATAACGTTATACGTTATATCGTAATGCCACATAACGTTATAGGATATAACGTAATACTACATAACGTTATACGTTATAACGTAATACTACATAACGTTATACGTTATATTGTAATGCTACATAACGTTGTACGTTATATCGTAATGCTACATAACGTTATACGTTATATCGTAATGCTACATAACGTTATACGTTATAACGTAATACTACATAACGTTATACGTTATATTGTAATGCTACATAACGTTATACGATATATCGTAATACTACATAACGTTATACGTTATATCGTACTGCTACATAACGTTATACGTTATATCGTAATGCTACATATAATTATACGTTATATCTTTCTGCTACATAACGTTATACGTTATATCGTAATGCCACATAACGTTATACGATATAACGTAATACTACATAACGTTATACGTTATAACGTAATACTACATAACGTTATACGTTATATTGTAATGCTACATAACGTTGTACGTTATATCGTAATGCTACATAACGTTATACGTTATAACTTTCTGCTACATAACGTTATACGTTATAACTTTCTGCTACATAACGTTATACGTTATACCATAATGCTACATAACGTTATACGATATAACGTAATACTACATAACGTTATACGTTATATCATAATGCTACATAACGTTATACGATATAACGTAATACTACATAACGTTATACGTTATAACGTAATACTATATAACGTTATACGTTATATCGTAATGCTACATAACGTTATACGTTATATCGTAATGCTACATAACGTTATACGTTATATCTTTCTGCTACATAACGTTATACGTTATATCGTAATGCTATATGACGTTATACGATATAACGTAATACTACATAACGTTATACGTCATAACTTAATACTACATAACGTTATACGTTATATTGTAATGCTACATAACGTTGTACGTTATATCGTAATGCTACATAACGTTATACGTTATATCGTAATGCTACATAACGTTATACTTTATATCGTAATGCTACATGACGTTATACGTTATATCGTAATGCTACATAACGTTATACGTTATATCGTAATGCTACATGACGTTATACGTTATATCGTAATGCTACATAACGTTATACGTTATATCGTAATGCTACATAACGTTATACGTTATAACGTATTACCATATAACGTTATACGTTACATCGTAATGCTACATAACGTTATACGTCATATCGTAACGCTACATAACGTTATACGTTGTATCGTAATGCTACATAACGTTATACGTTATATGGTACTGCTACATAACGTTATACGTTATAACGTAATACTATATAAAGTTATACGTTATATCGTAATGCTACATAACGTTATACGTTATATCGTAATGCTACATAACGTTATACGTCATATCGTAACGCTACATAACGTTATACGTTATATCGTAACGCTACATAACGTTATACGTTATAACGTATTGCCATATAACGTTATACGTTATAGCGTAAAACTACATAACGTTATACGTTATATCGTTATGCTACATAACGTTATACGTTATATCGTAAAGCTACATAACGTTATAGGTTATATCGTTATGCTGCATAACGTTATACGATATAACGTAATACTACATAACGTTATACGTTATAACGTAATACTATATAACGTTATACGTTATATCATAATGCTACATAACGTTATACGATATAACGTAATACTACATAACGTTATACGTTATAACGTAATACTATATAACGTTATACGTTATATCGTAATGCTACATAACGTTATACGTTATAACGTAATACTATATAACGTTATACGTTATATCGTAATGCTACATAACGTTATACGTTATATCGTAATGCTACATAACGTTATACGTTATATTTTTCTGCTATATAACGTTATACGTTATATCGAAATGCTATATGACGTTATACGTTATATCGTAATGCTACATAACGTTATACGTTATATCGTAATGCTACATAACGTTATACGTTGTATCGTAATGCTACATGACGTTATACGATATAACGTAATGCTACATAACGTTATACGTTATATCGTAATGCTACATAACGTTATACGTTATATCGTAATGCTACATGACGTTATACGTTATATCGTAATGCTACATAACGTTATACGTTATATCGTAATGCTACATAACGTTATACGTTATAACGTATTTCCATATAACGTTATACGTTACATCGTAATGCTACATAACGTTATACGTCATATCGTAATGCTACATAACGTTATACGTTGTATCGTAATGCTACATAACGTTATACGTTATATCGTAATGCTACATAACGTTATACGTTATATCGTAATGCTACATGACGTTATACGTTATATCGTAATGCTACATAACGTTATACGTTATATCGTAATGCTACATAACGTTATACGTTACATCGTAATGCTACATAACGTTATACCTTATATCTTTCTGCTACATAACGTTATAGGTTATATCGTAATGCTACATAACGTTATACGTTACAACGTAATACCATATAGCGTTATACGTTACACCGTAATGCTACATAACGTTATACGTTATATCGTAATGCTACATAACGTTATACGATTTAACGTAATACTACATAACGTTATACGTTATAACATAATACTACATAACGTTATACGTTATATCTTTCTGCTACATAACGTTATACGTTATATCATAATGCTACATAACGTTATACGATATAACGTAATACTACATAACGTTATACGTTACAACGTAATACTACATAACGTTATACGTTATATTGTAATGCTACATAACGTTGTACGTTATATCGTAATGCTACATAAGGTTATACGTTATATCGTAATGCTACATAACGTTATACGTTATATCGTAATGCTACATAACGTTATACGTTATATCTTTCTGCTACATAGCGTTATACGTTATATCGTAATGCTGCATGACGTTATACGATATAACGTAATACTACATAACGTTATACGTTATATCGTAATGCTACATAACGTTATACGTTATATCGTAATGCTACATAACGTTATACGTTACAACGTAATACCATATAGCGTTATACGTTACACCGTAATGCTACATAACGTTATACGTCATATCGGAATACTACATAACGTTATACGTTATATCGTAATGCTACATAACGTTATACGTTGTATCGTAATGCTACATAACGTTATACGTTATATCGTAATGCTACATAACGTTATACGATTTAACGTAATACTACATAACGTTATACGTTATAACATAATACTACATAACGTTATACGTTATATTGTAATGCTACATAACGTTGTACGTTATATCGTAATGCTACATAACGTTATACGTTATAACTTTCTGCTACATAATGTTATACGTTATATCATAATGCTACATAACGTTATACGATATAACGTAATACTACATAACGTTATACGTTATAACGTAATACTATATAACGTTATACGTTATATTGTAATGCTACATAACGTTGTACGTTATATCGTAATGCTACATAACGTTATACGTTATTTCGTAATGCTACATAACGTTATACGTTATATCGTAATGCTACATAACGTTATACGTTATATCTTACTGCTACATAACGTTATACGTCATATCGTAATGCTACATAACGTTATACGTTATATCTTTCTGCTACATAACGTTATACGTTATATCTTCCTGCTACATAACGTTATACGTTATATCGTAATGCAACATAACGTTATACGATATAACGTGATACTACATAACGTTATACGTTATAACGTAATACTACATAACGTTATACGTTATATTGTAATGCTACATAACGTTGTACGATATATCGTAATGCTACATAACGTTATACGTTATATCGTAATGCTACATAACGTTATACGTTATATCGTAATGCTACATAACGTTATACGTTATATCGTAATGCTACATAACGTTATACGTTATATCTTTCTGCTACATAACGTTATACGTTATATCGTAATGCTACATAGCGTTATACGTTATATCGTAATGCTACATAACGTTATACGTTATAACGTATTACCACATCACGTTGTACGATATATCGTAATGCTACATAACGTTATACGTCATATCGTAATGCTACATAACGTTATACGTTATATCGTAATGCTACATAACGTCATACGTTATATCGTAATGCTACATAACGTTATACGTGATATCGTATTACTCTATAGCGTAATATATTATATCGTAATGCTACATAACGTTATACGTTATATCGTAATGCTACAAAACGTTATACGTTATATCGTACTGCTACATAACGTTATACGTTATATCGTAATGCTACATAACGTTATACGTTATATCTTTCTGCTACATAACGTTATACGTTATATCGTAAGGCTACATAACGTTATACGATATAACGTAATACTACATAACGTTATACGTTTTAACGTAATACTACATAACGTTATACGTTATATTGTAGTGCTACATAACGTAGTACGTTATATCGTAATGCTACATAAGGTTATACGTTATATCGTAATGCTACATAACGTTATACGTTATATCGTAATGCTACATAACGTTATACGTTATATCGTAATGCTACATAACGTTATACGTCATAACTTA
The DNA here is from genome assembly GCA_936014575.1 of Bombus lapidarius. Lineage (NCBI taxonomy): Eukaryota > Metazoa > Arthropoda > Insecta > Hymenoptera > Apidae > Bombus > Bombus lapidarius. The sequence continues at coordinate 263,937 of CAKXZU010000105.1, read as the reverse complement.
ATACTACATAACGTAATACGTTATATGGTAATGCTACATAACGTTGTACGTTATATCGTAATGCTACATAACGTTATACGTTATAACGTATTACCATATAACGTTATACGTTACATCGTAATGCTACATAACGTTATACGTTATATCTTTCTGCTACATAACGTTATACGTTATATCGTAATGCTACATAACGTTATACGTTATATCGTAATGCTACATAACGTCATACGTTATAACGTATTTCCATATAACGTTATACGTTACATCGTAATGCTACATAACGTTATACGTCATATCGTAATGCTACATAACGTTATACGTTGTATCGTAATGCTACATAACGTTATACGTTACATCGTAATGCTACATAACGTTATACCTTATATCTTACTGCTACATAACGTTATAGGTTATATCGTAATGCTACATAACGTTATACGTTACAACGTAATACCATATAGCGTTATACGTTACACCGTAATGCTACATAACGTTATACGTTATATCGTAATGCTACATAACGTTATACGATTTAACGTAATACTACATAACGTTATACGTTATAACATAATACTACATAACGTTATACGTTATATTGTAATGCTACATAACGTTGTACGTTATGTCGTAATGCTACATAACGTTATACGTTATAACTTTCTGCTACATAACGTTATACGTTATAACTTTCTGCTACATAACGTTATACGTTATACCATAATGCTACATAACGTTATACGATATAACGTAAAACTACATAACGTTATACGTTATATTGTAATGCTACATAACGTTGTACGTTATATCGTAATGCTACATAACGTTATACGTTATATCGTAATGCTACATAACGTTATACGTTATATCGTAATGCTACATGACGTTATACGTTATATCGTAATGCTACATAACGTTATACGTTATATCGTAATGCTACATGACGTTATACGTCATAACTTAATACTACATAACGTTATACGTTATATTGTAATGCTACATAACGTTGTACGTTATATCGTAATGCTACATAACGTTATACGTTATATCGTAATGCTACATAACGTTATACGTTATATCGTAATGCTACATGACGTTATACGTTATATCGTAATGCTACATAACGTTATACGTTATATCGTAATGCTACATAACGTTAAACGTTATATCGTAATGCTACATAACGTTATACGCTATATCGTAATGCTACATAACGTTATACGTTATGTCGTACTGCTACATAACGTTATACGTTATATGGTAATGCTACATAACGTTATACGTTATAACGTATTTCCATATAACGTTATACGTTACATCGTAATGCTACATAACGTTATACGTCATATCGTAATGCTACATAACGTTATACGTTGTATCGTAATGCTACATAACGTTATACGTTACATCGTAATGCTACATAACGTTATACCTTATATCTTACTGCTACATAACGTTATAGGTTATATCGTAATGCTACATAACGTTATACGTTACAACGTAATACCATATAGCGTTATACGTTACACCGTAATGCTACATAACGTTATACGTTATATCGTAATGCTACATAACGTTATACGATTTAACGTAATACTACATAACGTTATACGTTATAACATAATACTACATAACGTTATACGTTATATTGTAATGCTACATAACGTTGTACGTTATGTCGTAATGCTACATAACGTTATACGTTATAACTTTCTGCTACATAACGTTATACGTTATAACTTTCTGCTACATAACGTTATACGTTATACCATAATGCTACATAACGTTATACGATATAACGTAAAACTACATAACGTTATACGTTATATTGTAATGCTACATAACGTTGTACGTTATATCGTAATGCTACATAACGTTATACGTTATATCGTAATGCTACATAACGTTATACGTTATATCGTAATGCTACATGACGTTATACGTTATATCGTAATGCTACATAACGTTATACGTTATATCGTAATGCTACATGACGTTATACGTCATAACTTAATACTACATAACGTTATACGTTATATTGTAATGCTACATAACGTTGTACGTTATATCGTAATGCTACATAACGTTATACGTTATATCGTAATGCTACATAACGTTATACGTTATATCGTAATGCTACATGACGTTATACGTTATATCGTAATGCTACATAACGTTATACGTTATATCGTAATGCTACATAACGTTAAACGTTATATCGTAATGCTACATAACGTTATACGCTATATCGTAATGCTACATAACGTTATACGTTATGTCGTACTGCTACATAACGTTATACGTTATATGGTAATGCTACATAACGTTATACGTGATATCGTAATACCCTATAGCGTAATATATTATATCATAATGCTACATAACGTTATACGTTATATCGTAATGCTACATAACGTTATACGTTATATCGTACTGCTACATAACGTTATACGTTACATCGTAATGCTACATAACGTTATACGTCATATCGTAACGCTACATAACGTTATACGTTGTATCGTAATGCTACATAACGTTATACGTCATATCGTAATGCTACATAACGTTATACGTTATATCGTAATGCTACATAACGTTATACGTCATATCGTAATGCTACATAACGTTATACGTTATATTGTAATGCTACATAACGTTGTACGTTATATCGTAATGCTACATAACGTTATACGTTATATCGTAATGCTACATAACGTTATACGTTATATCGTAATGCTACATGACGTTATACGTTATATCGTAATGCTACATAACGTTATACGTTATATCGTAATGCTACATGACGTTATACGTTATATCGTAATGCTACATAACGTTATACGTTATATCGTAATGCTACATAACGTTATACGTTATAACGTATTACCATATAACGTTATACGTTACATCGTAATGCTACATAACGTTATACGTCATATCGTAACGCTACATAACGTTATACGTTGTATCGTAATGCTACATAACGTTATACGTCATATCGTAATGCTACATAACGTTATACGTTATATCGTAATGCTACATAACGTTATACGTCATATCGTAATGCTACATAACGTTATACGTTATATCGTAATGCTACATAACGTTATACGTCATATCGTAATGCTACATAACGTTATACGTTATATCTTTCTGCTACATAACGTTATACATTATATCGTAATGCTGCATAACGTAATACGATATAACGTAATACTACATAACGTTATACGTTATATCGTAATACAACATAACGCTATACGTTATATCGTAATGCTACACAACGTTATACCTTATATCGTAATGCTACATAACGTTATACGTTACATCGTAATGCTACATAACGTTATACGTTATATCTAACTGGTACATAACGTTATACGTTATATCGTAATGCTACATAACGTTATACGTTATATCGTAATGCTACAAATCGTTATACGTTATAACGTATTACCATATAACGTTATACGTTATATCGTAATGCTACATAACGTTATACGTTATATCGTAATGCTACATAACGTTATACGTCATATCGTAATGCTACATATCGTTATACGTTATATCGTAATGCTACATAACGTTATACGCTATATCGTAATGCTACATAACGTTATACGTTATGTCGTACTGCTACATAACGTTATACGTTATATGGTAATGCTACATAACGTTATACGTGATATCGTATTACCCTATAGCGTAATATATTATATGGTAATGCTACATAACGTTATACGTTATATCGTAATGCTACATAACGTTATACGTTATATTGTAATTCTACATAACGTTGTACGTTATATCGTAATGCTACATAACGTTATACGTTATATCGTAATGCTACATAACGTTATACGTTATATCGTAATGCTACATGACGTTATACGTTATATCGTAATGCTACATAACGTTATACGTTATATCGTAATGCTACATAACTTTATACGTTATATCGTAATGCTACATAACGTTATACGATATAACGTGATACTACATAACGTTATACGTTATATTGTAATGCTACATAACGTTGTACGTTATATCGTAATGCTACATAACGTTATACGTTATATCGTAATGCTACATAACGTTATACGTTATATCGTAATGCTACATGACGTTATACGTTATATCGTAATGCTACATAACGTTATACGTTATATCGTAATGCTACATAACGTTATACGTTATATCGTAATGCTACATAACGTTATACGTTATATCGTAATGCTACATAACGTTATACGATATAACGTGATACTACATAACGTTATACGTTATATTGTAATGCTACATAACGTTGAACGTTATATCGTAATGCTACATAACGTTATACGTTATATCGTAATGCTACATAACGTTATACGTGATATCGTATTACCCTATAGCGTAATATATTATATGGTAATGCTACATAACGTTATACGTTATATCGTAATGCTACATAACGTTATACGTTATATTGTAATGCTACATAACGTTGTACGTTATATCGTAATGCTACATAACGTTATACGTTATATCGTAATGCTACATAACGTTATACGTTATATCGTAATGCTACATGACGTTATACGTTATATCGTAATGCTACATAACGTTATACGTTATATCGTAATGCTACATAACGTTATACGTTATATCGTAATGCCACATAACGTTATACGATATAACGTGATACAACATAACGTTATACGTTATATTGTAATGCTACATAACGTTGTACGTTATATCGTAATGCTACATAACGTTATACGTTATATCGTAATGCTACATAACGTTATACGTTATATCGTAATGCTACATGGCGTTATACGTTATATCGTAATGCTACATAACGTTATACGTTATATCGTAATGCTACATAACGTTATACGTTATAACGTATTACCACATCACGTTATACGTTATATCGTAATGCTACATAACGTTATACGACATATCGTAATGCTACATAACGTTATACGTTATATCTTTCTGCTACATAACGTTATACGTTATATCGTAATGCTACATAACGTTATACGTTATATCGTAATGCTACATAACGTTATACGTTATATCGTAACGCTACATAACGTTATACGCTATATCTTTCTGCTACATAACGTTATACATTATATCGTAATGCTGCATAACGTAATACGATATAACGTAATACTACTTAACGTTATACATTATATCGTAATGCTGCATAACGTAATACGATATAACGTAATACTACATAACGTTATACGTTATATCGTAATACAACATAACGCTATACGTTATATCGTAATGCTACATAACGTTATACGTTATATCGTAATGCTACATAACGTTATACGTTATATCGTAATGCTACATAACGTTATACGTTATATCTTTCTGCTACATAACGTTATACGTTAGATCGTAATGCTACATAACGTTATACGTTATATCTTACTGCTACATAAGGTTATACGTTATATCGTATTGCTACATAACGTTATACGTTACATCGTAATGCTACATAACGTTATACGTTATATCTTTCTGCTACATAACGTTATACGTTATATTGTAATGCTACATGACGTTATACGATATAACGTAATACTACATAACGTTATTCGTTATAACTTAATACTACATAACGTTATACGTTATATTGTAATGCTACATAGCGTAATACGTTATATCATAATGCTACATAACGCTATACAATATAACGTAATACTACATAACGTTATACGTTATAACGTAATACTATATAACGTTATACGTTATATTGTAATGCTACATAACGTTGTACGTTATATCGTAATGCTACATAACGTTATACGTTATTTCGTAATGCTACATAACGATATACGTTATATCGTAATGCTACATAACGTTATACGTTATATCGTAATGCTACATAACGTTATTCGTTATATCGTAATGCTACATAACGTTATACGTTATAACGTATTACCATATAACGTTATACGTTACATCGTAATGCTTCATAACGTTATACCTCATATCGTAATGCTACATAACGTTATACGTTGTATCGTAATGCTACATAACGTTATACGTTATATCGTAATGCTACATAACGTTATACGTTATATCGTAATGCTACATGACGTTATACGTTATATCGTAATGCTACATAACGTTATACGTTATATCTTTCTGCTACATAACGTTATACGTTATATCGTAATGCTACATAACGTTATACGTTATAACATATTACCACATCACGTTATACGTTATATCGTAATGCTACATAACGTTATACGTTATATCGTAATGCTACATAACGTTATACGTCATTTCGTAATGCTACATATCGTTATACGTTATATCGTACTGCTACATAACGTTATACGTTATATGGTAATGCTACATAACGTTATACGTGATATCGTATTACCCTATAGCGTAATATATTATATCGTAATGCTACATGACGTTATACGTTATATCGTAATGCTACATAACGTTATACGTTATATCGTAATGCTACATAACGTTATACGTTATATCGTAATGCTACATAACGTTATACGTTATATCGTAATGCTACATGACGTTATACGTTATATCGTAATGCTACATAACGTTATACGTGATATCTTTCTGCTACATAACGTTATACGTTATATCGTAATGCTACATAACGTTATACGTTATAACATATTACCACATCACGTTATACGTTATATCGTAATGCTACATAACGTTATACGTTATATCGTAATGCTACATAACGTTATACGTCATTTCGTAATGCTACATATCGTTATACGTTATATCGTAATGCTACATAACGTTATACGTCATTTCGTAATGCTACATATCGTTATACGTTATATCGTAATGCTACATAACGTTATACGCTATATCGTAATGCTACATAACGTTATACGTTATGTCGTACTGCTACATAACGTTATACGTTATATGGTAATGCTACATAACGTTATACGTGATATCGTATTACCCTATAGCGTAATATATTATATCGTAATGCTACATGACGTTATACGTTATATTGTAATGCTACATAACGTTGTACGTTATATCGTAATGCTACATAACGTTATACGCTATATCTTTCTGCTACATAACGTTATACATTATATCGTAATGCTGCATAACGTAATACGATATAACGTAATACTACATAACGTTATACGTTATATCGTAATACAACATAACGCTATACGTTATATCGTAATGCTACACAACGTTATACCTTATATCGTAATGCTACATAACGTTATACGTTACATCGTAATGCTACATAACGTTATACGTTATATCTAACTGGTACATAACGTTATACGTTATATCGTAATGCTACATAACGTTATACGTTATATCGTAATGCTACATAACGTTATACGTTATATCGTAATGCTACAAATCGTTATACGTTATAACGTATTACCATATAACGTTATACGTTATATCGTAATGCTACATAACGTTATACGTTATATCGTAATGCTACATAACGTTATACGTCATATCGTAATGCTACATATCGTTATACGTTATATCGTAATGCTACATAACGTTATACGCTATATCGTAATGCTACATAACGTTATACGTTATGTCGTACTGCTACATAACGTTATACGTTATATGGTAATGCTACATAACGTTATACGTGATATCGTATTACCCTATAGCGTAATATATTATATCGTAATGCTACATAACATTATACGTTATATCGTAATGCTACATAACGTTATACGTTATATCGTAATGCTACACAACGTTATACGCTATATCGTAATGCTACATAACGTTATACGTTATGTCGTACTGCTACATAACGTTATACGTTATATGGTAATGCTACATAACGTTATACGTGATATCGTATTACCCTATAGCGTAATATATTATATTGTAATGCTACATAACATTATACGTTATATCGTAATGCTACATAACGTTATGCGTTATATCGTAATGCTACACAACGTTATACGTTATATCGTAATGCTACATAACGTTTTACGTTATGTCGTAATGCCACACAATGTTATACGTTATACCGTATTGCCATATAACGTTATACGTTATATCGTAATGCTACATATCGTTACACGTTATATCGTTATGCAACATAACGTTATACGTTACATCGTAATGCTACATAACGTTATACGTAATAATGTAATGCTTCATTACGTTATACGTTATATCGTAATGCTACATAACGTTACACGTTATATCGTTATGCTACAAAACGTTATACGTTATATCGCAATGCTACATAACGTTATGCGTTATATCCTAATGCTACATAACGTTATACGTTATGTCGTAATGCTACATAACGTTATACGTTATATCGTAATGCTACATGACGGTATACGTTATATCGTAATGCTACATAACGTTATACGTTATATCCTAATGCTACATAACGTTGTACATCATATCGTAATGCTACATAACGTTATACGTTATATCGTAATGCTACATAACGTTATACGTTATGTCGTAATGCTACATAACGTTATACGTTATGTCGTAATGCTACATAACGTTATACGTTATGTCGTAATGCTACATAACGTTATACGTTATGTCGTAATGCTACATAACGTTATACGCTATATCGTACTGCTACATAACGTTATACGTTACATCGTAATGCTACATAACGTTATACGTTATATCGTAATGCTGCATAACGTTATACGTTACATAGTAATGCTACATAACGTTATACGTTATATCGTAATGCTACGTAACGATATACGTTATAACGTATTACCATAAAACTTTATACGTTATATCGCAATGCCACATAACGTTATACGTTATATCGCAATGCTACATAACGTTATAGGTTATATCGCAATGCTACATAACGTTATACGTTATATCGCAATGCTACATAACGTTATACGTTATAACGTATTACCATATAACGTTATACATTACATCCTAATGCTACATAACGTTATACGTTATATCGTAATGCTACATAACGTTATACGTTATATCGTAATGCTACACAACGTTATACGTTATATCGTAATGCTAAATAACGTTTTACGTTATATCGTAATGCCACACAATGTTATACGTTATAACGTATTACCATTTAACGTTATACTTTATATCGTAATGCTACATATCGTTACACGTTATATCGTTATGCTACATAACGTTATACATTACATCGTAATGCTACATAACGATATACCTTATATCGTATTGCTACATAACGTTATACGTTATATCGTAATGCTACATAACGTTATACGCTATATCGTAATGCTACATAACGTTATACGTTATAACGTAATGCTACATTACGTTGTACGTTATATCGCAATGCTACATAACGTTATACGTTATATCGTAATGCTACATAACGTTATACGTCATAATGTAATGCTTCATTACGTTATACGTTATATCGCAATGCTACATAACGTTACACGTTATATCGTTATGCTACAAAACGTTATACGTTATATCGTAATGCTACAAAACGTTATGCTTTATATCCTAATGCAACATAACGTTATACGTTATGTCGTAATGCTACATAACGTTATACGTTATATCGTAATGCTACATGACGTTATACGTTATATCGTAATGCTACACAACGTTATACGTTATGTCGTACTGCTACGTAACGTTATATGATATATGGTAATTCTACATAACGTTATACGTTATAACGTATTACCACATAACGTTATACGTTATATCGCAATGCTACATAACGTTATACGTTATAACGTATTACCATATAACGTTATACATTACATCGTAATGCTACATAACGTTATACGTAATATCGTAATGCTACATAACGTTATACATCATATCGTAATGCTCCATAACGTTATACGAATTATCGTAATGCTACATAATGTTATACGTTATGTCGTAATGCTACATAACGTTGTACATCATATCGTAATGCTACATAACGTTATACGTTATATCGTAATGCTACATAACGTTATACGTTATGTCGTAATGCTACATAACGTTATACGTTATATCGTAATGCTACATGACGGTATACGTTATATCGTAATGCTACATAACGTTATACGTTATATCCTAATGCTACATAACGTTGTACATCATATCGTAATGCTACATAACGTTATACGCTATATCGTACTGCTACATAACGTTATACGTTACATCGTAATGCTACATAACGTTATACGTTATATCGTAATGCTGCATAACGTTATACGTTACATAGTAATGCTACATAACGTTATACGTTATGTCGTAATGCTACATAACGTTATACGTTATGTCGTAATGCTACATAACGTTATACGTTATATCGTAATGCTACATAACGTTATACGCTATATCGTACTGCTACATAACGTTATACGTTACATCGCAATGCTACATAACGTTATACGTTATATCGCAATGCTACATAACGTTATACGTTATATCGCAATGCTACATAACGTTATACGTTATATCGCAATGCTAAATAACGTTATACGTTATAACGTATTACCATATAACGTTATACATTACATCCTAATGCTACATAACGTTATACGTTATATCGTAATGCCACACAATGTTATACGTTATATCGTATTACCATATAACGTTATACTTTATATCGTAATGCTACATATCGTTACACGTTATATCGTTATGCTACATAACGTTATACGTTACATCGTAATGCTATACAACGTTATACGTTATATCGTAATGCTACATAACGTTTTACGTTATATCGTAATGCCACACAATGTTATACGTTATATCGTATTACCATATAACGTTATACTTTATATCGTAATGCTACATATCGTTACACGTTATATCGTTATGCTACATAACGTTATACGTTACATCGTAATGCTACATAACGATATACCTTATATCGTATTGCTACATAACGTTATACGTTATATCGTAATGCTACATAACGTTATACGTTATATCGTAATGCTACATAACGTTATACGTTATAACGTAATGCTACATTACGTTGTACGTTATATCGCAATGCTACATAACGTTATACGTTATATCGCAATGCTACATAACGTTATACGTTATAACGTATTACCATATAACGTTATACATTACATCCTAATGCTACATAACGTTATACGTTATATCGTAATGCTACATAACGTTATACGTTATATCGTAATGCTACACAACGTTATACGTTATATCGTAATGCTAAATAACGTTTTACGTTATATCGTAATGCCACACAATGTTATACGTTATAACGTATTACCATATAACGTTATACTTTATATCGTAATGCTACATATCGTTACACGTTATATCGTTATGCTACATAACGTTATACGTTACATCGTAATGCTACATAACGATATACCTTATATCGTATTGCTACATAACGTTATACGTTATATCGTAATGCTACATAACGTTATACGCTATATCGTAATGCTACATAACGTTATACGTTATAACGTAATGCTACATTACGTTGTACGTTATATCGCAATGCTACATAACGTTATACGTTATATCGTAATGCTACATAACGTTATACGTCATAATGTAATGCTTCATTACGTTATACGTTATATCGCAATGCTACATAACGTTACACGTTATATCGTTATGCTACAAAACGTTATACGTTATATCGTAATGCTACAAAACGTTATGCTTTATATCCTAATGCTACATAACGTTATACGTTATGTCGTAATGCTACATAACGTTATACGTTATATCGTAATGCTACATGACGTTATACGTTATATCGTAATGCTACACAACGTTATACGTTATGTCGTACTGCTACGTAACGTTATATGTTATATGGTAATTCTACATAACGTTATACGTTATAACGTATTACCATATAACGTTATACGTTATATCGCAATGCTACATAACGTTATACGTTATAACGTATTACCATATAACGTTATACATTACATCGTAATGCTACATAACGTTATACGTAATATCGTAATGCTACATAACGTTATACGTTATATCGTAATGCTACACAACATTATACGTTATATCGTAAAGCTACATAACGTTTTACGTTATATCGTAATGCTACATAACGTTATACGTTACATCGTAATGCTACATAACGTTATACGTTATATGGTAATGCTACATAACGTTATACGTTATATGGTAATGCTACATAACGTTATACGTTATAACGTATTACCATATAACGTTATACGTTACATCGTAATGCTACATAACGTTATACGTTATATCGTAATGCTACATAACGTTATACGTTATGTCGTAATGCTACATAACGTTATACGTTATGTCGTAATGCTACATAACGTTATACGCTATATCGTACTGCTACATAACGTTATACGTTACATCGCAATGCTACATAACGTTATACGTTATGTCGTAATGCTACATAACGTTATACGTTATGTCGTAATGCTACATAACGTTATACGTTATATCGTAATGCTACATAACGTTATACGCTATATCGTAATGCTACATAACGTTATACGTTATGTCGTAATGCTACATAACGTTATACGTTATGTCGTAATGCTACATAACGTTATACGCTATATCGTACTGCTACATAACGTTATACGTTACATCGCAATGCTACATAACGTTTTACGTTATATCGTAATGCCACACAATGTTATACGTTATAACGTATTACCATATAACGTTATACTTTATATCGTAATGCTACATATCGTTACACGTTATATCGTTATGCTACATAACGTTATACGTTACATCGTAATGCTACATAACGATATACCTTATATCGTATTGCTACATAACGTTATACGTTATATCGTAATGCTACATAACGTTATACGTTATATCGTAATGCTACATAACGTTATACGTTATAACGTAATGCTACATTACGTTGTACGTTATATCGCAATGCTACATAACGTTACACGTTATATCGTTATGCTACAAAACGTTATACGTTATATCGTAATGCTACAAAACGTTATGCTTTATATCCTAATGCTACATAACGTTATACGTTATGTCGTAATGCTACATAACGTTATACGTTATATCGTAATGCTACATGACGTTATACGTTATATCGTAATGCTACACAACGTTATACGTTATATCGTACAGCTACGTAACGTTATACGTTATATGGTAATTCTACATAACGTTATACGTTATAACGTATTACCATATAACGTTATACGTTATAACGTATTACCATATAACGTTATACGTTATATCGCAATGCTACATAACGTTATACGTTATAACGTATTACCATATAACGTTATGCATTACATCGTAATGCTACATATCGTTATACGTAATATCGTAATGCTACATAACGTTATACGTTATATCGTATTGCTACATAACGTTATACGTTATATCGTAATGCTACATAACGTTATACGTTATATCGTAATGCTACATAACGTTATACGTTATAACGTAATGCGACATTACGTTGTACGTTATATCGCAATGCTACATAACGTTATACGTTATATCGTAATGCTACATAACGTTATACGTCATAATGTAATGCTTCATTACGTTATACGTTATATCGTAATGCTACATAACGTTACACGTTATATCGTTATGCTACAAAACGTTATACGTTATATCGTGATGCTACATAACGTTATGCGTTATATCCTAATGCTACATAACGTTATACGTTATGTCGTAATGCTACATAACGTTATACGCTATATCGTACTGCTACATAACGTTATACGTTACATCGTAAAGCTACATAACGTTATACGTTATATCGTAATGCTACATAACGTTATACGTTATATGGTAATGCTACATAACGTTATACGTTATAACGTATTACCATATAACGTTATACGTTACATCGTAATGCTACATAACGTTATACGTTATATCGTAATGCTACATAACGTTATACGTTATGTCGTAATGCTACATAACGTTATACGTTATGTCGTACTGCTACATAACGTTATACGTTATATCGTAATGCTACATAACGTTATACGCTATATCGTACTGCTACATAACGTTATACGTTACATCGCAATGCTACATAACGTTATACGTTATATCGCAATGCTACATAACGTTATACGTTATATCGCAATGCTAAATAACGTTATACGTTATAACGTATTACCATATAACGTTATACATTACATCCTAATGCTACATAACGTTATACGTTATATCGCAATGCTACATAACGTTATACGTTATAACGTATTACCATATAACGTTATACATTACATCGACATGCTACATAACGTTATACGTAATATCGTAATGCTACATAACGTTATACGTTATATCGTAATGCTACACAACGTTATACGTTATATCGTAATGCTACATAACGTTTTACGTTATATCGTAATGCTACATAACGTTATACGTTATATCGTAATGCTACATAACGTTATACGTTATAACGTAATGCGACATTACGTTGTACGTTATATCGCAATGCTACATAACGTTATACGTCATAATGTAATGCTTCATTACGTTATACGTTATATCGTAATGCTACATAACGTTACACGTTATATCGTTATGCTACAAAACGTTATTCGTTACATTGTAATGCTACATAACGTTATACATCATATCGTAATGCTACATAACGTTATACGTTATATCGTAATGCTACATAACTTTATACGTTATATCGTAATGCTACATAACGTTATGCGTTATATCCTAATGCTACATAACGTTATACGTTATGTCGTAATGCTACATAACGTTGTACGTTATATCGCAATGCTACATAACGTTATACGTTATATCGTAATGCTACATAACGTTATACGACATAATGTAATGCTTCATTACGTTATACGTTATATCGTAATGCTACATAACGTTACACGTTATATCGTTATGCTACAAAACGTTATTCGTTACATTGTAATGCTACATAACGTTATACATCATATCGTAATGCTACATAACGTTATACGTTATATCGTAATGCTACATAACTTTATACGTTATATCGTAATGCTACATAACGTTATACGTTATATCGTAATGCTACATAACGTTATACGTTATATCGTAATGCTACATAACGTTATGCGTTATATCCTAATGCTACATAACGTTATACGTTATGTCGTAATGCTACATAACGTTATACGTTATATCGTAATGCTACATGACGTTATACGTTATATCGTAATGCTACATAACGTTATACGTTATATCCTAATGCTACATAACGTTATACGCTGTATCGTAATGCTACATAACGTTATACGTTATATCGTAATGCTACATAACGTTATACGTTATATCGTAATGCTACATAACGTTGTACGTTATAACGTATTACCATATAACGTTATACGTTACATCGTAATGCTACATAACGTTATACATCATATCGTAATGCTACATAACGTTATACGTTATATCGTAATGCTACATAACGTTATATGTTATGTCGTAATGCTACATAACGTTATACGTTACATCGTAATGCTACATAACGATATACCTTATATCGTATTGCTACATAACGTTATGCGTTATGTCCTAATGCTACATAACGTTATACGTTATATCGTAATGCTACATAACGTTATACGTTATATCGTAATGCTACATAACGTTATGCGTTATATCCTAATGCTACATAACGATATACGTTATGTCGTAATGCTACATAACGTTATACGTTATATCGTAATGCTACATGACGTTATACGTTATATCGTAATGCTACATAACGTTATGCGTTATATCCTAATGCTACATAACGTTATACGTTATGTCGTAATGCTACATAACGTTATACGTTATATCGTAATGCTACATGACGTTATACGTTATGTCGTAATGCTACATAACGTTATACGTTACATCGTAATGCTACATAACGATATACCTTATATCGTATTGCTACATAACGTTATGCGTTATGTCCTAATGCTACATAACGTTATACGCTGTATCGTAATGCTACATAACGTTATACGTTATATCGTAATGCTACATAACGTTATACGTTATATCGTAATGCTACATAACGTTGTACGTTATAACGTATTACCATATAACGTTATACGTTACATCGTAATGCTACATAACGTTATACATCATATCGTAATGCTACATAACGTTATACGTTATATCGTAATGCTACATAACGTTATACGTTATGTCGTAATGCTACATAACGTTATACGTTACATCGTAATGCTACATAACGATATACCTTATATCGTATTGCTACATAACGTTATGCGTTATGTCCTAATGCTACGTAACGTTATACGTTATATCGTAATGCTACATAACGTTATACGTTATATCGTAATGCTACATAACGTTATGCGTTATATCCTAATGCTACATAACGTTATACGTTATGTCGTAGTGCTACATAACGTTATACGTTATATCGTAATGCTACATGACGTTATACGTTATATCGTAATGCTACATAACGTTATACGTTATATCCAAATGCTACATAACGTTATACGCTGTATCGTAATGCTACATAACGTTATACGTTATATCGTAATGCTACATAACGTTATACATCATATCGTAATGCTACATAACGTTATACGTTATATCGTAATGCTACATAACGTTATACGTTATGTCGTAATGCTACATAACGTTATACGTTATATCGTAATGCTACATAACGTTATACGCCATATCGTACTGCTACATAACGTTATACGTTACATCGTAATGCTACATAACGTTATACGTCATAATGTAATGCTTCATTACGTTATACGTTATATCGTAATGCTACATGACGTTATACGTTATATCGTAATGCTACATAACGTTATACGTTATATCCTAATGCTACATAACGTTATACGCTGTATCGTAATGCTACATAACGTTATACGTTATATCGTAATGCTACATAACGTTATACGTTATATCGTAATGCTACATAACGTTATACGTTATGTCGTAATGCTACATAACGTTATACGTTACATCGTAATGCTACATAACGTTATACATCACATCGTAATGCTACATAACGTTATACGTTATATCGTAATGCTACATAACGTTATACGTTATGTCGTAATGCTACATAACGTTATACGTTACATCGTAATGCTACATAACGATATACCTTATATCGTATTGCTACATAACGTTATGCGTTATGTCCTAATGCTACATAACGTTATACGTTATATCGTAATGCTACATAACGTTATACGTTATATCGTAATGCTACATAACGTTATGCGTTATATCCTAATGCTACATAACGATATACGTTATGTCGTAATTCTACATAACGTTATACGTTATATCGTAATGCTACATGACGTTATACGTTATATCGTAATGCTACATAACGTTATGCGTTATATCGTAATGCTACATAACGTTATACGTTATGTCGTAATGCTACATAACGTTATACGTTATATCGTAATGCTACATGACGTTATACGTTATGTCGTAATGCTACATAACGTTATACGTTACATCGTAATGCTACATAACGATATACCTTATATCGTATTGCTACATAACGTTATGCGTTATGTCCTAATGCTACATAACGTTATACGCTGTATCGTAATGCTACATAACGTTATACGTTATATCGTAATGCTACATAACGTTATACGTTATATCGTAATGCTACATAACGTTGTACGTTATAACGTATTACCATATAACGTTATACGTTACATCGTAATGCTACATAACGTTATACATCATATCGTAATGCTACATAACGTTATACGTTATATCGTAATGCTACATAACGTTATACGTTATGTCGTAATGCTACATAACGTTATACGTTACATCGTAATGCTACATAACGATATACCTTATATCGTATTGCTACATAACGTTATGCGTTATGTCCTAATGCTACATAACGTTATACGTTATATCGTAATGCTACATAACGTTATACGTTATATCGTAATGCTACATAACGTTATGCGTTACATCCTAATGCTACATAACGTTATACGTTATGTCGTAATGCTACATAACGTTATACGTTATATCGTAATGCTACATGACGTTATACGTTATATCGTAATGCTACATAACTTTATACGTTATATCCAAATGCTACATAACGTTATACGCTGTATCGTAATGCTACATAACGTTATACGTTATATCGTAATGCCACATAACGTTATACATCATATCGTAATGCTACATAACGTTATACGTTATATCGTAATGCTGCATAACGTTATACGTTATGTCGTAATGCTACATAACGTTATACGTTATATCGTAATGCTACATAACGTTATACGCCATATCGTACTGCTACATAACGTTATACGTTACATCGTATTGCTACATAACGTTATACGTCATAATGTAATGCTTCATTACGTTATACGTTATATCGTAATGCTACATGACGTTATACGTTATATCGTAATGCTACATAACGTTATACGTTATATCCTAATGCTACATAACGTTATACGCTGTATCGTAATGCTACATAACGTTATACGTTATATCGTAATGCTACATAACGTTATACGTTATATCGTAATGATACATAACGTTGTACGTTATAACGTATTACCATATAACGTTATACGTTACATCGTAATGCTACATAACGTTATACATCATATAGTAATGCTACATAACGTTATACGTTATATCGTAATGCTACATAACGTTATACGTTATGTCGTAATGCTACATAACGTTATACGTTACATCGTAATGCTACATAACGATATACCTTATATCGTATTGCTACATAACGTTATGCGTTATGTCCTAATGCTACATAACGTTATACGTTATATCGTAATGCTACATAACGTTATACGTTATATCGTAATGCTACATAACGTTATGCGTTATATCCTAATGCTACATAACGTTATACGTTATGTCGTAATGCTACATAACGTTATACGTTATATCGTAATGCTACATGACGTTATACGTTATATCGTAATGCTACATAACGTTATGCGTTATATCCTAATGCTACATAACGTTATACGTTATGTCGTAATGCTACATAACGTTATACGTTATATCGTAATGCTACATGACGTTATACGTTATATCGTAATGCTACATAACGTTATACGTTATATCCAAATGCTACATAACGTAATACGCTGTATCGTAATGCTACATAACGTTATACGTTATATCGTAATGCTACATAACGTTATACATCATATCGTAATGCTACATAACGTTATACGTTATATCGTAATGCTACATAACGTTATACGTTATGTCGTAATGCTACAAAACGTTATACGTTACATGGTAATGCTACATAACGATATATCTTATATCGTATTGCTACATAACGTTATGCGTTATGTCCTAATGCTACATAACGTTATACGTTATATCGTAATGCTACATAACGTTATACGTTATATCGTAATGCTACATGACGTTATACGTTATATCGTAATGCTACATAACGTTATACGTTATATCCTAATGCTACATAACGTTATACGCTGTATCGTAATGCTACATAACGTTATACGTTGTATCGTAATGCTACATAACGTTATACGTTATATCGTAATGCTACATAACGTTGTACGTTATAACGTATTACCATATAACGTTATACGTTACATCGTAATGCTACATAACGTTATGCGTTTTATCCTAATGCTACATAACGTTATACGTTATGTCGTAATGCTACATAACGTTATACGTTATATCGTAATGCTACATGACGTTATACGTTATATCATAACGCTACATAACGTTATACGTTATATCCTAATGCTACATAACGTTATACGCTGTATCGTAATGCTACATAACGTTATACGCTATATCGTGATGCTACATAACGTTATGCGTTATATCCTAATGCTACATAACGTTATACGTTATGTCGTAATGCTACATAACGTTATACGTTATATCGTAATGCTACATGACGTTATACGTTATATCGTAATGCTACATAACGTTATACGTTATATCCTAATGCTGCATAACGTTATACGCTGTATCGTAATGCTACATAACGTTATACGTTATATCGTTATGCTACAAAACGTTATACGTTATATCGTGATGCTACATAACGTTATGCGTTATATCCTAATGCTACATAACGTTATACGTTATGTCGTAATGCTACATAACGTTATACGTTATATCGTAATGCTACATGACGTTATACGTTATATCGTAATGCTACATAACGTTATACGTTATATCCTAATGCTGCATAACGTTATACGCTGTATCGTAATGCTACATAACGTTATACGTTATATCGTAATGCTACATAACGTTATGCGTTATATCCTAATGCTACATAACGTTATACGTTATGTCGTAATGCTACATAACGTTATACGTTATATCGTAATGCTACATGACGTTATACTTTATATCGTAATGCTACATAACGTTATGCGTTATATCCTAATGCTACATAACGTTATACGTTATGTCGTAATGCTACATAACGTTATACGTTATATCGTAATGCTACATGACGTTATACGTTATATCGTAATGCTACATAACGTTATACGTTATATCCAAATGCTACATAACGTAATACGCTGTATCGTAATGCTACATAACGTTATACGTTATATCGTAATGCTACATAACGTTATACATCATATCGTAATGCTACATAACGTTATACGTTATATCGTAATGCTACATAACGTTATACGTTATGTCGTAATGCTACAAAACGTTATACGTTACATGGTAATGCTACATAACGATATATCTTATATCGTATTGCTACATAACGTTATGCGTTATGTCCTAATGCTACATAACGTTATACGTTATATCGTAATGCTACATAACGTTATACGTTATATCGTAATGCTACATGACGTTATACGTTATATCGTAATGCTACATAACGTTATACGTTATATCCTAATGCTACATAACGTTATACGCTGTATCGTAATGCTACATAACGTTATACGTTGTATCGTAATGCTACATAACGTTATACGTTATATCGTAATGCTACATAACGTTGTACGTTATAACGTATTACCATATAACGTTATACGTTACATCGTAATGCTACATAACGTTATACATCATATCGTAATGCTACATAACGTTATACGTTATATCGTAATGCTACATAACGTTATACGTTATGTCGTAATGCTACATAACGTTATACGTTACATCGTAATGCTACATAACGATATACCTTATATCGTATTGCTACATAACGTTATGCGTTATGTTCTAATGCTACATAACGTTATACGTTATATCGTAATGCTACATAACGTTATACGTTATATCGTAATGCTACATAACGTTATGCGTTATATCCTAATGCTACATAACGTTATACGTTATGTCGTAATGCTACATAACGTTATACGTTATATCGTAATGCTACATGACGTTATACGTTATATCGTAATGCTACATAACGTTATGCGTTATATCCTAATGCTACATAACGTTATACGTTATGTCGTAATGCTACATAACGTTATACGTTATATCGTAATGCTACATGACGTTATACGTTATGTCGTAATGCTACATAACGTTATACGTTACATCGTAATGCTACATAACGATATACCTTATATCGTATTGCTACATAACGTTATGCGTTATGTCCTAATGCTACATAACGTTATACGCTGTATCGTAATGCTACATAACGTTATACGTTATATCGTAATGCTACATAACGTTATACGTTATATCGTAATGCTACATAACGTTGTACGTTATAACGTATTACCATATAACGTTATACGTTACATCGTAATGCTACATAACGTTATACATCATATCGTAATGCTACATAACGATATACGTTATATCGTAATGCTACATAACGTTATACGTTATGTCGTAATGCTACATAACGTTATACGTTACATCGTAATGCCACATAACGATATACCGTATATCGTGTTGCTACATAACGTTATGCGTTATGTCCTAATGCTACATAACGTTATACGTTATATCGTAATGCTACATAACGTTATACGTTATATCCAAATGCTACATAACGTTATACGCTGTATCGTAATGCTACATAACGTTATACGTTATATCGTAATGCTACATAACGTTATACATCATATCGTAATGCTACATAACGTTATACGTTATATCGTAATGCTACATAACGTTATGCGTTTTATCCTAATGCTACATAACGTTATACGTTATGTCGTAATGCTACATAACGTTATACGTTATATCGTAATGCTACATGACGTTATACGTTATATCATAACGCTACATAACGTTATACGTTATATCCTAATGCTACATAACGTTATACGCTGTATCGTAATGCTACATAACGTTATACGCTATATCGTACTGCTACATAACGTTATACGTTACATCGTAATGCTACACGACGTTATACGTTATAACGTAATGCTACATTACGTTGTACGTTATATCGCAATTCTACATAACGTTATACGTTATATCGTAATGCTACATAACGTTATACGTCATAATGTAATGCTTCATTACGTTATACGTTATATCGTAATGCTACATAACGTTACACGTTATATCGTTATGCTACAAAACGTTATACGTTATATCGTGATGCTACATAACGTTATGCGTTATATCCTAATGCTACATAACGTTATACGTTATGTCGTAATGCTACATAACGTTATACGTTATATCGTAATGCTACATGACGTTATACGTTATATCGTTATGCTACATAACGTTATACGTTATATCCTAATGCTGCATAACGTTATACGCTGTATCGTAATGCTACATAACGTTATGCGTTATATCGTAATGCTACATAACGTTATACCTTATATCGTAAAGCTACATAACGTTGTACGTTATAACGTATTACCATATAACGTTATTCGTTACATTGTAATGCTACATAACGTTATACGCTGTATCGTAATGCTACATAACGTTATACGTTATATCGTAATGCTACATAACGTTATGCGTTATATCGTAATGCTACATAACGTTATACCTTATATCGTAAAGCTACATAACGTTGTACGTTATAACGTATTACCATATAACGTTATTCGTTACATTGTAATGCTATATAACGTTATACTTTATATCCTAATGCTGCATAACGTTATACGCTATATCGTACTGCTACATAACGTTATACGTTACATCGTAATGCTACACGACGTTATACGTTATAACGTAATGCTACATAACGTTATACGTTATGTCGTAATGCTACATAACGTTATACGTTACATCGTAATGCTACATAACGATATACCTTATATCGTATTGCTACATAACGTTATGCGTTATGTCCTAATGCTACTTAACGTTATACGTTATATCGTAATGCTACATAACGTTATACGTTATATCGTAATGCTACATAACGTTATGCGTTATATCCTAATGCTACATAACGTTATACGTTATGTCGTAATGCTACATAACGTTATACGTTATATCGTAATGCTACATGACGTTATACGTTATATCGTAATGCTACATAACGTTATGCGTTATATCCTAATGCTACATAACGTTATACGTTATGTCGTAATGCTACATAACGTTATACGTTATATCGTAATGCTACATGACGTTATACGTTATGTCGTAATGCTACATAACGTTATACGTTACATCGTAATGCTACATAACGATATACCTTATATCGTATTGCTACATAACGTTATGCGTTATGTCCTAATGCTACATAACGTTATACGCTGTATCGTAATGCTACATAACGTTATACGTTATATCGTAATGCTACATAACGTTATACGTTATATCGTAATGCTACATAACGTTGTACGTTATAACGTATTACCATATAACGTTATACGTTACATCGTAATGCTACATAACGTTATACATCATATCGTAATGCTACATAACGTTATACGTTATATCGTAATGCTACATAACGTTATACGTTATGCCGTAATGCTACATAACGTTATACGTTACATCGTAATGCTACATAACGATATACCTTATATCGTATCGCTACATAACGTTATGCGTTATGTCCTAATGCTACATAACGTTATACGTTATATCGTAATGCTACATAACGTTATACGTTATATCCAAATGCTACATAACGTTATACGCTGTATCGTAATGCTACATAACGTTATACGTTATATCGTAATGCTACATAACGTTATACATCATATCGTAATGCTACATAACGTTATACGTTATATCGTAATGCTACATAACGTTATGCGTTTTATCCTAATGCTACATAACGTTATACGTTATGTCGTAATGCTACATAACGTTATACGTTATATCGTAATGCTACATGACGTTATACGTTATATCATAATGCTACATAACGTTATACGTTATATCCTAATGCTACATAACGTTATACGCTGTATCGTAATGCTACATAACGTTATACGCTATATCGTATTGCTACATAACGTTATACGTTACATCGTAATGCTACACGACGTTATACGTTATGTCCTAATGCTACATAACGTTATACGTTATATCGTAATGCTACATAACGTTATACGTTATATCGTAATGCTACATAACGTTATGCTTTATATCCTAATGCTACATAACGTTGTACGTTATAACGTATTACCATATAACGTTATACGTTACATCGTAATGCTACATAACGTTATACATCATATCGTAATGCTACATAACGTTATACGTTATATCGTAATGCTACATAACGTTATACGTTATGTCGTAATGCTACATAACGTTATACGTTACATCGTAATGCTACATAACGATATACCTTATATCGTATCGCTACATAACGTTATGCGTTATGTCCTAATGCTACATAACGTTATACGTTATATCGTAATGCTACATAACGTTATACGTTATATCCAAATGCTACATAACGTTATACGCTGTATCGTAATGCTACATAACGTTATACGTTATATCGTAATGCTACATAACGTTATACATCATATCGTAATGCTTCATAACGTTATACGTTATATCGTAATGCTATATAACGTTATGCGTTTTATCCTAATGCTACATAACGTTATACGTTATGTCGTAATGCTACATAACGTTATACGTTATATCGTAATGCTACATGACGTTATACGTTATATCATAATGCTACATAACGTTATACGTTATATCCTAATGCTACATAACGTTATACGCTGTATCGTAATGCTACATAACGTTATACGCTATATCGTATTGCTACATAACGTTATACGTTACATCGTAATGCTACACGACGTTATACGTTATAACGTAATGCTACATTACGTTGTACGTTATATCGCAATGCTACATTACGTTGTACGTTATATCGCAATGCTACATAACGTTATACGTTATATCGTAATGCTACATAACGTTATACGTCATAATGTAATGCTTCATTACGTTATACGTTATATCGTAATGCTACATAACGTTACACGTCATATCGTTATGCTACAAAACGTTATACGTTATATCGTGATGCTACATAACGTTATGCGTTATATCCTAATGCTACATAACGTTATACGTTATGTCGTAATGCTACATAACGTTATACGTTATAACGTAATGCTACATAACGTTATACGTTATATCGTAATGCTACATAACGTTATACGTTATATCGTAATGCTACATAACGTTGTACGTTATAACGTATTACCATATAACGTTATACGTTATATCGTAATGCTACATAACGTTACACGTCATATCGTTATGCTACAAAACGTTATACGTTATATCGTGATGCTACATAACGTTATGCGTTATATCCTAATGCTACATAACGTTATACGTTATGTCGTAATGCTACATAACGTTATACGTTATATCGTAATGCTACATGACGTTATACGTTATATCGTAATGCTACATAACGTTATACGTTATATCCTAATGCTGCATAACGTTATACGCTGTATCGTAACGCTACATAACGTTATGCGTTATATCGTAATGCTACATAACGTTATACCTTATATCGTAAAGCTACATAACGTTGTACGTTATAACGTATTACCATATAACGTTATACGCTACATCGTAATGCTACATAACGTTATACATCATATCGTAATGCTACATAACGTTATACGTTATATCGTAATGCTACATAACTTTATACGTTATATCGTAAGGCTACATAACGTTATACGTTATATCGTAATGCTACATAACGTTATACGTTATATCGTAATGCTACATAACGTTATGCGTTATATCCTAATGCTACATAACGTTATACGTTATGTCGTAATGCTACATAACGTTATACGTTATATCGTAATGCTACATGACGTTATACGTTATATCGTAATGCTACATAACGTTATACGTTATACCCTAATGCTACATAACGTTATACGCTGTATCGTAATGTTACATAACGTTATACGTTATATCGTAATGCTACATAACGTTATACGTTATATCGTAATGCTACATAACGTTGTACGTTATAACGTATTACCATATAACGTTATACGTTACATCGTAATGCTACATAACGTTATACATCATATCGTAATGCTACATAACGTTATACGTTATATCGTAATGCTACATAACGTTATACGTTATGTCGTAATGCTACATAACGTTATACGTTACATCGTAATGCTACATAACGATATACCTTATATCGTATTGCTACATAACGTTATGCGTTATGTCCTAATGCTACATAACGTTATACGTTATATCGTAATGCTACATAACGTTATACGTTATATCGTAATGCTACATAACGTTATGCGTTATATCCTAATGCTACATAACGTTATACGTTATGTCGTAATGCTACATAACGTTATACGTTATATCGTAATGCTACATGACGTTATACGTTATATCGTAATGCTACATAACGTTATGCGTTATATCCTAATGCTACATAACGTTATACGTTATGTCGTAATGCTACATAACGTTATACGTTATATCGTAATGCTACATGACGTTATACGTTATGTTGTAATGCTACATAACGTTATACGTTACATCGTAATGCTACATAACGATATACCTTATATCGTATTGCTACATAACGTTATGCGTTATGTCCTAATGCTACATGACGTTATACGCTGTATCGTAATGCTACATAACGTTATACGTTATATCGTAATGCTACATAACGTTATACGTTATATCGTAATGCTACATAACTTTATACGCTATATCGTACTGCTACATAACGTTATACGTTACATCGTAATGCTACATAACGTTATACGTCATAATGTAATGCTTCATTACGTTATACGTTATATCGTAATGCTACATGACGTTATACGTTATATCGTAATGCTACATAACGTTATACGTTATATCCTAATGCTACATAACGTTATACGCTGTATCGTAATGCTACATAACGTTATACGTTATATCGTAATGCTACATAACGTTATACGTTATATCGTAATGCTACATAACGTTGTACGTTATAACGTATTACCATATAACGTTATACGTTACATCGTAATGCTACATAACGTTATACATCATATAGTAATGCTACATAACGTTATACGTTATATCGTAATGCTACATAACGTTATACGTTATATCGTAATGCTACATAACGTTGTTCGTTATAACGTATTACCATATAACGTTATACGTTACATCGTAATGCTACATAACGTTATACGTTATATCGTAATGCTACATGACGTTATACGTTATATCGTAATGCTACATAACGTTATACGTTATATCCTAATGCTACATAACGTTGTACGTTATATCGTAATGCTACATAACGTTATACGTTATAACTTTCTGCTACATAACGTTATACGTTATAACTTTCTGCTACATAACGTTATACGTTATACCATAATGCTACATAACGTTATACGATATAACGTAATACTACATAACGTTATACGTTATAACGTAATACTATATAACGTTATACGTTATATCATAATGCTACATAACGTTATACGATATAACGTAATACTACATAACGTTATACGTTATAACGTAATACTATATAACGTTATACGTTATATCGTAATGCTACATAACGTTATACGTTATATCGTAATGCTACATAACGTTATACGTTATATCTTTCTGCTACATAACGTTATACGTTATATCGTAATGCTATATGACGTTATACGATATAACGTAATACTACATAACGTTATACGTCATAACTTAATACTACACAACGTTATACGTTATATTGTAATGCTACATAACGTTGTACGTTATATCGTAATGCTACATAACGTTATACGTTATATCGTAATGCTACATAACGTTATACTTTATATCGTAATGCTACATGACGTTATACGTTATATCGTAATGCTACATAACGTTATACGTTATATCGTAATGCTACATGACGTTATACGTTATATCGTAATGCTACATAACGTTATACGTTATATCGTAATGCTACATAACGTTATACGTTATAACGTATTACCATATAACGTTATACGTTACATCGTAATGCTACATAACGTTATACGTCATATCGTAACGCTACATAACGTTATACGTTGTATCGTAATGCTACATAACGTTATACGTTATATGGTAATGCTACATAACGTTGTACGTTATATCGTAATGCTACATAACGTTATACGTTATAACTTTCTGCTACATAACGTTATACGTTATAACTTTCTGCTACATAACGTTATACGTTATACCATAATGCTACATATAATTATACGTTATATCTTTCTGCTACATAACGTTATACGTTATATCGTAATGCCACATAACGTTATACGATATAACGTAATACTACATAACGTTATACGTTATAACGTAATACTACATAACGTTATACGTTATATTGTAATGCTACATAACGTTGTACGTTATATCGTAATGCTACATAACGTTATACGTTATATCGTAATGCTACATAACGTTATACGTTATAACGTAATACTACATAACGTTATACGTTATATTGTAATGCTACATAACGTTATACGATATAACGTAATACTACATAACGTTATACGTTATATCGTACTGCTACATAACGTTATACGTTATATCGTAATGCTACATA
Organism: Bombus lapidarius; assembly: GCA_936014575.1. Classification (NCBI taxonomy): domain Eukaryota; kingdom Metazoa; phylum Arthropoda; class Insecta; order Hymenoptera; family Apidae; genus Bombus; species Bombus lapidarius. The sequence continues at coordinate 234,887 of CAKXZU010000105.1, read as the reverse complement.
TAATTATACGTTATATCTTTCTGCTACATAACGTTATACGTTATATCGTAATGCCACATAACGTTATACGATATAACGTAATACTACATAACGTTATGCGTTATAACGTAATACTACATAACGTTATACGTTATATTGTAATGCTACATAACGTTGTACGTTATATCGTAATGCTACATAACGTTATACGTTATAACTTTCTGCTACATAACGTTATACGTTATAACTTTCTGCTACATAACGTTATACGTTATACCATAATGCTACATAACGTTATACGATATAACGTAATACTACATAACGTTATACGTTATATCCTAATGCTACATAACGTTATACGCTGTATCGTAATGCTACATAACGTTATACGTTATATCGTAATGCTACATAACGTTATACGTTATATCGTAATGCTACATAACGTTGTACGTTATAACGTATTACCATATAACGTTATATGTTACATCGTAATGCTACATAACGTTATACATCATATAGTAATGCTACATAACGTTATACGTTATATCGTAATGCTACATAACGTTATACGTTATATCGTAATGCTACATAACGTTGTACGTTATAACGTATTACCATATAACGTTATACGTTACATCGTAATGCTACATAACGTTATACGTTATATCGTAATGCTACATGACGTTATACGTTATATCGTAATGCTACATAACGTTATACGTTATATCCTAATGCTACATAACGTTATACGCTGTATCGTAATGCTACATACCGTTATACGTTATATCGTAATGCTACATAACGTTATACGTTATATCGTAATGCTACATAACGTTGTACGCTATAACGTATTACCATATAACGTTATACGTTACATTGTAATGCTACATAACGTTATACATCATATCGTAATGCTACATAACGTTATACGTTATATCGTAATGCTACATAACGTCATGCGTTTTGTCCTAATGCTACATAACGTTATACGTTATGTCGTAATGCTACATAACGTTATACGTTATATCGTAATGCTACATGACGTTATACGTTATATCGTAATGCTACATAACGTTATACGTTATATCCTAATGCTACATAACGTTATACGCTTTATCGTAATGCTACATAACGTTATACGCTATATCGTACTGCTACATAACGTTATACGTTACATCGTAATGCTACATGACGTTATACGTTATATCGTAATGCTACATAACGTTATGCGTTTTATCCTAATGCTACATAACGTTATACGTTATGTCGTAATGCTACATAACGTTATACGTTATATCGTAATGCTACATGACGTTATACGTTATATCGTAATGCTACATGACGTTATACGTTATATCGTAATGCTACATAACGTTATGCGTTTTATCCTAATGCTACATAACGTTATACGTTATGTCGTAATGCTACATAACGTTATACGTTACATCGTAATGCTACATGACGTTATACGTCATAATGTAATACTTCATTACGTTACACGTTATATCGTAATGCTACATAACGATATACCTTATATCGTATTGCTACATAACGTTATGAGTTATGTCCTAATGCTACATAACGTTATACGTTATATCGTAATGCTACATAACGTTATACGTTATATCGTAATGCTACATAACGTTATACATCATATCGTAATGCTACATAACGTTATACGTTATATCGTAATGCTACATAACGTTATACGTTATGTCGTAATGCTACATAACGTTATACGTTATATCGTAATGCTACATAACGTTATACGCTATATCGTACTGCTACATAACGTTATACGTTACATCGTAATGCTACATAACGTTATACGTCATAATGTAATGCTTCATTACGTTATACGTTCTATCGTAATGCTACATGACGTTATACGTTATATCGTAATGCTACATAACGTTATACGTTATATCCTAATGCTACATAACGTTATACGCTGTATCGTAATGCTACATAACGTTATACGTTATATCGTAATGCTACATAACGTTATACGTTATATCGTAATGCTACATAACGTTATGCGTTATATCCTAATGCTACATAACGTTATACGTTATGTCGTAATGCTACATAACGTTATACGTTATATCGTAATGCTACATGACGTTATACGTTATATCGTAATTCTACATAACGTTATACGTTATATCCAAATGCTACATAACGTTATACGCTGTATCGTAATGCTACATAACGTTATACGTTATATCGTAATGCTACATAACGTTATACATCATATCGTAATGCTACATAACGTTATACGTTATATCGTAATGCTACATAACGTTATACGTTATGTCGTAATGCTACATAACGTTATACGTTATATCGTAATGCTACATGACGCTATACGTTATATCGTAATGCTACATAACGTTATACGTTATATCCTAATGCTACATAACGTTATACGCTGTATCGTAATGCTACATAACGTTATACGTTATATCGTAATGCTACATAACGTTATACGTTATGTCGTAATGCTACATAACGTTATACGTTATATCGTAATGCTACATAACGTTGTACGTTATAACGTATTACCATATAACGTTATACGTTACATCGTAATGCTACATAACGTTATACATCATATAGTAATGCTACATAACGTTATACGTTATATCGTAATTCTACATAACGTTATACGTTATATCGTAATGCTACATAACGTTGTACGTTATAACGTATTACCATATAACGTTATACGTTACATCGTAATGCTACATAACGTTATACGTTATATCGTAATGCTACATGACGTTATACGTTATATCGTAATGCTACATAACGTTATACGTTATATCCTAATGCTACATAACGTTATACGCTGTATGGTAATGCTACATAACGTTATACGTTATATCGTAATGCTACATAACGTTATACGTTATATCGTAATGCTACATAACGTTGTACGCTATAACGTATTACCATATAACGTTATACGTTACATTGTAATGCTACATAACGTTATACATCATATCGTAATGCTACATAACGTTATACGTTATATCGTAATGCTACATAACGTCATGCGTTTTATCCTAATGCTACATAACGTTATACGTTATGTCGTAATGCTACATAACGTTATACGTTATATCGTAATGCTACATGACGTTATACGTTATATCGTAATGCTACATAACGTTATACGTTATATCCTAATGCTACATAACGTTATACGCTTTATCGTAATGCTACATAACGTTATACGCTATATCGTACTGCTACATAACGTTATACGTTACATCGTAATGCTACATGACGTTATACGTTATATCGTAATGCTACATAACGTTATGCGTTTTATCCTAATGCTACATAACGTTATACGTTATGTCGTAATGCTACATAACGTTATACGTTATATCGTAATGCTACATGACGTTATACGTTATATCGTAATGCTACATGACGTTATACGTTATATCGTAATGCTACATAACGTTATGCGTTTTATCCTAATGCTACATAACGTTATACGTTATGTCGTAATGCTACATAACGTTATACGTTACATCGTAATGCTACATGACGTTATACGTCATAATGTAATACTTCATTACGTTACACGTTATATCGTAATGCTACATAACGATATACCTTATATCGTATTGCTACATAACGTTATGAGTTATGTCCTAATGCTACATAACGTTATACGTTATATCGTAATGCTACATAACGTTATACGTTATATCGTAATGCTACATAACGTTATACGTTATATCGTAATGCTACATAACGTTATACGTTATGTCGTAATGCTACATAACGTTATACGTTATATCGTAATGCTACATAACGTTATACGCTATATCGTACTGCTACATAACGTTATACGTTACATCGTAATGCTACATAACGTTATACGTCATAATGTAATGCTTCATTACGTTATACGTTATATCGTAATGCTACATGACGTTATACGTTATATCGTAATGCTACATAACGTTATACGTTATATCCTAATGCTACATAACGTTATACGCTGTATCGTAATGCTACATAACGTTATACGTTATATCGTAATGCTACATAACGTTATACGTTATATCGTATGCTACATAACGTTGTACGTTATAACGTATTACCATATAACGTTATACGTTACATCGTAATGCTACATAACGTTATACATCATATCGTAATGCTACATAACGTTATACGTTATATCGTAATGCTACATAACGTTATGCGTTTTATCCTAATGCTACATAACGTTATACGCTATGTCGTAATGCTACATAACGTTATACGTTATATCGTAATGCTACATGACGTTATACGTTATATCGTAATGCTACATAACGTTATACGTTATATCCAAATGCTACATAACGTTATACGCTGTATCGTAATGCTACATAACGTTATACGTTATATCGTAATGCTACATAACGTTATACGTTATGTCGTAATGCTACATGACGTTATACGTTATATCGTAATGCTACATGACGTTATACGTTATATCGTAATGCTACATAACGTTATACGTTATATCCTAATGCTACATAACGTTATACGCTGTATCGTAATGCTACATAACGTTATACGTTATATCGTAATGCTACATAACGATATACGTTATATCGTAATGCTACATAACGTTGTACGTTATAACGTATTACCATATAACGTTATACGTTACATCGTAATGCTACATAACGTTATACATCATATCGTAATGCTACATAACGTTATACGTTATATCGTAATGCTACATAACGTTATGCGTTTTATCCTAATGCTACATAACGTTATACGCTATGTCGTAATGCTACATAACGTTATACGTTATATCGTAATGCTACATGACGTTATACGTTATATCGTAATGCTACATAACGTTATACGTTATATCCAAATGCTACATAACGTTATACGCTGTATCGTAATGCTACATAACGTTATACGTTACATCGTAATGCTACATGACGTTATACGTCATAATGTAATGCTACGTAACGTTATACGTTATGTCGTACTGCTACATAACGTTATACGTTATATCCTAATGCTACATAACGTTATACGCTGTATCGTAATGCTACATAACGTTATACGTTATATCGTAATGCTACATAACGTTATACGTTATGTCGTAATGCTACATAACGTTATACGTTATATCGTAATGCTACATAACGTTATACGTTATATCCTAATGCTACATAACGTTATACGCTGTATCGTAGTGCTGCATAACATTATACGTTATATCGTAATGCTACATAACGTTGTACGTTATAACGTATTACCATATAACGTTATACGTTACATCGTAATGCTACATAACGTTATACATCATATCGTAATTCTACATAACGTTATACGTTATATCGTAATGCTACATAACGTTATGCGTTTTATCCTAATGCTACATAACGTTATACGTTATGTCGTAATGCTACATAACGTTATACGTTATATCGTAATGCTACATGACGTTATACGTTATATCGTAATGCTACATAACGTTATACGTTATATCCTAATGCTACATAACGTTATACGCTGTATCGTAATGCTACATAACGTTATACGTTATATCGTAATGCTACATAACGTTATGCGTTTTATCCTAATGCTACATAACGTTATACGTTATGTCGTAATGCTACATAACGTTATACGTTATATCGTAATGCTAAATGACGTTATACGTTATATCGTAATGCTACATGACGTTATACGTTATATCGTAATGCTACATAACGTTATGCGTTTTATCCTAATGCTACATAACGTTATACGTTATGTCGTAATGCTACATAACGTTATACGTTACATCGTAATGCTACATGACGTTATACGTCATAATGTAATGCTTCATTACGTTATACGTTATATCGTAATGCTACATAACGTTACACGTTATATCGTTATGCTACAAAACGTTATACGTTATATCGTAATGCTACATAACGTTATGCGTTTTATCCTAATGCTACATAACGTTATACGTTATGTCGTAATGCTACATAACGTTATACGTTATATCGTAATGCTACATAACGTTATACGTCATAATGTAATGCTTCATTACGTTATACGTTATATCGTAATGCTACATAACGTTATACGCTGTATCGTAATGCTACATAACGTTATACGCTATATCGTACTGCTACATAACGTTATACGTTACATCGTAATGCTACATGACGTTATACGTTATATCGTAATGCTACATAACGTTACACGTTATATCGTTATGCTACAAAACGTTATACGTTATATCGTAATGCTACATAACGTTATGCGTTATATCCTAATGCTACATAACGTTATACGTTATGTCGTAATGCTACATAACGTTATACGTTATATCGTACTGCTACATGACGTTATACGTTACATCGTAATGCTACGTAACGTTATACGTTATATCCTAATGCTACATTACGTTATACGCTGTATCGTAATGCTACATAACGTTATACGTTATATCGTAATGCTACATAACGTTATACGTTATATCGTAATGCTACATAACGTTGTACGTTATAACGTATTACCATATAACGTTATACGTTACATCGTAATGCTACATAACGTTATACATCATATCGTAATGCTACATAACGTTATACATCATATCGTAATGCTACATAACGTTATACGCTATATCGTACTGCTACATAACGTTATACGTTACATCGTAATGCTACATAACGTTATACGTTATATCGTAATGCTACATAACGTTATATGTTATATGGTAATGCTACATAACGTTATACGTAATAACGTATTACCATATAACGTTATACGTTACATCGTAATGCTACATAACGTTATACGTTATATCGTAATGCTACGTAACGTTATACGTTATGTCGTACTGCTACATAATGTTATACGTTATATGGTAATGCTACATAACGTTACACGTTATATCGTTATGCTACAAAACGTTATACGTTATATCGTAATGCTACATAACGTTATGCGTTATATCCTAATGCTACATAACGTTATACGTTATGTCGTAATGCTACATAACGTTATACGTTATATCGTAATGCTACATGACGTTATACGTTACATCGTAATGCTACATAACGTTATACGTTATATCGTAATGCTACATAACGTTATACGCTGTATCGTAATGCTACATAACGTTATACGTTATATCGTAATGCTACATAACGTTATACGTTATATCGTAATGCTACATAACGTTGTACGTTATAACGTATTACCATATAACGTTATACGTTACATTGTAATGCTACATAACGTTATACATCATATCGTAATGCTACATAACGTTATACATCATAGCGTAATGCTACATAACGTTATACGCTATATCGTACTGCTACATAACGTTATACGTTACATCGTAATGCTACATAACGTTATACGTTATATCGTAATGCTACATAACGTTATACGTTATATGGTAATGCTACATAACGTTATACGTAATAACGTATTACCATATAACGTTATACGTTACATCGTAATCCTACATAACGTTATACGTTATATCGTAATGCTACGTAACGTTATACGTTATGTCGTACTGCTACATAATGTTATACGTTATATGGTAATGCTACATAACGTTATACGTTACATCGTAATGCTACATAACGTTATACGTTATATCGTAATGCTACATAACGTTATACGTTATATGATAATGCTACATAACGTTATACGTAATAACGTATTACCATATAACGTTATACGTTACATCGTAATGCTACATAACGTTATACGTTATATCGTAATGCTATGTAACGTTATACGTTATGTCGTACTGCTACATAACGTTATACGTTATATGGTAATGCTACATAACGTTATACGTTATAACGTATTACCATATAAGGTTATACGTTACATCGTAATGCTACATAACATTATACGTTATATCGTAATGCTACATAACGTTGTACGTTATAACGTATTACCATATAACGTTATACGTTATGTCGTAATGCTACATAACGTTATACGTTACATCGTAATGCTACATGACGTTATACGTCATAATGTAATGCTTCATTACGTTATACGTTATATCGTAATGTTACATAACGTTACACGTTATATCGTCATGCTACAAAACGTTATACGTTATATCGTAATGCTACATAACGTTTTGCGTTTTATCCTAATGCTACATAACGTTATACGTTATGTCGTAATGCTACATAACGTTATACGTTATATCGTAATGCTACATGACGTTATACGTTATATCGTAATGCTACATAACGTTATACGTTATATCCTAATGCTACATAACGTTTTACGCTGTATCGTAATGCTACATAACGTTATACGCTATATCGTACTGCTACATAACGTTATACGTTACATCGTAATGCTACATAACGTTATACGTCATAATGTAATGCTTCATTACGTTATACGTTATATCGTAATGCTATATAACGTTATTCGCTGTATCGTAATGCTACATAACCTTATACGCTATATCGTACTGCTACATAACGTTATGCGTTTTATCCTAATGCTACATAACGTTATACGTTATATCCTAATGCTACATAACGTTATACGCTGTATCGTAATGCTACATAACGTTATACGCTATATCGTACTGCTACATAACGTTATACGTTACATCGTAATGCTACATGACGTTATACGTCATAATGTAATCCTTCATTACGTTGTACGTTATATCGTAATGCTACATAACGTTATGCGTTTTATCCTAATGCTACATAACGTTATACGTTATGTCGTAATGCTACATAACGTTATACGTTATATCGAAATGCTACATGACGTTATACGTTATATCCTAATGCTACATAACGTTATACGTTATATGCTAATGCTACATAACGTTATACGCTGTATCGTAATGCTACATAACGTTATACGTTATATCGAAATGCTACATAACGTTATACGTTATATCGTAATGCTACATAACGTTGTACGTTATAACGTATTACCATATAACGTTATACGTTACATCGTAATGCTACATAACGTTATACATCATATCGTAATGCTACATAACGTTATACGCTATATCGTACTGCTACATAACGTTATACGTTACATCGTAATGCTACATGTCGTTATACGTTATATCGTAATGCTACATAACGTTATACGTTATATGGTAATGCTACATAACGTTATGCGTTATATCCTAATGCTACATAACGTTATACGTTATGTCGTAATGCTACATAACGTTATACGTTATATCGTAATGCTACATGACGTTATACGTTACATCGTAATGCTACATAACGTTATACGTTATATCCTAATGCTACATAACGTTATACGCTGTATCGTAATGCTACATAACGTTATACGTTATATCGTAATGCTACATAACGTTATACGTTATATCGTAATGCTACATAACGTTGTACGTTATAACGTATTACCATATAACGTTATACGTTATGTCGTAATGCTACATAACGTTATACGTTATATCGTAATGCTACATGACGTTATACGTTATATCGTAATGCTACATAACGTTATACGTTATATGGTAATGCTACATAACGTTATGCGTTATATCCTAATGCTACATAACGTTATACATCATAGCGTAATGCTACATAACGTTATACGCTATATCGTACTGCTACATAACGTTATACGTTACATCGTAATGCTACATAACGTTATACGTTATATCGTAATGCTACATAACGTTATACGTTATATGGTAATGCTACATAACGTTATACGTAATAACGTATTACCATATAACGTTATACGTTACATCGTAATGCTACATAACGTTATACGTTATATCGTAATGCTACGTAACGTTATACGTTATGTCGTACTGCTACATAATGTTATACGTTATATGGTAATGCTACATAACGTTATACGTTACATCGTAATGCTACATAACGTTATACGTTATATCGTAATGCTACATAACGTTATACGTTATATGATAATGCTACATAACGTTATACGTAATAACGTATTACCATATAACGTTATACGTTACATCGTAATGCTACATAACGTTATACGTTATATCGTAATGCTATGTAACGTTATACGTTATGTCGTACTGCTACATAACGTTATACGTTATATGGTAATGCTACATAACGTTATACGTTATAACGTATTACCATATAAGGTTATACGTTACATCGTAATGCTACATAACATTATACGTTATATCGTAATGCTACATAACGTTGTACGTTATAACGTATTACCATATAACGTTATACGTTATGTCGTAATGCTACATAACGTTATACGTTACATCGTAATGCTACATGACGTTATACGTCATAATGTAATGCTTCATTACGTTATACGTTATATCGTAATGTTACATAACGTTACACGTTATATCGTCATGCTACAAAACGTTATACGTTATATCGTAATGCTACATAACGTTTTGCGTTTTATCCTAATGCTACATAACGTTATACGTTATGTCGTAATGCTACATAACGTTATACGTTATATCGTAATGCTACATGACGTTATACGTTATATCGTAATGCTACATAACGTTATACGTTATATCCTAATGCTACATAACGTTTTACGCTGTATCGTAATGCTACATAACGTTATACGCTATATCGTACTGCTACATAACGTTATACGTTACATCGTAATGCTACATAACGTTATACGTCATAATGTAATGCTTCATTACGTTATACGTTATATCGTAATGCTATATAACGTTATTCGCTGTATCGTAATGCTACATAACCTTATACGCTATATCGTACTGCTACATAACGTTATGCGTTTTATCCTAATGCTACATAACGTTATACGTTATATCCTAATGCTACATAACGTTATACGCTGTATCGTAATGCTACATAACGTTATACGCTATATCGTACTGCTACATAACGTTATACGTTACATCGTAATGCTACATGACGTTATACGTCATAATGTAATCCTTCATTACGTTGTACGTTATATCGTAATGCTACATAACGTTATGCGTTTTATCCTAATGCTACATAACGTTATACGTTATGTCGTAATGCTACATAACGTTATACGTTATATCGAAATGCTACATGACGTTATACGTTATATCCTAATGCTACATAACGTTATACGTTATATGCTAATGCTACATAACGTTATACGCTGTATCGTAATGCTACATAACGTTATACGTTATATCGAAATGCTACATAACGTTATACGTTATATCGTAATGCTACATAACGTTGTACGTTATAACTTATTACCATATAACGTTATACGTTACATCGTAATGCTACATAACGTTATACATCATATCGTAATGCTACATAACGTTATACGCTATATCGTACTGCTACATAACGTTATACGTTACATCGTAATGCTACATGACGTTATACGTTATATCGTAATGCTACATAACGTTATACGTTATATGGTAATGCTACATAACGTTATAGGTAATAACGTATTACCATATAACGTTATACGTTACATCGTAATGCCACATAACGTTATACGTTATATCGTAATGCTACGTAACGTTATACGTTATGTCGTACTGCTACATAACGTTATACGTTATATGGTAATGCTACATAACGTTATACGTTATAACGTATTACCATATAAGGTTATACGTTACATTGTAATGCTACATAACGTTATACGTTATATCGTAATGCTACATAACGTTATACGTTATATCGTAATGCTACATAACGTTGTACGTTATAACGTATTACCATATAACGTTATACGTTACATCGTAATGCTACATAACGTTATACATCATATCGTAATGCTACATGACGTTATACGTTATATCGTAATGCTACACAACGTTATACGTTATATCGTAATGCTACATAACGTTATACGTTATATCGTAATGCTACATAACGTTGTACGTTATAACGAATTGCCATATTACGTTATACGTTACATCGTAATGCTACATAACGTTATACATCATATCGTAATGCTACATGACGTTATACGTTATATCGTAATGCTACATAACGTTATACGTTATATCCTAATGCTACATAACGTTATGCGTTATATACTAATGCTACATAACGTTATACGTTATGTCGTAATGCTACATAACGTTATACGTTATATCGTAATGCTACATGACGTTATACGTTATATCGTAATGCTACATAACGTTGTACGTTATAACGTATTACCATATAACGTTATACGTTACATCGTAATGCTACATAACGTTATACATCATACCGTAATGCTACATAACGTTATACGCTATATCGTACTGCTACATAACGTTATACGTTACATCGTAATGCTACATAACGTTATACGTTATATCGTAATGCTACATAACGGTATACGTTATATGGTAATGCTACATAACGTTATACGTAATAACGTATTACCATATAACGTTATACGTTACATCGTAATGCTACATAACGTTATACGTTATATCGTAATGCTACGTAACGTTATACGTTATGTCGTACTGCTACATAACGTTATACGTTATATGGTAATGCTACATAACGTTGTACGTTATAACGTATTACCATATAACGTTATACGTTACATCGTAATGCTACATAACGTTATACATCATACCGTAATGCTACATAACGTTATACGCTATATCGTACTGCTACATAACGTTATACGTTACATCGTAATGCTACATAACGTTATACGTTATATCGTAATGCTACATAACGGTATACGTTATATGGTAATGCTACATAACGTTATACGTAATAACGTATTACCATATAACGTTATACGTTACATCGTAATGCTACATAACGTTATACGTTATATCGTAATGCTGCATAACGGTATACGTTATATGGTAATGCTACATAACGTTATACGTAATAACGTATTACCATATAACGTTATACGTTACATCGTCATGCTACATAACGTTATACGCTATATCGTACTGCTACATAACGTTATACGTTACATCGTAATGCTACATAACGTTATACGTTATATCGTAATGCTACATAACGTTACACGTTATATCGTTATGCTACAAAACGTTATACGTTATATCGTAATGCTACATAACGTTATGCGTTATATCCTAATGCTACATAACGTTATACGTTATGTCGTAATGCTACATAACGTTATACGTTATATCGTAATGCTACATGACGTTATACGTTACATCGTAATGCTACGTAACGTTATACGTTATATCCTAATGCTACATTACGTTATTCGCTGTATCGTAATGCTACATAACGTTATACGTTATATCGTAATGCTACATAACGTTATACGTTATATCGTAATGCTACATAACGTTGTACGTTATAACGTATTACCATATAACGTTATACGTTACATCGTAATGCTACATAACGTTATACATCATATCGTAATGCTACATAACGTTATACATCATATCGTAATGCTACATAACGTTATACGCTATATCGTACTGCTACATAACGTTATACGTTACATCGTAATGCTACATAACGTTATACGTTATATCGTAATGCTACATAACGTTATACGTTATATGGTAATGCTACATAACGTTATACGTAATAACGTATTACCATATAACGTTATACGTTACATCGTAATGCTACATAACGTTATACGTTATATCGTAATGCTACGTAACGTTATACGTTATGTCGTACTGCTACATAATGTTATACGTTATATGGTAATGCTACATAACGTTACACGTTATATCGTTATGCTACAAAACGTTATACGTTATATCGTAATGCTACATAACGTTATGCGTTATATCCTAATGCTACATAACGTTATACGTTATGTCGTAATGCTACATAACGTTATACGTTATATCGTAATGCTACATGACGTTATACGTTACATCGTAATGCTACATAACGTTATACGTTATATCCTAATGCTACATAACGTTATACGCTGTATCGTAATGCTACATAACGTTATACGTTATATCGTAATGCTACATAACGTTATACGTTATATCGTAATGCTACATAACGTTGTACGTTATAACGTATTACCATATAACGTTATACGTTACATTGTAATGCTACATAACGTTATACATCATATCGTAATGCTACATAACGTTATACATCATAGCGTAATGCTACATAACGTTATACGCTATATCGTACTGCTACATAACGTTATACGTTACATCGTAATGCTACATAACGTTATACGTTATATCGTAATGCTACATAACGTTATACGTTATATGGTAATGCTACATAACGTTATACGTAATAACGTATTACCATATAACGTTATACGTTACATCGTAATGCTACATAACGTTATACGTTATATCGTAATGCTACGTAACGTTATACGTTATGTCGTACTGCTACATAATGTTATACGTTATATGGTAATGCTACATAACGTTATACGTTACATCGTAATGCTACATAACGTTATACGTTATATCGTAATGCTACATAACGTTATACGTTATATGATAATGCTACATAACGTTATACGTAATAACGTATTACCATATAACGTTATACGTTACATCGTAATGCTACATAACGTTATACGTTATATCGTAATGCTATGTAACGTTATACGTTATGTCGTACTGCTACATAACGTTATACGTTATATGGTAATGCTACATAACGTTATACGTTATAACGTATTACCATATAAGGTTATACGTTACATCGTAATGCTACATAACGTTATACGTTATATCGTAATGCTACATAACGTTCTACGTTATAACGTATTACCATATAACGTTATACGTTATGTCGTAATGCTACATAACGTTATACGTTACATCGTAATGCTACATGACGTTATACGTCATAATGTAATGCTTCATTACGTTATACGTTATATCGTAATGTTACATAACGTTACACGTTATATCGTTATGCTACAAAACGTTATACGTTATATCGTAATGCTACATAACGTTATGCGTTTTATCCTAATGCTACATAACGTTATACGTTATGTCGTAATGCTACATAACGTTATACGTTATATCGTAATGCTACATGACGTTATACATTATATCGTAATGCTACATAACGTTATACGTTATATCCTAATGCTACATAACGTTTTACGCTGTATCGTATTGCTACATAACGTTATACGCTATATCGTACTGCTACATAACGTTATACGTTACATCGTAATGCTACATAACGTTATACGTCATAATGTAATGCTTCATTACGTTATACGTTATATCGTAATGCTATATAACGTTATTCGCTGTATCGTAATGCTACATAACGTTATACGCTATATCGTACTGCTACATAACGTTATGCGTTTTATCCTAATGCTACATAACGTTATACGTTATATCCTAATGCTACATAACGTTATACGCTGTATCGTAATGCTACATAACGTTATACGCTATATCGTACTGCTACATAACGTTATACGTTACATCGTAATGCTACATGACGTTATACGTCATAATGTAATCCTTCATTACGTTATACGTTATATCGTAATGCTACATAACGTTATGCGTTTTATCCTAATGCTACATAACGTTATACGTTATGTCGTAATGCTACATAACGTTATACGTTATATCGAAATGCTACATGACGTTATACGTTATATCGTAATGCTACATAACGTTATACGTTATATCCTAATGCTACATAACGTTATACGTTACATCGTAATGCTACATGACGTTATACGTCATAATGTAATGCTTCATTACGTTATACGTTATATCGTAATGCTACATAACGTTACACGTTATATCGTTATGCTACAAAACGTTATACGTTATATCGTAATGCTACATAACGTTATGCGTTATATCCTAATGCTACATAACGTTATACGTTATGTCGTAATGCTACATAATGTCATGCGTTATATCGTAATGCTACATGACGTTATACGTTATATCGTAATGCTACATAACGTTATACGTTATATCCTAATGCTACATAACGTTATACGTTATATGCTAATGCTACATAACGTTATACGCTGTATCGTAATGCTACATAACGTTATACGTTATATCGAAATGCTACATAACGTTATACGTTATATCGTAATGCTACATAACGTTGTACGTTATAACGTATTACCATATAACGTTATACGTTACATCGTAATGCTACATAACGTTATACATCATATCGTAATGCTACATAACGTTATACGCTATATCGTACTGCTACATAACGTTATACGTTACATCGTAATGCTACATAACGTTATACGTTATATCGTAATGCTACATAACGTTATACGTTATATGGTAATGCTACATAACGTTATAGGTAATAACGTATTACCATATAACGTTATACGTTACATCGTAATGCCACATAACGTTGTACGTTATATCGTAATGCTACGTAACGTTATACGTTATGTCGTACTGCTACATAACGTTATACGTTATATGGTAATGCTACATAACGTTATACGTTATAACGTATTACCATATAAGGTTATACGTTACATTGTAATGCTACATAACGTTATACGTTATATCGTAATGCTACATAACGTTATACGTTATATCGTAATGCTACATAACGTTGTACGTTATAACGTATTACCATATAACGTTATACGTTACATCGTAATGCTACATAACGTTATACATCATATCGTAATGCTACATGACGTTATACGTTATATCGTTATGCTACACAACGTTATACGTTATATCGTAATGCTACATAACGTTATACGTTATATCGTAATGCTACATAACGTTGTACGTTATAACGAATTGCCATATTACGTTATACGTTACATCGTAATGCTACATAACGTTATACATCATATCGTAATGCTACATGACGTTATACGTTATATCGTAATGCTACATAACGTTATACGTTATATCCTAATGCTACATAACGTTATGCGTTATATACTAATGCTACATAACGTTATACGTTATGTCGTAATGCTACATAACGTTATACGTTATATCGTAATGCTACATGACGTTATACGTTATATCGTAATGCTACATAACGTTATACGTTATATCCTAATGCTACATAACGTTATACGCTGTATCGTAATGCTACATAACGTTATACGTTATATCGTAATGCTACATAACGTTATACGTTATATCGTAATGCTACATAACGTTGTACGTTATAACGTATTACCATATAACGTTATACGTTACATCGTAATGCTACATAACGTTATACATCATACCGTAATGCTACATAACGTTATACGCTATATCGTACTGCTACATAACGTTATACGTTACATCGTAATGCTACATAACGTTATACGTTATATCGTAATGCTACATAACGGTATACGTTATATGGTAATGCTACATAACGTTATACGTAATAACGTATTACCATATAACGTTATACGTTACATCGTAATGCTACATAACGTTATACGTTATATCGTAATGCTACGTAACGTTATACGTTATGTCGTACTGCTACATAACGTTATACGTTATATGGTAATGCTACATAACGTTGTACGTTATAACGTATTACCATATAACGTTATACGTTACATCGTAATGCTACATAACGTTATACATCATACCGTAATGCTACATAACGTTATACGCTATATCGTACTGCTACATAACGTTATACGTTACATCGTAATGCTACATAACGTTATACGTTATATCGTAATGCTACATAACGGTATACGTTATATGGTAATGCTACATAACGTTATACGTAATAACGTATTACCATATAACGTTATACGTTACATCGTAATGCTACATAACGTTATACGTTATATCGTAATGCTGCATAACGGTATACGTTATATGGTAATGCTACATAACGTTATACGTAATAACGTATTACCATATAACGTTATACGTTACATCGTAATGCTACATAACGTTATACGCTATATCGTAATGCTACATAACGTTATACGTTATATCGTAATGCTACATAACGGTATACGTTATATGGTAATGCTACATATCGTTATACGTAATAACGTATTACCATATAACGTTATACGTTACATCGTAATGCTACATAACGTTATACGTTATATCGTAATGCTGCATAACGGTATACGTTATATGGTAATGCTACATAACGTTATACGTAATAACGTATTACCATATAACGTTATACGTTACATCGTAATGCTACATAACGTTATACGTTACATCGTA
This sequence comes from Bombus lapidarius, assembly GCA_936014575.1. Classification (NCBI taxonomy): domain Eukaryota; kingdom Metazoa; phylum Arthropoda; class Insecta; order Hymenoptera; family Apidae; genus Bombus; species Bombus lapidarius. The sequence goes on along the minus strand of CAKXZU010000105.1, from coordinate 216,748 downwards.
ATGCTACATGACGTTATACGTCATAATGTAATGCTTCATTACGTTATACGTTATATCGTAATGTTACATAACGTTACACGTTATATCGTTATGCTACAAAACGTTATACGTTATATCGTAATGCTACATAACGTTATGCGTTTTATCCTAATGCTACATAACGTTATACGTTATGTCGTAATGCTACATAACGTTATACGTTATATCGTAATGCTACATGACGTTATACGTTATATCGTAATGCTACATAACGTTATACGTTATATCCTAATGCTACATAACGTTTTACGCTGTATCGTATTGCTACATAACGTTATACGCTATATCGTACTGCTACATAACGTTATACGTTACATCGTAATGCTACATAACGTTATACGTCATAATGTAATGCTTCATTACGTTATACGTTATATCGTAATGCTATATAACGTTATTCGCTGTATCGTAATGCTACATAACGTTATACGCTATATCGTACTGCTACATAACGTTATGCGTTTTATCCTAATGCTACATAACGTTATACGTTATATCCTAATGCTACATAACGTTATACGCTGTATCGTAATGCTACATAACGTTATACGCTATATCGTACTGCTACATAACGTTATACGTTACATCGTAATGCTACATGACGTTATACGTCATAATGTAATCCTTCATTACGTTATACGTTATATCGTAATGCTACATAACGTTATGCGTTTTATCCTAATGCTACATAACGTTATACGTTATGTCGTAATGCTACATAACGTTATACGTTATATCGAAATGCTACATGACGTTATACGTTATATCGTAATGCTACATAACGTTATACGTTATATCCTAATGCTACATAACGTTATACGTTACATCGTAATGCTACATGACGTTATACGTCATAATGTAATGCTTCATTACGTTATACGTTATATCGTAATGCTACATAACGTTACACGTTATATCGTTATGCTACAAAACGTTATACGTTATATCGTAATGCTACATAACGTTATGCGTTATATCCTAATGCTACATAACGTTATACGTTATGTCGTAATGCTACATAATGTCATGCGTTATATCGTAATGCTACATGACGTTATACGTTATATCGTAATGCTACATAACGTTATACGTTATATCCTAATGCTACATAACGTTATACGTTATATGCTAATGCTACATAACGTTATACGCTGTATCGTAATGCTACATAACGTTATACGTTATATCGAAATGCTACATAACGTTATACGTTATATCGTAATGCTACATAACGTTGTACGTTATAACGTATTACCATATAACGTTATACGTTACATCGTAATGCTACATAACGTTATACATCATATCGTAATGCTACATAACGTTATACGCTATATCGTACTGCTACATAACGTTATACGTTACATCGTAATGCTACATAACGTTATACGTTATATCGTAATGCTACATAACGTTATACGTTATATGGTAATGCTACATAACGTTATAGGTAATAACGTATTACCATATAACGTTATACGTTACATCGTAATGCCACATAACGTTGTACGTTATATCGTAATGCTACGTAACGTTATACGTTATGTCGTACTGCTACATAACGTTATACGTTATATGGTAATGCTACATAACGTTATACGTTATAACGTATTACCATATAAGGTTATACGTTACATTGTAATGCTACATAACGTTATACGTTATATCGTAATGCTACATAACGTTATACGTTATATCGTAATGCTACATAACGTTGTACGTTATAACGTATTACCATATAACGTTATACGTTACATCGTAATGCTACATAACGTTATACATCATATCGTAATGCTACATGACGTTATACGTTATATCGTAATGCTACACAACGTTATACGTTATATCGTAATGCTACATAACGTTATACGTTATATCGTAATGCTACATAACGTTGTACGTTATAACGAATTGCCATATTACGTTATACGTTACATCGTAATGCTACATAACGTTATACATCATATCGTAATGCTACATGACGTTATACGTTATATCGTAATGCTACATAACGTTATACGTTATATCCTAATGCTACATAACGTTATGCGTTATATACTAATGCTACATAACGTTATACGTTATGTCGTAATGCTACATAACGTTATACGTTATATCGTAATGCTACATGACGTTATACGTTATATCGTAATGCTACATAACGTTATACGTTATATCCTAATGCTACATAACGTTATACGCTGTATCGTAATGCTACATAACGTTATACGTTATATCGTAATGCTACATAACGTTATACGTTATATCGTAATGCTACATAACGTTGTACGTTATAACGTATTACCATATAACGTTATACGTTACATCGTAATGCTACATAACGTTATACATCATACCGTAATGCTACATAACGTTATACGCTATATCGTACTGCTACATAACGTTATACGTTACATCGTAATGCTACATAACGTTATACGTTATATCGTAATGCTACATAACGGTATACGTTATATGGTAATGCTACATAACGTTATACGTAATAACGTATTACCATATAACGTTATACGTTACATCGTAATGCTACATAACGTTATACGTTATATCGTAATGCTACGTAACGTTATACGTTATGTCGTACTGCTACATAACGTTATACGTTATATGGTAATGCTACATAACGTTGTACGTTATAACGTATTACCATATAACGTTATACGTTACATCGTAATGCTACATAACGTTATACATCATACCGTAATGCTACATAACGTTATACGCTATATCGTACTGCTACATAACGTTATACGTTACATCGTAATGCTACATAACGTTATACGTTATATCGTAATGCTACATAACGGTATACGTTATATGGTAATGCTACATAACGTTATACGTAATAACGTATTACCATATAACGTTATACGTTACATCGTAATGCTACATAACGTTATACGTTATATCGTAATGCTGCATAACGGTATACGTTATATGGTAATGCTACATAACGTTATACGTAATAACGTATTACCATATAACGTTATACGTTACATCGTAATGCTACATAACGTTATACGCTATATCGTAATGCTACATAACGTTATACGTTATATCGTAATGCTACATAACGGTATACGTTATATGGTAATGCTACATATCGTTATACGTAATAACGTATTACCATATAACGTTATACGTTACATCGTAATGCTACATAACGTTATACGTTATATCGTAATGCTACATAACGTTGTACGTTATAACGTATTACCATATAACGTTATACGTTACATCGTAATGCTACATAACGTTATACATCATACCGTAATGCTACATAACGTTATACGCTATATCGTACTGCTACATAACGTTATACGTTACATCGTAATGCTACATAACGTTATACGTTATATCGTAATGCTACATAACGGTATACGTTATATGGTAATGCTACATAACGTTATACGTAATAACGTATTACCATATAACGTTATACGTTACATCGTAATGCTACATAACGTTATACGTTATATCGTAATGCTACGTAACGTTATACGTTATGTCGTACTGCTACATAACGTTATACTTTATATGGTAATGCTACATAACGTTATACGTTATAACGTATTACAATATAAGGTTATACGTTACATCGTAATGCTACATAACGTTATACGTTATATCGTAAAGCTACGTAACGTTATACGTTATGTCGTACTGCTACATAACGTTATACGTTATATGGTAATGCTACATAACGTTATACGTTATAACGTATTACCATATAACGTTATACGTTACATCGTAATGCTACATAACGTTATACGTTATATCGTAATGCTACATGACGTTATACCTTATATCGTAATGCTACATAACGTTATACGTTATATCGTAATGCTACATAACGGTATACGTTATAACGTATTTCCATATAACGTTATACGTTACATCGTAATGCTACATAACGTTATACGTTATGTCGTAATGCTACATAACGTTATACGTTATGTCGTAATGCTACATAACGTTATACGTTATATCGTAATGCTACATGACGTTATACGTTATATCGTAATGCTACATAACGTTCTACGTTATAACGTATTACCATATAACGTTATACGTTATGTCGTAATGCTACATAACGTTATACGTTACATCGTAATGCTACATGACGTTATACGTCATAATGTAATGCTTCATTACGTTATACGTTATATCGTAATGTTACATAACGTTACACGTTATATCGTTATGCTACAAAACGTTATACGTTATATCGTAATGCTACATAACGTTTTACGTTATATCGTAATGCTACATAACGTTATGCGTTATATCCTAATGCAACATAACGTTATACGTTATGTCGTAATGCTACATAACGTTATACGTTATATCGTAATGCTACATGACGTTATACGTTATATCGTAATGCTACATAACGTTATACGTTATATCGTAATGCTACATGACGTTATACGTTATATCGTAATGCTACATAACGTTATACGTTATATCCTAATGCTACATAACGTTATACGTTATGTCGTAATGCTACATAACGTTATACGTTATATCGTAATGCTACATGACGTTATACGTTATGTCGTAATGCTACATAACGTTATACGTTATATCGTAATGCTACATGACGTTATACGTTATATCGTAATGCTACATAACGTTATACGTTATATCCTAATGCAACATAACGTTATACGCTGTATCGTAATGCTACATAACGTTATACGCTATATCGTACTGCTACATAACGTTATACGTTACATCGTAATGCTACATAACGTTATACGTCATAATGTAATGCTTCATTACGTTATACGTTATATCGTAATGCTACATGACGTTATACGTTATATCGTAATGCTACATAACGTTATACGTTATATCCTAATGCTACATAACGTTATACGCTGTATCGTAATGCTACATAACGTTATACGTTATATCGTAATGCTACAAAACGTTATAAGTTATATCGTAATGCTACATAACGTTATACGTTATATCCTAATGCTACATAACGTTATACGCTCTATCGTAATGCTACATAACGTTATACGTTATATCGTAATGCTACATAACGTTATACGTTACATCGTGATGCTACATAACGTTATACGTTATATGGTAATGCTACATAACGTTATACGTTATAACGTATTACCATATAACGTTATACATTACATCGTAATGCTACATAACGTTATACGTTATATCGTAATGCTACATAACGTTATACGTTATATCGTAATGCTACACAACGTTATACGTTATATCGTAATGCTACATAACGTTTTACGTTATATCGTAATGCCACACAATGTTATACGTGATAACGTATTACCATATAACGTTATACGTTTTATCGTAATGCTACATATCGTTACACGTTATATCGTTATGCTACATAACGTTATACGTTATATCGTAATGCTACATAACGTTATACGTTATAACGTAATACTATATAACGTTATACGTTATATCGTTATGCTACATAACGTTATACGTTATATGGTAATGCTACATAACGTTATACGTTATAACGTATTACCATATAACGTTAAACGTTACATCGTAATGCTACATAACGTTATACGTTATATCGTAATGCTACATAACGTTATACGTTATGTCGTACTGCTACATAACGTTATACGTTATATGGTAATGCTACATAACGTTATACGTTATATGGTAATGCTACATAACGTTATACGTTATAACGTATTACCATATAACGTTAAACGTTACATCGTAATGCTACATAACGTTATACGTTATATCGTAATGCTACATAACGTTATACGTTATGCCGTACTGCTACATAACGTTATACGTTATATGGTAATGCTACATAACGTTATACGTTATAACGTATTACCATATAACGTTATACGTTACATCGTAATGCCACATAACGTTATACGTTATATCGTAATGCTACATAACGTTATACGTTATATCGTAATGCTACATAACGTTATACGTTACATCGTAATGCTACATTACGTTATACGTCATATCGTAATGCTACATAACGTTATACGTCATAATGTAATGCTACATTACGTTATACGTTATATCGTAATGCTACATAACGTTACACGTTATATCGTTATGCTACAAAACGTTATACGTTATATCGTAATGCTACATAACGTTATGCGTTATATGCTAATGCTACATGACGTTATACGTTATATCCTAATGCTACATAACGTTATACGTTATGTCGTAATGCTACATAACGTTATACGTTATATCGTAATGCTACATAACGTTATACGTCATAACGTAATGCTACATAACGTTATACGTCATAACGTAATGCTACATTACGTTATACGTTATATCGTAATGCTACATAACGTTATACGTTATATCGTACTGCTACATAACGTTATACGTTATATCGTACTGCTACATAACGTTTTACGTTATATTGTAATGCTGCATAACGTTATACGTTATGTCGTAATGCTACATAACGTTATACGTTATATCGTAATGCTACATAACGTTATACGTTATATCGTAATGATACATAACGTTATACGTTATGCCGTAATGCTACATAACGTTATACGTTATATCGTAATGCTACATAACGTTATACGTCATAACGTAATGCTACATAACGTTATACGTCATAACGTAATGCTACATTACGTTATACGTTATATCGTAATGCTACATAACGATACACGTTATATCGTTATGCTACAAAGCGTTATACGTTATATCGTATTGCTACATAACGTTATGCGTTATATCGTAATGCTACATAACGTTATACGTTATATGGTAATGCTACATAACGTTATACGTTACATCGTAATGCTACATAACGTTATACGTTATATCGTAATGCTACATAACGTTATACGTTATATGGTAATGCTACATAACGTTATAGGTAATAACGTATTACCATATAACGTTATACGTTACATCGTAATGCCACATAACGTTATACGTTATATCGTAATGCTACGTAACGTTATACGTTATGTCGTACTGCTACATAACGTTATACGTTATATGGTAATGCTACATAACGTTATACGTTATAACGTATTACCATATAAGGTTATACGTTACATTGTAATGCTACATAACGTTATACGTTATATCGTAATGCTACATAACGTTATACGTTATATCGTAATGCTACATAACGTTGTACGTTATAACGTATTACCATATAACGTTATACGTTACATCGTAATGCTACATAACGTTATACATCATATCGTAATGCTACATGACGTTATACGTTATATCGTAATGCTACACAACGTTATACGTTATATCGTAATGCTACATAACGTTATACGTTATATCGTAATGCTACATAACGTTGTACGTTATAACGAATTGCCATATTACGTTATACGTTACATCGTAATGCTACATAACGTTATACATCATATCGTAATGCTACATGACGTTATACGTTATATCGTAATGCTACATGACGTTATACGTTATATCGTAATGCTACATAACGTTATACGTTATATCCTAATGCTACATAACGTTATACGCTGTATCGTAATGCTACATAACGTTATACGTTATATCGTAATGCTACATAACGTTATACGTTATATCGTAATGCTAGATAACGTTGTACGTTATAACGTATTACCATATAACGTTATACGCTACATCGTAATGCTACATAACGTTATACGCTATATCGTACTGCTACATAACGTTATACGTTACATCGTAATGCTACATAACGTTATACGTTATATCGTAATGCTACATAACGGTATACGTTATATGGTAATGCTACATAACGTTATACGTAATAACGTATTACCATATAACGTTATACGTTACATCGTAATGCTACATAACGTTATACGTTATATCGTAATGCTACGTAACGTTATACGTTATGTCGTACTGCTACATAACGTTATACGTTATATGGTAATGCTACATAACGTTGTACGTTATAACGTATTACCATATAACGTTATACGTTACATCGTAATGCTACATAACGTTATACATCATACCGTAATGCTACATAACGTTATACGCTATATCGTACTGCTACATAACGTTATACGTTATATCGTAATGCTACATGACGTTATACGTTATATCGTAATGCTACATAGCGTTATACGTTATATCCTAATGCTACATAACGTTATACGCTCTATCGTAATGCTACATAACGTTATACGTTATATCGTAATGCTACATAACGTTATACGTTATATCCTAATGCAACATAACGTTATACGCTGTATCGTAATGCTACATAACGTTATACGCTATATCGTACTGCTACATAACGTTATACGTTACATCGTAATGCTACATAACGTTATACGCTGTATCGTAATGCTACATAACGTTATACGCTATATCGTACTGCTACATAACGTTATACGTTACATCGTAATGCTACATAACGTTATACGTCATAATGTAATGCTTCATTACGTTATACGTTATATCGTAATGCTACATGACGTTATACGTTATATCGTAATGCTACATAACGTTATACGTTATATCCTAATGCTACATAACGTTATACGCTGTATCGTAATGCTACATAACGTTATACGTTATATCGTAATGCTACAAAACGTTATAAGTTATATCGTAATGCTACATAACGTTATACGTTATATCCTAATGCTACATAACGTTATACGCTCTATCGTAATGCTACATAACGTTATACGTTATATCGTAATGCTACATAACGTTATACGTTACATCGTGATGCTACATAACGTTATACGTTATATGGTAATGCTACATAACGTTATACGTTATAACGTATTACCATATAACGTTATACATTACATCGTAATGCTACATAACGTTATACGTTATATCGTAATGCTACATAACGTTATACGTTATATCGTAATGCTACACAACGTTATACGTTATATCGTAATGCTACATAACGTTTTACGTTATATCGTAATGCCACACAATGTTATACGTGATAACGTATTACCATATAACGTTATACGTTTTATCGTAATGCTACATATCGTTACACGTTATATCGTTATGCTACATAACGTTATACGTTATATCGTAATGCTACATAACGTTATACGTTATAACGTAATACTATATAACGTTATACGTTATATCGTTATGCTACATAACGTTATACGTTATATGGTAATGCTACATAACGTTATACGTTATAACGTATTACCATATAACGTTAAACGTTACATCGTAATGCTACATAACGTTATACGTTATATCGTAATGCTACATAACGTTATACGTTATGTCGTACTGCTACATAACGTTATACGTTATATGGTAATGCTACATAACGTTATACGTTATATGGTAATGCTACATAACGTTATACGTTATAACGTATTACCATATAACGTTAAACGTTACATCGTAATGCTACATAACGTTATACGTTATATCGTAATGCTACATAACGTTATACGTTATGCCGTACTGCTACATAACGTTATACGTTATATGGTAATGCTACATAACGTTATACGTTATAACGTATTACCATATAACGTTATACGTTACATCGTAATGCCACATAACGTTATACGTTATATCGTAATGCTACATAACGTTATACGTTATATCGTAATGCTACATAACGTTATACGTTACATCGTAATGCTACATTACGTTATACGTCATATCGTAATGCTACATAACGTTATACGTCATAATGTAATGCTACATTACGTTATACGTTATATCGTAATGCTACATAACGTTACACGTTATATCGTTATGCTACAAAACGTTATACGTTATATCGTAATGCTACATAACGTTATGCGTTATATGCTAATGCTACATGACGTTATACGTTATATCCTAATGCTACATAACGTTATACGTTATGTCGTAATGCTACATAACGTTATACGTTATATCGTAATGCTACATAACGTTATACGTCATAACGTAATGCTACATAACGTTATACGTCATAACGTAATGCTACATTACGTTATACGTTATATCGTAATGCTACATAACGTTATACGTTATATCGTACTGCTACATAACGTTATACGTTATATCGTACTGCTACATAACGTTTTACGTTATATTGTAATGCTGCATAACGTTATACGTTATGTCGTAATGCTACATAACGTTATACGTTATATCGTAATGCTACATAACGTTATACGTTATATCGTAATGATACATAACGTTATACGTTATGCCGTAATGCTACATAACGTTATACGTTATATCGTAATGCTACATAACGTTATACGTCATAACGTAATGCTACATAACGTTATACGTCATAACGTAATGCTACATTACGTTATACGTTATATCGTAATGCTACATAACGATACACGTTATATCGTTATGCTACAAAGCGTTATACGTTATATCGTATTGCTACATAACGTTATGCGTTATATCGTAATGCTACATAACGTTATACGTTATATGGTAATGCTACATAACGTTATACGTTACATCGTAATGCTACATAACGTTATACGTTATATCGTAATGCTACATAACGTTATACGTTATATGGTAATGCTACATAACGTTATAGGTAATAACGTATTACCATATAACGTTATACGTTACATCGTAATGCCACATAACGTTATACGTTATATCGTAATGCTACGTAACGTTATACGTTATGTCGTACTGCTACATAACGTTATACGTTATATGGTAATGCTACATAACGTTATACGTTATAACGTATTACCATATAAGGTTATACGTTACATTGTAATGCTACATAACGTTATACGTTATATCGTAATGCTACATAACGTTATACGTTATATCGTAATGCTACATAACGTTGTACGTTATAACGTATTACCATATAACGTTATACGTTACATCGTAATGCTACATAACGTTATACATCATATCGTAATGCTACATGACGTTATACGTTATATCGTAATGCTACACAACGTTATACGTTATATCGTAATGCTACATAACGTTATACGTTATATCGTAATGCTACATAACGTTGTACGTTATAACGAATTGCCATATTACGTTATACGTTACATCGTAATGCTACATAACGTTATACATCATATCGTAATGCTACATGACGTTATACGTTATATCGTAATGCTACATGACGTTATACGTTATATCGTAATGCTACATAACGTTATACGTTATATCCTAATGCTACATAACGTTATACGCTGTATCGTAATGCTACATAACGTTATACGTTATATCGTAATGCTACATAACGTTATACGTTATATCGTAATGCTAGATAACGTTGTACGTTATAACGTATTACCATATAACGTTATACGCTACATCGTAATGCTACATAACGTTATACGCTATATCGTACTGCTACATAACGTTATACGTTACATCGTAATGCTACATAACGTTATACGTTATATCGTAATGCTACATAACGGTATACGTTATATGGTAATGCTACATAACGTTATACGTAATAACGTATTACCATATAACGTTATACGTTACATCGTAATGCTACATAACGTTATACGTTATATCGTAATGCTACGTAACGTTATACGTTATGTCGTACTGCTACATAACGTTATACGTTATATGGTAATGCTACATAACGTTGTACGTTATAACGTATTACCATATAACGTTATACGTTACATCGTAATGCTACATAACGTTATACATCATACCGTAATGCTACATAACGTTATACGCTATATCGTACTGCTACATAACGTTATACGTTATATCGTAATGCTACATGACGTTATACGTTATATCGTAATGCTACATAGCGTTATACGTTATATCCTAATGCTACATAACGTTATACGCTCTATCGTAATGCTACATAACGTTATACGTTATATCGTAATGCTACATAACGTTATACGTTACATCGTGATGCTACATAACGTTATACGTTATATGGTAATGCTACATAACGTTATACGTTATAACGTATTACCATATAACGTTATACATTACATCGTAATGCTACATAACGTTATACGTTATATCGTAATGCTACATAACGTTATACGTTATATCGTAATGCTACACAACGTTATACGTTATATCGTACTGCTACATAACGTTTTACGTTATATTGTAATGCTGCATAACGTTATACGTTATGTCGTAATGCTACATGACGTTATACGTTATATCGTAATGCTACATAACGTTATACGTTATATCCTAATGCTACATAACGTTATACGCTGTATCGTAATGCTACATAACGTTATACGTTATATCGTAATGCTACAAAACGTTATAAGTTATATCGTAATGCTACATAACGTTATGCGTTATATCCTAATGCTACATAACGTTATACGTTATGTCGTAATGCTACATAACGTTATACGTTATATCGTAATGCTACATGACGTTATACGTTATATCGTAATGCTACATAACGTTATACGTTATATCCTAATGCTACATAACGTTATACGCTCTATCGTAATGCTACATCACGTTATACGTTATATCGTAATGCTACATAACGTTATACGTTACATCGTGATGCTACATAACGTTATACGTTATATGGTAATGCTACATAACGTTATACGTTATAACGTATTACCATATAACGTTATACATTACATCGTAATGCTACATAACGTTATACGTTATATCGTAATGCTACATAACGTTATACGTTATATCGTAATGCTACACAACGTTATACGTTATATCGTAATGCTACATAACGTTTTACGTTATATCGTAATGCCACACAATGTTATACGTGATAACGTATTACCATATAACGTTATACGTTTTATCGTAATGCTACATATCGTTACACGTTATATCGTTATGCTACATAACGTTATACGTTATATCGTAATGCTACATAACGTTATACGTTATAACGTAATACTATATAACGTTATACGTTATATCGTTATGCTACATAACGTTATACGTTATATGGTAATGCTACATAACGTTATACGTTATAACGTATTACCATATAACGTTAAACGTTACATCGTAATGCTACATAACGTTATACGTTATATCGTAATGCTACATAACGTTATACGTTATGTCGTACTGCTACATAACGTTATACGTTATATGGTAATGCTACATAACGTTATACGTTATATGGTAATGCTACATAACGTTATACGTTATAACGTATTACCATATAACGTTAAACGTTACATCGTAATGCTACATAACGTTATACGTTATATCGTAATGCTACATAACGTTATACGTTATGCCGTACTGCTACATAACGTTATACGTTATATGGTAATGCTACATAACGTTATACGTTATAACGTATTACCATATAACGTTATACGTTACATCGTAATGCCACATAACGTTATACGTTATATCGTAATGCTACATAACGTTATACGTTATATCGTAATGCTACATAACGTTATACGTTACATCGTAATGCTACATTACGTTATACGTCATATCGTAATGCTACATAACGTTATACGTCATAATGTAATGCTACATTACGTTATACGTTATATCGTAATGCTACATAACGTTACACGTTATATCGTTATGCTACAAAACGTTATACGTTATATCGTAATGCTACATAACGTTATGCGTTATATGCTAATGCTACATGACGTTATACGTTATATCCTAATGCTACATAACGTTATACGTTATGTCGTAATGCTACATAACGTTATACGTTATATCGTAATGCTACATAACGTTATACGTCATAACGTAATGCTACATAACCTTATACGTCATAACGTAATGCTACATTACGTTATACGTTATATCGTAATGCTACATAACGATACACGTTATATCGTTATGCTACAAAGCGTTATACGTTATATCGTATTGCTACATAACGTTATGCGTTATATCCAAATGCTACATAACGTTATACGTTATGTCGGAATGCTACATAACGTTATACGTTATATCGTAATGCTACATGACGTTATACGTTATATCGTAATGCTACATATCGTTATACGTTATATCCTAATGCTACATAACGTTATACGCTGTATCGTAATGCTACATAACGTTATACATTATATCGTAATGCTACATAACGTTATACGTTTTGTCGTAATGCTACATAACGTTATACGTTATATCGTACTGCTACATAACGTTATACGTTATATCGTACTGCTACATAACGTTTTACGTTATATTGTAATGCTGCATAACGTTATACGTTATGTCGTAATGCTACATAACGTTATACGTTATATCGTAATGCTACATAACGTTATACGTTATATCGTAATGATACATAACGTTATACGTTATGCCGTAATGCTACATAACGTTATACGTTATATCGTAATGCTACATAACGTTATACGTCATAACGTAATGCTACATAACGTTATACGTCATAACGTAATGCTACATTACGTTATACGTTATATCGTAATGCTACATAACGATACACGTTATATCGTTATGCTACAAAGCGTTATACGTTATATCGTATTGCTACATAACGTTATGCGTTATATCGTAATGCTACATAACGTTATACGTTATATGGTAATGCTACATAACGTTATACGTTACATCGTAATGCTACATAACGTTATACGTTATATCGTAATGCTACATAACGTTATACGTTATATGGTAATGCTACATAACGTTATAGGTAATAACGTATTACCATATAACGTTATACGTTACATCGTAATGCCACATAACGTTATACGTTATATCGTAATGCTACGTAACGTTATACGTTATATCGTAATGCTACATAACGTTATACGTTATATCGTAATGCTACATAACGTTGTACGTTATAACGTATTACCATATAACGTTATACGTTACATCGTAATGCTACATAACGTTATACATCATATCGTAATGCTACATGACGTTATACGTTATATCGTAATGCTACACAACGTTATACGTTATATCGTAATGCTACATAACGTTATACGTTATATCGTAATGCTACATAACGTTGTACGTTATAACGAATTGCCATATTACGTTATACGTTACATCGTAATGCTACATAACGTTATACATCATATCGTAATGCTACATGACGTTATACGTTATATCGTAATGCTACATGACGTTATACGTTATATCGTAATGCTACATAACGTTATACGTTATATCCTAATGCTACATAACGTTATACGCTGTATCGTAATGCTACATAACGTTATACGTTGTATCGTAATGCTACATAACGTTATACGTTATATCGTAATGCTACATAACGTTGTACGTTATAACGTATTACCATATAACGTTATACGCTACATCGTAATGCTACATAACGTTATACGCTATATCGTACTGCTACATAACGTTATACGTTACATCGTAATGCTACATAACGTTATACGTTATATCGTAATGCTACATAACGGTATACGTTATATGGTAATGCTACATAACGTTATACGTAATAACGTATTACCATATAACGTTATACGTTACATCGTAATGCTACATAACGTTATACGTTATATCGTAATGCTACGTAACGTTATACGTTATGTCGTACTGCTACATAACGTTATACGTTATATGGTAATGCTACATAACGTTGTACGTTATAACGTATTACCATATAACGTTATACGTTACATCGTAATGCTACATAACGTTATACATCATACCGTAATGCTACATAACGTTATACGCTATATCGTACTGCTACATAACGTTATACGTTACATCGTAATGCTACATAACGTTATACGTTATATCGTAATGCTACATAACGGTATACGTTATATGGTAATGCTACATAACGTTATACGTAATAACGTATTACCATATAACGTTATACGTTAAATCGTAATGCTACATAACGTTATACGTTATATCGTAATGCTACATAACGGTATACGATATATGGTAATGCTACATAACGTTATACGTAATAACGTATTACCATATAACGTTATACGTTACATCGTAATGCTACATAACGTTATACGCTATATCGTACTGCTACATAACGTTATACGTTACATCGTAATGCTACATAACGTTATACGTTATATCGTAATGCTACATAACGGTATACGTTATATGGTAATGCTACATATCGTTATACGTAATAACGTATTACCATATAACGTTATACGTTACATCGTAATGCTACATAACGTTATACGTTATATCGTAATGCTACATAACGTTGTACGTTATAACGTATTACCATATAACGTTATACGTTACATCGTAATGCTACATAACGTTATACATCATACCGTAATGCTACATAACGTTATACGCTATATCGTACTGCTACATAACGTTATACGTTACATCGTAATGCTACATAACGTTATACGTTATATCGTAATGCTACATAACGGTATACGTTATATGGTAATGCTACATAACGTTATACGTAATAACGTATTACCATATAACGTTATACGTTACATCGTAATGCTACATAACGTTATACGTTATATCGTAATGCTACGTAACGTTATACGTTATGTCGTACTGCTACATAACGTTATACTTTATATGGTAATGCTACATAACGTTATACGTTATAACGTATTACCATATAAGGTTATACGTTACATCGTAATGCTACATAACGTTATACGTTATATCGTAAAGCTACGTAACGTTATACGTTATGTCGTACTGCTACATAACGTTATACGTTATATGGTAATGCTACATAACGTTATACGTTATAACGTATTACCATATAACGTTATACGTTACATCGTAATGCTACATAACGTTATACGTTATATCGTAATGCTACATGACGTTATACCTTATATCGTAATGCTACATAACGTTATACGTTATATCGTAATGCTACATAACGTTATACGTTATAACGTATTTCCATATAACGTTATACGTTACATCGTAATGCTACATAACGTTATACGTTATGTCGTAATGCTACATAACGTTATACGTTATGTCGTAATGCTACATAACGTTATACGTTATATCGTAATGCTACATGACGTTATACGTTATATCGTAATGCTACATAACGTTATACGTTATATCCTAATGCTACATAACGTTATACGTTATGTCGCAATGCTACATAACGTTATACGTTATGTCGCAATGCTACATAACGTTATACGTTATATCGTAATGCTACATGACGTTATACGTTATATCGTAATGCTACATGACGTTATACGTTATATCGTAATGCTACAAAACGTTATGCGTTATACCGTAATCCTACATAACGTTATACGTTATATCGTAATGCTACATAACGTTTTACGTTATATCGTAATGCTACATAACGTTATGCGTTATATCCTAATGCAACATAACGTTATACGTTATGTCGTAATGCTACATAACGTTATACGTTATATCGTAATGCTACATGACGTTATACGTTATATCGTAATGCTACATAACGTTATACGTTATATCGTAATGCTACATGACGTTATACGTTATATCGTAATGCTACATAACGTTATACGTTATATCCTAATGCTACATAACGTTATACGTTATGTCGTAATGCTACATAACGTTATACGTTATATCGTAATGCTACATAACGTTATACGTTATATCCTAATGCTACATAACGTTATACGTTATGTCGTAATGCTACATAACGTTATACGTTATATCGTAATGCTACATGACGTTATACGTTATGTCGTAATGCTACATAACGTTATACGTTATATCGTATTGCTACATGACGTTATACGTTATATCGTAATGCTACATAACGTTATACGTTATATCCTAATGCTACATAACGTTATACGCTGTATCGTAATGCTACATAACGTTATACGTTATATCGTAATGCTACATAACGTTATACGTTACATCGTGATGCTACATAACGTTATACGTTATATGGTAATGCTACATAACGTTATACGTTATAACGTATTACCATATAACGTTATACATTACATCGTAATGCTACATAACGTTATACGTTATATCGTAATGCTACATAACGTTATACGTTATATCGTAATGCTACAAAACGTTATACGTTATATCGTAATGCTACATAACGTTTTACGTTATATCGTAATGCCACACAATGTTATACGTGATAACGTATTACCATATAACGTTATACGTTTTATCGTAATGCGACATATCGTTACACGTTATATCGTTATGCTACATAACGTTATACGTTATATCGTAATGCTACATAACGTTATACGTTATAACGTAATACTATATAACGTTATACGTTATATCGTTATGCTACATAACGTTATACGTTATATGGTAATGCTACATAACGTTATACGTTATAACGTATTACCATATAACGTTAAACGTTACATCGTAATGCTACATAACGTTATACGTTATATCGTAATGCTACATAACGTTATACGTTATGTCGTACTGCTACATAACGTTATACGTTATATGGTAATGCTACATAACGTTATACGTTATATGGTAATGCTACATAACGTTATACGTTATAACGTATTACCATATAACGTTAAACGTTACATCGTAATGCTAAATAACGTTATACGTTATATCGTAATGCTACATAACGTTATACGTTATGCCGTACTGCTACATAACGTTATACGTTATATCGTTATGCTACATAACGTTATACGTTATATGGTAATGCTACATAACGTTATACGTTATAACGTATTACCATATAACGTTATACGTTATATCGTAATGCTACATGACGTTATACGTTATGTCGTAATGCTACATAACGTTATACGATATATCGTAATGCTACATAACGTTATACGTTATATCCTAATGCTACATAACGTTATACGCTGTATCGTAATGCTACATAACGTTATACGCTATATCGTAATGCTACATAACGTTATACGTTATATCGTAATGCTACAAAACGTTATAAGTTATATCGTAATGCTACATAACGTTATGCGTTATATCCTAATGCTACATAACGTTATACGTTATGTCGTAATGCTACATAACGTTATACGTTATATCGTAATGCTACATGACGTTATACGTTATATCGTAATGCTACATAACGTTATACGTTATATCCTAATGCTACATAACGTTATACGCTGTATCGTAATGCTACATAACGTTATACGTTATATCGTAATGCTACATAACGTTATACGTTATAACGTATTACCATATAACGTTATACATTACATCGTAATGCTACATAACGTTATACGTTATATCGTAATGCTACATAACGTTATACGTTATATCGTAATGCTACACAACGTTATACGTTATATCGTAATGCTACATAACGTTTTACGTTATATCGTAATGCCACACAATGTTATACGTGATAACGTATTACCATATAACGTTATACGTTTTATCGTAATGCTACATATCGTTACACGTTATATCGTTATGCTACATAACGTTATACGTTATATCGTAATGCTACATAACGTTATACGTTATAACGTAATACTATATAACGTTATACGTTATATCGTTATGCTACATAACGTTATACGTTATATGATAATGCTACATAACGTTATACGTTATAACGTATTACCATATAACGTTAAACGTTACATCGTAATGCTACATAACGTTATACGTTATATCGTAATGCTACATAACGTTATACGTTATGTCGTACTGCTACATAACGTTATACGTTATATGGTAATGCTACATAACGTTATACGTTATATGGTAATGCTACATAACGTTATACGTTATAACGTATTACCATATAACGTTAAACGTTACATCGTAATGCTACATAACGTTATACGTTATATCGTAATGCTACATAACGTTATACGTTATGCCGTACTGCTACATAACGTTATACGTTATATGGTAATGCTACATAACGTTATACGTTATAACGTATTACCATATAACGTTATACGTTACATCGTAATGCCACATAACGTTATACGTTATATCGTAATGCTACATAACGTTATACGTTATATCGTAATGCTACATAACGTTATACGTTACATCGTAATGCTACATTACGTTATACGTCATATCGTAATGCTACATAACGTTATACGTCATAATGTAATGCTACATTACGTTATACGTTATATCGTAATGCTACATAACGTTACACGTTATATCGTTATGCTACAAAACGTTATACGTTATATCGTAATGCTACATAACGTTATGCGTTATATGCTAATGCTACATGACGTTATACGTTATATCCTAATGCTACATAACGTTATACGCTGTATCGTAATGCTACATAACGTTATACGTTATAACGTATTACCATATAACGTTATACGTTACATCGTAATGCCACATAACGTTATACGTTATATCGTAATGCTACATAACGTTATACGTTATATCGTAATGCTACATAACGTTATACGTTATATCGTAATGCTACATAACGTTATACGTTATATCGTAATGCTACATAACGTTATACGTTATATCGTAATGCTACATAACGTTATACGTTATGCCGTACTGCTACATAACGTTATACGTTATATGGTAATGCTACATAACGTTATACGTTATAACGTATTACCATATAACGTTATACGTTACATCGTAATGCCACATAACGTTATACGTTATATCGTAATGCTACATAACGTTATACGTTATATCGTAATGCTACATAACGTTATACGTTATATCGTAATGCTACATAACGTTATACGTTATATCGTAATGCTACATAACGTTGTACGTTATAACGAATTGCCATATTACGTTATACGTTACATCGTAATGCTACATAACGTTATACATCATATCGTAATGCTACATGACGTTATACGTTATATCGTAATGCTACATGACGTTATACGTTATATCGTAATGCTACATAACGTTATACGTTATATCCTAATGCTACATAACGTTATACGCTGTATCGTAATGCTACATAACGTTATACGTTATATCGTAATACTACATAACGTTATACGTTATATCGTAATGCTACATAACGTTGTACGTTATAACGTATTACCATATAACGTTATACGCTACATCGTAATGCTACATAACGTTATACGCTATATCGTACTGCTACATAACGTTATACGTTACATCGTAATGCTACATAACGTTATACGTTATATCGTAATGCTACATAACGGTATACGTTATATGGTAATGCTACATAACGTTATACGTAATAACGTATTACCATATAACGTTATACGTTACATCGTAATGCTACATAACGTTATACGTTATATCGTAATGCTACGTAACGTTATACGTTATGTCGTACTGCTACATAACGTTATACGTTATATGGTAATGCTACATAACGTTGTACGTTATAACGTATTACCATATAACGTTATACGTTACATCGTAATGCTACATAACGTTATACATCATACCGTAATGCTACATAACGTTATACGCTATATCGTACTGCTACATAACGTTATACGTTACATCGTAATGCTACATAACGTTATACGTTATATCGTAATGCTACATAACGGTATACGTTATATGGTAATGCTACATAACGTTATACGTAATAACGTATTACCATATAACGTTATACGTTACATCGTAATGCTACATAACGTTATACGTTATATCGTAATGCTACATAACGGTATACGTTATATGGTAATGCTACATAACGTTATACGTAATAACGTATTACCATATAACGTTATACGTTACATCGTAATGCTACATAACGTTATACGCTATATCGTACTGCTACATAACGTTATACGTTACATCGTAATGCTACATAACGTTATACGTTATATCGTAATGCTACATAACGGTATACGTTATATGGTAATGCTACATATCGTTATACGTAATAACGTATTACCATATAACGTTATACGTTACATCGTAATGCTACATAACGTTATACGTTATATCGTAATGCTACATAACGTTGTACGTTATAACGTATTACCATATAACGTTATACGTTACATCGTAATGCTACATAACGTTATACATCATACCGTAATGCTACATAACGTTATACGCTATATCGTACTGCTACATAACGTTATACGTTACATCGTAATGCTACATAACGTTATACGTTATATCGTAATGCTACATAACGGTATACGTTATATGGTAATGCTACATAACGTTATACGTAATAACGTATTACCATATAACGTTATACGTTACATCGTAATGCTACATAACGTTATACGTTATATCGTAATGCTACGTAACGTTATACGTTATGTCGTACTGCTACATAACGTTATACGTTACATCGTAATGCTACATAACGTTATACGTTATATCGTAATGCTACATAACGGTATACGTTATATGGTAATGCTACATAACGTTATACGTAATAACGTATTACCATATAACGTTATACGTTACATCGTAATGCTACATAACGTTATACGTTATATCGTAATGCTACATAACGGTATACGTTATATCGTAATGCTACATAACGGTATACGTTATATGGTAATGCTACATAACGTTATACGTAATAACGTATTACCATATAACGTTATACGTTACATCGTAATGCTACATAACGTTATACGTTATATCGTAATGCTACATAACGGTATACGTTATATGGTAATGCTACATAACGTTATACGTTACATCGTAATGCTACATAACGTTATACGTTATGTCGTAATGCTACATAACGTTATACGTTATGTCGTAATGCTACATAACGTTATACGTTATATCGTAATGCTACATGACGTTATACGTTATATCGTAATGCTACATAACGTTATACGTTATATCCTAATGCTACATAACGTTATACGTTATGTCGCAATGCTACATAACGTTATACGTTATATCGTAATGCTACATAACGTTATACGTTATATCCTAATGCTACATAACGTTATACGCTGTATCGTAATGCTACATAACGTTATACGTTATATCGTAATGCTACATAACGTTATACGTTACATCGTGATGCTACATAACGTTATACGTTATATGGTAATGCTACATAACGTTATGCGTTATATCCTAATGCAACATAACGTTATACGTTATGTCGTAATGCTACATAACGTTATACGTTATATCGTAATGCTACATAACGTTATACGTTATATCGTAATGCTACAAAACGTTATACGTTATATCGTAATGCTACATGACGTTATACGTTATATCGTAATACTATATAACGTTATACGTTATATCGTTATGCTACATAACGTTATACGTTATATGGTAATGCTACATAACGTTATACGTTATAACGTATTACCATATAACGTTAAACGTTACATCGTAATGCTACATAACGTTATACGTTATATCGTAATGCTACATAACGTTATACGTTATGTCGTACTGCTACATAACGTTATACGTTATATGGTAATGCTACATAACGTTATACGTTATATGGTAATGCTACATAACGTTATACGTTATAACGTATTACCATATAACGTTAAACGTTACATCGTAATGCTACATAACGTTATACGTTATATCGTAATGCTACATAACGTTATACGTTATGCCGTACTGCTACATATCGTTATACGTTATATGGTAATGCTACATAACGTTATACGTTATAACGTATTACCATATAACGTTATACGTTACATCGTAATGCCACATAACGTTATACGTTATATCGTAATGCTACATAACGTTATACGTTATATCGTAATGCTACATAACGTTATACGTTACATCGTAATGCTACATTACGTTATACGTCATATCGTAATGCTACATAACGTTATACGTCATAATGTAATGCTACATTACGTTATACGTTATATCGTAATGCTACATGACGTTACACGTTATATCGTTATGCTACAAAACGTTATACGTTATATCGTAATGCTACATAACGTTATGCGTTATATGCTAATGCTACATGACGTTATACGTTATATCCTAATGCTACATAACGTTATACGTTATGTCGTAATGCTACATAACGTTATACGTTATATCGTAATGCTACATAACGTTATACGACATAACGTAATGCTACATAACGTTATACGTCATAACGTAATGCTACATTACGTTATACGTTATATCGTAATGCTACATAACGATACACGTTATATCGTTATGCTACAAAGCGTTATACGTTATATCGTATTGCTACATAACGTTATGCGTTATATCCAAATGCTACATAACGTTATACGTTATGTCGGAATGCTACATAACGTTATACGTTATATCGTAATGCTACATGACGTTATACGTTATATCGTAATGCTACATATCGTTATACGTTATATCCTAATGCTACATAACGTTATACGCTGTATCGTAATGCTACATAACGTTATACATTATATCGTAATGCTACATAACGTTATACGTTTTGTCGTAATGCTACATAACGTTATACATTATATCGTAATGCTACATAACGTTATACGTTTTGTCGTAATGCTACATAACGTTATACGTTATATCGTACTGCTACATAACGTTATACGTTATATCGTACTGCTACATAACGTTTTACGTTATATTGTAATGCTGCATAACGTTATACGTTATGTCGTAATGCTACATAACGTTATACGTTATATCGTAATGCTACATAACGTTATACGTCATAACGTAATGCTACATTACGTTATACGTTATATCGTAATGCTACATAACGATACACGTTATATCGTTATGCTACAAAGCGTTATACGTTATATCGTATTGCTACATAACGTTATGCGTTATATCCAAATGCTACATAACGTTATACGTTATGTCGGAATGCTACATAACGTTATACGTTATATCGTAATGCTACATGACGTTATACGTTATATCGTAATGCTACATATCGTTATACGTTATATGCTAATGCTACATAACGTTATACGCTGTATCGTAATGCTACATAACGTTATACATTATATCCTAATGCTACATAACGTTATACGCTGTATCGTAATGCTACATAACGTTATACATTATATCGTAATGCTACATAACGTTATACGTTTTGTCGTAATGCTACATAACGTTATACGTTATATCGTACTGCTACATAACGTTATACGTTATATCGTACTGCTACATAACGTTTTACGTTATATTGTAATGCTGCATAACGTTATACGTTATGTCGTAATGCTACATAACGTTATACGTTATATCGTAATGCTACATAACGTTATACGTTATATCGTAATGATACATAACGTTATACGTTATGCCGTAATGCTACATAACGTTATACGTTATATCGTAATGCTACATAACGTTATACGTCATAACGTAATGCTACATAACGTTATACGTCATAACGTAATGCTACATTACGTTATACGTTATATCGTAATGCTACATAACGATACACGTTATATCGTTATGCTACAAAGCGTTATACGTTATATCGTATTGCTACATAACGTTATGCGTTATATCGTAATGCTACATAACGTTATACGTTATATGGTAATGCTACATAACGTTATACGTTATAACGTATTACCATATAACGTTATACGTTATATCGTAATGCTACATAACGTTATACGTTTAATCGTAATGCTACATAACGTTATACGCTATATCGTAATGATACATAACGTTATACGTTATGTCGTACTGCTACATAACGTTATACGTTATATGGTAATGCTACATAACGTTATACGTTATAACGTATTACCATATAACGTTATACGTTCTATCGTAATGCTACATAACGTTATACGTTTAATCGTAATGCTACATAACGTTATACGTTAAATCGTACTGCTACATAACGTTATACGTTATATCGTAATGCTACATAACGTTCTACGTTATATCGTAATGCTACATAACGTTATACGCTATATCGTACTGCTACATGACGTTATACGCTATATCGTACTGCTACATAACGTTATACGTTATATCGTAATGCTACATAACGTTATACGTTGTATCGTAATGCTACATAACGTTATACGTTATTTCGTAATGCTACATAACGTTATACGTTATAACGTAATACTACATAACGTTATACGTTATAACGTAATACTATATAACGTTATACGTTATATCGTTATGCTACATAACGTTATACGTTATATGGTAATGCTACATAACGTTATACGTTATAACGTATTACCATATAACGTTAAACGTTACATCGTAATGCTACATAACGTTATACGTTATATCGTAATTCTACATAACGTTATACGTTATGTCGTACTGCTACATAACGTTATACGTTATATGGTAATGCTACATAACGTTATACGTTATAACGTATTACCATATAACGTTATACGTTACATCGTAATGCCACATAACGTTATACGTTATATCGTAATGCTACATAACGTTATACGTTATATCGTAATGCTACACAACGTTATACGTTATATCGTAATGCTACATAACGTTATACGTTATATCGTAATGCTACATAACGTTATACGTTATATCGTAATGCTACACAACGTTATACGTTATATCGTAATGCTACATAACGTTATACGTTATATCGTAATGCTACATAACGTTATACGTTATGTCGTAATGCTACATAACGTTGTACGTTATAACGTATTACCATATAACGTTATACGTTATATCGTAATGCTACATGACGTTATACGTTATATTGTAATGCTACATAACGTTATACGTTATATCCTAATTCTACATAACGTTATGCGCTGTATCGTAATGCTACATAACGTTATACGTTATATCGTAATGCTACATAACGTTATACGTTATATCGTAATGATACATAACGTTATACGTTATGTCGTGATGCTACATAACGTTGTACGTTATATAGTATTACCATATAACGTTATAAGTTACATCGTAATGCTACATAACGTTACACGTCATATCGTAATGCTACATAACGTTATACGTTATATCGTAATGCTACATAACGTTATACGTTATATCGTAATGATACATAACGTTATACGTTATGTCGTAATGCTACATAACGTTGTACGTTATATCGTATTACCATATAACGTTATAAGTTACATCGTAATGCTACATAACGTTACACGTCATATCGTATTACCATATAACGTTATACGTTACATCGTAATGCTACATAACGTTATACGTTATATCGTAATGCTACATAACGTTATACGTTATATCGTAATGATACATAACGTTATACGTTATGTCGTAATGCTACATAACGTTGTACGTTATATCGTATTACCATATAACGTTATACGTTACATCGTAATGCTACATAACGTTATACGTTATATCGTAATGCTACATAACGTTATACGCTATATCGTAATGATACATAACGTTATACGTTATGTCGTACTGCTACATAACGTTATACGTTATATGGTAATGCTACATAACGTTATACGTTATATCGTATTACCATATAACGTTATACGTTATATCGTAATGCTACATAACGTTATACGTTTAATCGTAATGCTACATAACGTTATACGTTAAATCGTACTGCTACATAACGTTATACGTTATATCGTAATGCTACATAACGTTCTACGTTATAACGTAATACTACATAACGTTATACGTTATAACGTAATACTATATAACGTTATACGTTATATCGTTATGCTACATAACGTTATACGTTATATGGTAATGCTACATAACGTTATACGTTATAACGTATTACCATATAACGTTATACGTTACATCGTAATGCTACATAACGTTATACGTTATATCGTAATGCTACATAACGTTATACGTTATATCGTAATGATACATAACGTTATACGTTATGTCGTAATGCTACATAACGTTGTACGTTATATCGTATTACCATATAACGTTATACGTTATATCGTAATGCTACATAACGTTATACGTTATATCGTAATGATACATAACGTTATACGTTATGTCGTAATGCTACATAACGTTATACGTTGTATCGTAATGCTACATAACGTTATACGTTATTTCGTAATGCTACATAACGTTATACGTTATAACGTAATACTACATAACGTTATACGTTATAACGTAATACTATATAACGTTGTACGTTATATCGTATTACCATATAACGTTATAAGTTACATCGTAATGCTACATAACGTTACACGTCATATCGTATTACCATATAACGTTATACGTTACATTGTAATGCTACATAACGTTATACGTTATATCGTAATGCTACATAACGTTATACGTTATATGGTAATGATACATAACGTTATACGTTATGTCGTAATGCTACATAACGTTGTACGTTATATCGTATTACCATATAACGTTATACGTTATATCGTAATGCTACATAACGTTATACGTTATATGGTAATGATACATAACGTTATACGTTATGTCGTAATGCTACATAACGTTGTACGTTATATCGTATTACCATATAACGTTATACGTTACATCGTAATGCTACATAACGTTATACGTTATATCGTAATGCTACATAACGTTATACGTTTAATCGTAATGCTACATAACGTTATACGTTAAATCGTACTGCTACATAACGTTATACGTTATATCGTAATGCTACATAACGTTCTACGTTATATCGTAATGCTACATAACGTTATACGCTATATCGTACTGCTACATAACGTTATACGTTAAATCGTACTGCTACATAACGTTATACGTTATATCGTAATGCTACATAACGTTCTACGTTATATCGTAATGCTACATAACGTTATACGTTATATCGTAATGCTACATAACGTTATACGTTGTATCGTAATGCTACATAACGTTATACGTTGTATCGTAATGCTACATAACGTTATACGTTATATCGTATTGCTACATAACGTTATGCGTTATATCCTAATGCTACATAACGTTATACGTTATGTCGGAATGCTACATAACGTTATACGTTATATCGTAATGCTACATGACGTTATACGTTATATCGTAATGCTACATATCGTTATACGTTATATCCTAATGCTACATAACGTTATACGCTGTATCGTAATGCTACATAACGTTATACATTATATCGTAATGCTACATAACGTTATACGTTTTATCGTAATGCTACATAACGTTATACGTTATATCGTACTGCTACATAACGTTATACGTTATATCGTACTGCTACATAACGTTTTACGTTATATTGTAATGCTGCATAACGTTATACGTTATGTCGTAATGCTACATAACGTTATACGTTATATCGTAAAGCTACATAACGTTATACGTTATATCGTAATGATACATAACGTTATACGTTATGCCGTAATGCTACATAACGTTATACGTTATATCGTAATGCTACATAACGTTATACGTCATAACGTAATGCTACATAACGTTATACGTCATAACGTAATGCTACATTACGCTATACGTTATATCGTAATGCTACATAACGATACACGTTATATCGTTATGCTACAAAGCGTTATACGTTATATCGTATTGCTACATAACGTTATGCGTTATATCGTAATGCTACATAACGTTATACGTTATATGGTAATGCTACATAACGTTATACGTTATAACGTATTACCATATAACGTTATACGTTATATCGTAATGCTACATAACGTTATACGTTTAATCGTAATGCTACATAACGTTATACGCTATATCGTAATGATACATAACGTTATACGTTATGTCGTACTGCTACATAACGTTATACGTTATATGGTAATGCTACATAACGTTATACGTTATAACGTATTACCATATAACGTTATACGTTATATCGTAATGCTACATAGCGTTATACGTTTAATCGTAATGCTACATAACGTTATACGTTAAATCGTACTGCTACATAACGTTATACGTTATATCGTAATGCTACATAACGTTCTACGTTATATCGTAATGCTACATAACGTTATACGCTATATCGTACTGCTACATGACGTTATACGCTATATAGTACTGCTACATAACGTTATACGTTATATCGTAATGCTACATAACGTTATACGTTGTATCGTAATGCTACATAACGTTATACGTTATTTCGTAATGCTACATAACGTTATGCGTTATAACGTAATACTACATAACGTTATACGTTATAACGTAATACTATATAACGTTATACGTTATATCGTTATGCTACATAACGTTATACGTTATATGGTAATGCTACATAACGTTATACGTTATAACGTATTACCATATAACGTTAAACGTTACATCGTAATGCTACATAACGTTATACGTTATATCGTAATTCTACATAACGTTATACGTTATGTCGTACTGCTACATAACGTTATACGTTATATGGTAATGCTACATAACGTTATACGTTATAACGTATTACCATATAACGTTATACGTTACATCGTAATGCCACATAACGTTATACGTTATATCGTAATGCTACATAACGTTATACGTTATATCGTAATGCTACACAACGTTATACGTTATATCGTAATGCTACATAACGTTATACGTTATATCGTAATGCTACATAACGTTATACGTTATGTCGTAATGCTACATAACGTTGTACGTTATAACGTATTACCATATAACGTTATACGTTATATCGTAATGCTACATGACGTTATACGTTATATTGTAATGCTACATAACGTTATACGTTATATCCTAATTCTACATAACGTTATGCGCTGTATCGTAATGCTACATAACGTTATACGTTATATCGTAATGCTACATAACGTTATACGTTATATCGTAATGATACATAACGTTATACGTTATGTCGTGATGCTACATAACGTTGTACGTTATATAGTATTACCATATAACGTTATAAGTTACATCGTAATGCTACATAACGTTACACGTCATATCGTAATGCTACATAACGTTATACGTTATATCGTAATGCTACATAACGTTATACGTTATATCGTAATGATACATAACGTTATACGTTATGTCGTAATGCTACATAACGTTGTACGTTATATCGTATTACCATATAACGTTATAAGTTACATCGTAATGCTACATAACGTTACACGTCATATCGTATTACCATATAACGTTATACGTTACATCGTAATGCTACATAACGTTATACGTTATATCGTAATGCTACATAACGTTATACGTTATATCGTAATGATACATAACGTTATACGTTATGTCGTAATGCTACATAACGTTGTACGTTATATCGTATTACCATATAACGTTATACGTTACATCGTAATGCTACATAACGTTATACGTTATATCGTAATGCTACATAACGTTATACGTTGTATCGTAATGCTACATAACGTTATACGTTATTTCGTAATGGTACATAACGTTATACGTTATAACGTAATACTACATAACGTTATACGTTATAACGTAATACTATATAACGTTATACGTTATATCGTTATGCTACATAACGTTATACGTTATATGGTAATGCTACATAACGTTATACGTTATAACGTATTACCATATAACGTTAAACGTTACATCGTAATGCTACATAACGTTATACGTTATATCGTAATGCTACATAACGTTATACGTTATGTCGTACTGCTACATAACGTTATACGTTATATGGTAATGCTACATAACGTTATACGTTATAACGTATTACCATATAACGTTATACGTTACATCGTAATGCCACATAACGTTATACGTTATATCGTAATGCTACATAACGTTATACGTTATATCGTAATGCTACATAACGTTATACGTTACATCGTAATGCTACATTACGTTATACGTCATATCGTAATGCTACATAACGTTATACGTCATAATGTAATGCTACATTACGTTATACGTTATATCGTAATGCTACATAACGTTACACGTTATATCGTTATGCTACAAAACGTTATACGTTATATCGTAATGCTACATAACGTTATGCGTTATATGCTAATGCTACATGACGTTATACGTTATATCCTAATGCTACATAACGTTATACGTTATGTCGTAATGCTACATAACGTTATACGTTATATCGTAATGCTACATAACGTTATACGTCATAACGTAATGCTATATAACGTTATACGTCATAACGTAATGCTACATTACGTTATACGTTATATCGTAATGCTACATAACGATACACGTTATATCGTTATGCTACAAAGCGTTATACGTTATATCGTATTGCTACATAACGTTATGCGTTATATCCTAATGCTACATAACGTTATACGTTATGTCGGAATGCTACATAACGTTATACGTTATATCGTAATGCTACATGACGTTATACGTTATATCGTAATGCTACATATCGTTATACGTTATATCCTAATGCTACATAACGTTATACGCTGTATCGTAATGCTACATAACGTTATACATTATATCGTAATGCTACATAACGTTATACGTTTTATCGTAATGCTACATAACGTTATACGTTATATCGTACTGCTACATAACGTTATACGTTATATCGAACTGCTACATAACGTTTTACGTTATATTGTAATGCTGCATAACGTTATACGTTATGTCGTAATGCTACATAACGTTATACGTTATATCGTAATGCTACATAACGTTATACGTTATATCGTAATGATACATAACGTTATACGTTATGCCGTAATGCTACATAACGTTATACGTTATATCGTAATGCTACATAACGTTATACGCCATAACGTAATGCTACATAACGTTATACATCATAACGTAAGGCTACATTACGTTATACGTTATATCGTAATGCTACATAACGATACACGTTATATCGTTATGCTACAAAGCGTTATACGTTATATCGTATTGCTACATAACGTTATGCGTTATATCGTAATGCTACATAACGTTATACGTTATATGGTAATGCTACATAACGTTATACGTTATAACGTATTACCATATAACGTTATACGTTATATCGTAATGCTACATAACGTTATACGTTTAATCGTAATGCTACATAACGTTATACGCTATATCGTAATGATATATAACGTTATACGTTATGTCGTACTGCTACATAACGTTATACGTTATATGGTAATGCTACATAACGTTATACGTTATAACGTATTACCATATAACGTTATACGTTATATCGTAATGCTACATAACGTTATACGTTTAATCGTAATGCTACATAACGTTATACGTTAAATCGTACTGCTACATAACGTTATACGTTATATCGTAATGCTACATAACGTTCTACGTTATATCGTAATGCTACATAACGTTATACGCTATATCCTACTGCTACATAACGTTATACGCTATATCGTACTGCTACATAACGTTATACGTTATATCGTAATGCTACATAACGTTATACGTTGTATCGTAATGCTACATAACGTTATACGTTATTTCGTAATGCTACATAACGTTATACGTTATAACGTAATACTACATAACGTTATACGTTATAACGTAATACTATATAACGTTATACGTTATATCGTTATGCTACATAACGTTATACGTTATATGGTAATGCTACATAACGTTATACGTTATAACGTATTACCATATAACGTTAAACGTTACATCGTAATGCTACATAACGTTATACGTTATATCGTAATTCTACATAACGTTATACGTTATGTCGTACTGCTACATAACGTTATACGTTATATGGTAATACGTTATAACGTATAACGTTATGTAGCATTACCATATAACGTTATACGTTACATCGTAATGCCACATAACGTTATACGTTATATCGTAATGCTACATAACGTTATACGTTATATCGTAATGATACATAACATTATACGTTATGTCGTGATGCTACATAACGTTGTACGTTATATAGTATTACCATATAACGTTATAAGTTACATCGTAATGCTACATAACGTTACACGTCATATCGTAATGCTACATAACGTTATACGTTATATCGTAATGCTACATAACGTTGTACGTTATATCGTATTACCATATAACGTTATAAGTTACATCGTAATGCTACATAACGTTACACGTCATATCGTATTACCATATAACGTTATACGTTACATCGTAATGCTACATAACGTTATACGTTATATCGTAATGCTACATAACGTTATACGTTATATCGTAATGATACATAACGTTATACGTTATGTCGTAATGCTACATAACGTTGTACGTTATATCGTATTACCATATAACGTTATACGTTACATCGTAATGCTACATAACGTTATACGTTATATCGTAATGCTACATAACGTTATACGCTATATCGTAATGATACATAACGTTATACGTTATGTCGTACTGCTACATAACGTTATACGTTATATGGTAATGCTACATAACGTTATACGTTATAACGTATTACCATATAACGTTATACGTTATATCGTAATGCTACATAACGTTATACGTTTAATCGTAATGCTACATAACGTTATACGTTAAATCGTACTGCTACATAACGTTATACGTTATATCGTAATGCTACATAACGTTCTACGTTATATCGTAATGCTACATAACGTTATACGCTATATCGTACTGCTACATAACGTTATACGCTATATCGTACTGCTACATAACGTTATACGTTATATCGTAATGCTACATAACGTTATACGTTGTATCGTAATGCTACATAACGTTATACGTTATTTCGTAATGCTACATAACGTTATACATAATAACGTAATACTACATAACGTTATACGTTATAACGTAATACTATATAACGTTATACGTTATATCGTTATGCTACATAACGTTATACGTTATATGGTAATGCTACATAACGTTATACGTTATAACGTATTACCATATAACGTTAAACGTTACATCGTAATGCTACATAACGTTATACGTTATATCGTAATGCTACATAACGTTATACGTTATGTCGTACTGCTACATAACGTTATACGTTATATGGTAATGCTACATAACGTTATACGTTTTAACGTATTACCATATAACGTTATACGTTACATCGTAATGCCACATAACGTTATACGTTATATCGTAATGCTACATAACGTTATACGTTATATCGTAATGCTACATAACGTTATACGTTACATCGTAATGCTACATTACGTTATACGTCATATCGTAATGCTACATAACGTTATACGTCATAATGTAATGCTACATTACGTTATACGTTATATCGTAATGCTACATAACGTTACACGTTATATCGTTATGCTACAAAACGTTATACGTTATATCGTAATGCTACATAACGTTATGCGTTATACGCTAATGCTACATGACGTTATACGTTATATCCTAATGCTACATAACGTTATACGTTATGTCGTAATGCTACATAACGTTATACGTTATATCGTAATGCTACATAACGTTATACGTCGTAACGTAATGCTACATAACGTTATACGACATAACGTAATGCTACATTACGTTATACGTTATATCGTAATGCTACATAACGATACACGTTATATCGTTATGCTACAAAGCGTTATACGTTATATCGTATTGCTACATAACGTTATGCGTTATATCCTAATGCTACATAACGTTATACGTTATGTCGGAATGCTACATAACGTTATACGTTATATCGTAATGCTACATGACGTTATACGTTATATCGTAATGCTACATATCGTTATACGTTATATCCTAATGCTACATAACGTTATACGCTGTATCGTAATGCTACATAACGTTATACATTATATCGTAATGCTACATAACGTTATACGTTTTATCGTAATGCTACATAACGTTATACGTTATATCGTACTGCCACATAACGTTATACGTTATATCGTACTGCTACATAACGTTTTACGTTATATTGTAATGCTGCATAACGTTATACGTTATGTCGTAATGCTACATAACGTTATACGTTATATCGTAATGCTACATAACGTTATACGTTATATCGTAATGATACATAACGTTATACGTTATGCCGTAATGCTACATAACGTTATACGTTATATCGTAATGCTACATAACGTTATACGTCATAACGTAATGCTACATAACGTTATACGTCATAACGTAATGCTACATTACGTTATACGTTATATCGTAATGCTACATAACGATACACGTTATATCGTTATGCTACAAAGCGTTATACGTTATATCGTATTGCTACATAACGTTATGCGTTATATCGTAATGCTACATAACGTTATACGTTATATGGTAATGCTACATAACGTTATAACGTATTACCGTATAACGTTATACGTTATATCGTAATGCTACATAACGTTATACGTTTAATCGTAATGCTACATAACGTTATACGCTATATCGTAATGATACATAACGTTATACGTTATGTCGTACTGCTACATAACGTTATACGTTATATGGTAATGCTACATAACGTTATACGTTATAACGTATTACCATATAACGTTATACGTTATATCGTAATGCTACATAACGTTATACGTTTAATCGTAATGCTACATAACGTTATACGTTAAATCGTACTGCTACATAACGTTATACGTTATATCGTAATGCTACATAACGTTCTACGTTATATCGTAATGCTACATAACGTTATACGCTATATCGTACTGCTACATAACGTTATACGCTATATCGTACTGCTACATAACCTTATACGTTATATCGTAATGCTACATAACGTTATACGTTGTATCGTAATGCTACATAACGTTATACGTTATTTCGTAATGCTACATAACGTTATACGTTATAACGTAATACTACATAACGTTATACGTTATAACGTAATACTATATAACGTTATACGTTATATCGTTATGCTACATAACGTTATACGTTATATGGTAATGCTACATAACGTTATACGTTATAACGTATTACCATATAACGTTAAACGTTACATCGTAATGCTACATAACGTTATACGTTATATCGTAATTCTACATAACGTTATACGTTATGTCGTACTGCTACATAACGTTATACGTTATATGGTAATGCCACATAACGTTATACGTTATAACGTATTACCATATAACGTTATACGTTATATCGTAATGCTACATAACGTTATACGTTACATCGTAATGCTACATTACGTTATACGTCATATCGTAATGCTACATAACGTTATACGTCATAATGTAATGCTACATTACGTTATACGTTATATCGTAATGCTACATAACGTTACACGTTATATCGTTATGCTACAAAACGTTATACGTTATATCGTAATGCTACATAACGTTATGCGTTATATGCTAATGCTACATGACGTTATACGTTATATCCTAATGCTACATAACGTTATACGTTATGTCGTAATGCTACATAACGTTATACGTTATATCGTAATGCTACATAACGTTATACGTCATAACGTAATGCTACATAACGTTATACGTCATAACGTAATGCTACATTACGTTATACGTTATATCGTAATGCTACATAACGATACACGTTATATCGTAATTCTACATAACGTTATACGTTATGTCGTACTGCTACATAACGTTATACGTTATATGGTAATGCTACATAACGTTATACGTTATAACGTATTACCATATAACGTTATACGTTATAACGTATTACCATATAACGTTATACGTTATATCGTAATGCTACATAACGTTATACGTTACATCGTAATGCTACATTACGTTATACGTCATATCGTAATGCTACATAACGTTATACGTCATAATGTAATGCTACATTACGTTATACGTTATATCGTAATGCTACATAACGTTACACGTTATATCGTTATGCTACAAAACGTTATACGTTATATCGTAATGCTACATAACGTTATGCGTTATATGCTAATGCTACATGACGTTATACGTTATATCCTAATGCTACATAACGTTATACGTTATATCGTAATGCTACATAACGTTACACGTTATATCGTTATGCTACAAAACGTTATACGTTATATCGTAATGCTACATAACGTTATGCGTTATATGCTAATGCTACATGACGTTATACGTTATATCCTAATGCTACATAACGTTATACGTTATGTCGTAATGCTACATAACGTTATACGTTATATCGTAATGCTACATAACGTTATACGTCATAACGTAATGCTACATAACGTTATACGTCATAACGTAATGCTACATTACGTTATACGTTATATCGTAATGCTACATAACGATACACGTTATATCGTTATGCTACAAAGCGTTATACGTTATATCGTATTGCTACATAACGTTATGCGTTATATCCTAATGCTACATAACGTTATACGTTATGTCGGAATGCTACATAACGTTATACGTTATATCGTAATGCTACATGACGTTATACGTTATATCGTAATGCTACATATCGTTATACGTTATATCCTAATGCTACATAACGTTATTCGCTGTATCGTAATGCTACATAACGTTATACATTATATCGTAATGCTACATAACGTTATACGTTTTATCGTAATGCTACATAACGTTATACGTTATATCGTACTGCTACATAACGTTATACGTTATATCGTACTGCTACATAACGTTTTACGTTATATTGTAATGCTGCATAACGTTTTACGTTATATTGTAATGCTGCATAACGTTATACGTTATGTCGTAATGCTACATAACGTTATACGGTATATCGTAATGCTACATAACGTTATACGCTATATCGTACTGCTACATAACGTTTTACGTTATATCGTAATTCTACACAACGTTATACATTATATCGTAATGCTACATAACGTTTTACGTTATATCGTAATGCCACACAATGTTATACGTTATATCCTAATGCTACATAACGTTATACGTTATGTCGGAATGCTACATAACGTTATACGTTATATCGTAATGCTACATGACGTTATACGTTATATCGTAATGCTACATAACGTTATACGTTATATCCTAATGCTACATAACGTTATACGCTGTATCGTAATGCTACATAACGTTATACATTATATCGTAATGCTACATAACGTTATACGTTTTATCGTAATGCTACATAACGTTATACGTTAAATCGTACTGCTACATAACGTTATACGTTATATCGTAATGCTACATAACGTTATACGTTATGTAGTAATGCTACATAACGTTATACGTTATATCGTAATGCTACATAACGTTATACATTATATCGTAATGCTACATAACGTTATACGTTTTATCGTAATGCTACATAACGTTATACGTTTTATCGCAATGCTACATAACGTTATACGTTATATCGTACTGCTACATAACGTTTTACGTTATATCGTAATGCTGCATAACGTTATACGTTATGTAGTAATGCTACATAACGTTATACGTTATATCGTACTGCTAAATAACGTTATACGTTATATCGTAATTCTACACAACGTTATACGTTATATCGTAATGCCATACAATGTTATACGTTATAACGTATTACCATATAACGTTATACGTTATATCGTAATGCTACATATCGTTGCACGTTATATCGTTATGCTACATAACGTTATACGTTACATCGTAATGCTACATAACGTTATACATTATATGGTAATGCTACATATCGTTATACGTTATATCGTAATGCTACATAACGTTATACGTTGTATCGTAATGCTACATAACGTTGTACGTTATATCGTACTGCTACATAACGTTATACGTTATATCGTAATGCTGCATAACGTTATACGTTATGTCGTAATGCTACATAACGTTATACGTTATATCGTAATGCTACATAACGTTATACGTTATAACGAAATACTACATAACGTTCTACGTTATATCGTAATGCTACATAACTTTATACGTTATATTGTAATGCTACATAACGTTATACGTTGTATCGTAATGCTACATATCGTTGTACGTTATATGGTAATGCTACATAACGTTATACGTTATAACGTATTACCATATAACGTTAAACGTTACATCGTAATGCTACATAACGTTATACGTTATATCGTAATGCTACATAACGTTATACGTTATGTCGTACTGCTACATAACGTTATACGTTATATGGTAATGCTACATAACGTTATACGTTATAACGTATTACCATATAACGTTATACGTTACATCGTAATGCCACATAACGTTATACGTTATATTGTAATGCTACATAACGTTATACGTTATATCGTAATGCTACATAACGTTATACGTTACATCGTAATGATACATTACGTTATACGTCATATCGTAATGCTACATAACGTTATACGTCATAATGTAATGCTACATTACGTTATACGTTATATCGTAATGCTACATAACGTTACACGTTATATCGTTATGCTACAAAACGTTATACGTTATATCGTAATGCTACATAACGTTATGCGTTATATGCTAATGATACATGACGTTATACGTTATATCGTAATGCTACATAACGTTATACGTTATATCCTAATTATACATAACGTTATACGTTATATCGTACTGCTACACAACGTTATACGTTATATCGTAATGCTACATAACGTTATACGTTATGACGTAATGATACATAATGTTATACGCTATATGTTACTGCTATGTAACGTTATACGTTATGTCGTAATGCTACATAACGTTATACGTTGTATCGTAATGCTACATAACGTTGTACGTTATATCGCAATGCTACATAACGTTATATCGTAATGCTACATAACGTTATACGTCATAAGGTAATGCTACATAACGTTATACGTCATAACGTAATGCTACATTACGTTATACGTTATATCGTAATGCTACATAACGTTACACGTTATATCGTTATGCTACAAAACGTTATACGTTATATCGTAATGCTACATAACGTTATGCGTTATATCCTAATGCTACATAACGTTATACGTTATGTCGGAATGCTACATAACGTTATACGTTATATCGTAATGCTACATGACGTTATACGTTATATCGTAATGCTACATAACGTTATACGTTATATCCTAATGCTACATAACGTTATACGCTGTATCGTAATGCTACATAACGTTATAAATTATATCGTAATGCTACATAACGTTATACGTTTTATCGTAATGCTACATAACGTTATACGTTATATCGTACTGCTACATAACGTTATACGTTATATCGTAATGCTACATAACGTTATACGTCTTATCGTAATGCTACATAACGTTACACGTTATATCGTTCTGCTACAAAACGTTATACGTTATATCGTATTGCTACATAATGTTATGCGTTATATCCTAATGCTACGTAATAATACGTTATGTCGGAATGCTACATAACGTTATACGTTATATCGTAATGCTACATGACGTTATACGTTATGACGTAATGCTACATAACGTTATACGCTTTATCTTACTGCTATATAACGTTATACGTTATGTCGTAATGCTACATAACGTTATACGTTGTATAGTAATGCTACATAACGTTGTACGTTATATCGCAATGCTACATAACGTTATACGTTATATCGTAATGCTACATAACGTTATACGTCATAACGTAATGCTACATAACGTTATACGTTATATCGTAATGCTACATAACGTTATACGTCATAACGTAATGCTACATAACGTTATACGTCATAACGTAATGCTACATTACGTTATACGTTATACCGTAATGCTACATAACGTTACACGTTATATCGTTATGCTACAAAACGTTATACGTTATATCGTATAGCTACATAACGTTATGCGTTATATCCTAATGCTACATAACGTTATACGTTGTATCGTAATGCTACATAACGTTATACGTTATTTCGTAATGCTACATATCGTTATACGTTATAACGTAATATTACATAACGTTATACGTTATAACGTAATACTATATAACGTTATACGTCATATCGTTATGCTACATAACGTTATACGTTATATGGTAATGCTACATAACGTTATACGTCATAACGTATTACCATATAACGTTAAACGTTACATCGTAATGCTACATCACGTTATACGTTATATCGTAATGCTACATAACGTTATACGTTATGTCGTACTGCTACATAACGTTATACGTTATATGGTAATGCTACATAACGTTATACGTTATAACGTATTACCATATAACGTTATACGTTACATCGTAATGCCACATAACGTTATACGTTATATCGTAATGCTACATAACGTTATACATTATATCGTAATGCTACATAACGTTACACGTTTTATCGTTATGCTACAAAACGTTATACGTTATATCGTAATGCTACATAACGTTATGCGTTATATGCTAATGATACATGACGTTATACGTTATATCGTAATGCTACATAACGTTATACGTTATATCCTAATTATACATAACGTTATACGTTATATCGTACTGCTACACAACGTTATACGTTATATCGTAATGCTACATAACGTTATACGTTATGACGTAATGCTACATAACGTTATACGCTATATCTTACTGCTATATAACGTTATACGTTATGTCGTAATGCTACATAACGTTATACGTTGTATCGTAATGCTACATAACGTTGTACGTTATATCGCAATGCTACATAACGTTATACGTTATATCGTAATGCTACATAACGTTATACGTCATAACGTAATGCTACATAACGTTATACGTCATAACGTAATGGTACATTACGTTATACGTTATATCGTAATGCTACATAATGTTACACGTTATATCGTTATGCTACAAAACGTTATACGTTATATCGTATTGCTACATAACGTTATGCGTTATATCCTAATGCTACATAACGTTATACGTTATGTCGGATTGCTACATAACGTTATACGTTATATCGTAATGCTACATGACGTTATACGTTATATCGTAGTGCTACATAACGTTATACATTATATCGTAATGCTACATAACGTTATACGTTTTATCGTAATGCTACATAACGTTATACGTTATATCGTACGGCTACATAACGTTATACGTTACATCGTAATGCTACATAACGTTATACGTTTTATCGTAATGCTGCATAACGTTATACGTTATGTCGTAATGCTACATAACTTTATACGTTATATCGTAATGCTACATAACGTTATACGTTATATCGTAATGCTACATAACGTTATACGTTTTATCGTAATGCTACATAACGTTTTACGTTATATCGTATTGCTACATAACGTTATGGGTTATATCCTAATGCTACATAACGTTATACGTTATGTCGGAATGCTACATAACGTTATACGTTATATCGTAATGCTACTTGACGTTATACGTTATGACGTAATGCTACATAACGTTATACGCTTTATCTTACTGCTATATAACGTTATACGTTATGTCGTAATGCTACATAACGTTATACGTTGTATCGTAATGCTACATAACGTTGTACGTTATATCGCAATGCTACATAACGTTATACGTTATATCGTAATGCTACATAACGTTATACGTCATAACGTAATGCTACATAACGTTATACGTTATATCGTAATGCTACATAACGTTATACGTCATAACGTAATGCTACATAACGTTATACGTCATAACGTAATGCTACATTACGTTATACGTTATATCGTAATGCTACATAACGTTACACGTTATATCGTTATGCTACAAAACGTTATACGTTATATCGTATAGCTGCATAACGTTATGCGTTATATCCTAATGCTACATAACGTTATACGTTGTATCGTAATGCTACATAACGTTATACGTTATTTCGTAATGCTACATATCGTTATACGTTATAACGTAATACTACATAACGTTATACGTTATAACGTAATACTATATAACGTTATACGTTATATCGTTATGCTACATAACGTTATACGTTATATGGTAATGCTACATAACGTTATACGTTATAACGTATTACCATATAACGTTAAACGTTACATCGTAATGCTACATAACGTTATACGTTATATCGTAATGCTACATAACGTTATACGTTATGTCGTACTGCTACATAACGTTATACGTTATATGGTAATGCTACATAACGTTATACGTTATAACGTATTACCATATAACGTTATACGTTACATCGTAATGCCACATAACGTTATACGTTATATTGTAATGCTACATAACGTTATACGTTATATCGTAATGCTACATAACGTTATACGTTATATCCTAATTATACATAACGTTATACGTTATATCGTACTGCTACACAACGTTATACGTTATATCCTAATTATACATAACGTTATACGTTATATCGTACTGCTACACAACGTTATACGTTATATCGTAATGCCACATAACGTTATACGTTATATTGTAATGCTACATAACGTTATACGTCATATCGTAATGCTACATAACGTTATACGTCATAATGTAATGCTACATTACGTTATACGTCATAACGTAATGCTACATTACGTTATACGTTATATCGTAATGCTACATAACGTTACACGTTATATCGTTATGCTACAAAACGTTATACGTTATATCGTATAGCTGCATAACGTTATACGTTATGTCGTACTGCTACATAACGATATACGTTATATGGTAATGCTACATAACGTTATACGTTATAACGTATTACCATATAACGTTATACGTTACATCGTAATGCCACATAACGTTATACGTTATATTGTAATGCTACATAACGTTATACGTTATATCGTAATGCTACATAACGTTATACGTTACATCGTAATGATACATAACGTTATACGTCATATCGTAATGCTACATAACGTTATAAGTCATAATGTAATGCTACATTACGTTATACGTTATATCGTAATGCTACATAACGTTACACGTTATATCGTCATGCTACAAAACGTTATACGTTATATCGTAATGCTACATAACGTTATGCGTTATATGCTAATGATACATGACGTTTTACGTTATATCGTAATGCTACATAACGTTATACGTTATATCCTAATTATACATAACGTTATACGTTATATCGTACTCCTACACAACGTTATACGTTATATCGTAATGCTACATAACGTTATACGTTATGACGTAATGCTACATAACGTTATACGCTATA
This sequence comes from Bombus lapidarius, assembly GCA_936014575.1. Lineage (NCBI taxonomy): Eukaryota > Metazoa > Arthropoda > Insecta > Hymenoptera > Apidae > Bombus > Bombus lapidarius. Next base: position 171,919 of record CAKXZU010000105.1, on the reverse strand, counting down.
TCTTACTGCTATATAATGTTATACGTTATGTCGTAATGCTACATAACGTTATACGTTGTATCGTAATGCTACGTAACGTTGTACGTTATATCGCAATGCTACATAACGTTATATCGTAATGCTACATAACGTTATACGTCATAACGTAATGCTACATAACGTTATACGTTATATCGTAATGCTACATGACGTTATACGTTATATCGTAATGCTACATAACGTTATACATTATATCGTACTGCTACATAACGTTTTACGTTATATCGTAATGCTGCATAACGTTATACGTTATGTCGTAATGCTACATAACGTTGTACGTTATATCGTAATGCTACATAACGTTATACGTTTTATCGTAATGCTACATAACGTTTTACGTTATATCGTATTGCTACATAACGTTATGCGTTATATCCTAATGCTACATAACGTTATACGTTATGTCGGAATGCTACATAACGTTATACGTTATATCGTAATGCTACTTGACGTTATACGTTATGACGTAATGCTACATAACGTTATACGCTTTATCTTACTGCTATATAACGTTTTACGTTATATCGTAATGCTGCATAACGTTATACGTTATGTCGTAATGCTACATAACGTTATACGTCATAACGTAATGCTACATAACGTTATACGTCATAACGTAATGCTACATTACGTTATACGTTATATCGTAATGCTACATAACGTTACACGTTATATCGTTATGCTACAAAACGTTATACGTTATATCGTATAGCTGCATAACGTTATACGTTATATCGTAATGCTACATAACGTTATACGTTTTATCGTAATGCTACATAACGTTTTACGTTGTATCGTATTGCTACATAACGTTATGCGTTATATCCTAATGCTACATAACGTTATACGTTATGTCGGAATGCTACATAACGTTATACGTTATGTCGTAATGCTACTTGACGTTATACGTTATGACGTAATGCTACATAACCTTATACGCTTTATCTTACTGCTATATAACGTTATACGTTATGTCGTAATGCTACATAACGTTATACGTTGTATCGTAATGCTACATAACGTTGTACGTTATATCGCAATGCTACATAACGTTACACGTTATATCGTAATGCTACATAACGTTATACGTCATAACGTAATGCTACATAACGTTATACGTTATATCGTAATGCTACATAACGTTATACGTCATAACGTAATGCTACATAACGTTATACGTCATAACGTAATGCTACATTACGTTATACGTTATTTCGTAATGCTACATAACGTTACACGTTATATCGTTATGCTACAAAACGTTATACGTTATATCGTATAGCTGCATAACGTTATGCGTTATATCCTAATGCTACATAACGTTATACGTTGTATCGTAATGCTACATAACGTTATACGTTTTTCGTAATGCTACATATCGTTATACGTTATAACGTAATACTACATAACGTTATACGTTATAACGTAATACTATATAACGTTATACGTTATATCGTTATGCTACATAACGTTATACGTTATATGGTAATTCTACATAACGTTATACGTTATAACGTATTACCATATAACGTTAAACGTTACATCGTAATGCTACATAACGTTATACGTTATATCGTAATGCTACATAACGTTATACGTTATGTCGTACTGCTACATAACGATATACGTTATATGGTAATGCTACATAACGTTATACGTTATAACGTATTACCATATAACGTTATACGTTACATCGTAATGCCACATAACGTTATACGTTATATTGTAATGCTACATAACGTTATACGTTATATCGTAATGCTACATAACGTTATACGTTACATCGTAATGATACATAACGTTATACGTCATATCGTAATGCTACATAACGTTATAAGTCATAATGTAATGCTACATTACGGTATACGTTATATCGTAATGCTACATAACGTTACACGTTATATCGTCATGCTACAAAACGTTATACGTTATATCGTAATGCTACATAACGTTATGCGTTATATGCTAATGATACATGACGTTTTACGTTATATCGTAATGCTACATAACGTTATACGTTATATCCTAATTATACATAACGTTATACGTTATATCGTACTCCTACACAACGTTATACGTTATATCGTAATGCTACATAACGTTATACGTTATGACGTAATGCTACATAACGTTATACGCTATATCTTACTGCTATATAATGTTATACGTTATGTCGTAATGCTACATAACGTTATACGTTGTATCGTAATGCTACATAACGTTGTACGTTATATCGCAATGCTACATAACGTTATATCGTAATGCTACATAACGTTATACGTCATAACGTAATGCTACATAACGTTATACGTTATATCGTAATGCTACATGACGTTATACGTTATATCGTAATGCTACATAACGTTATACATTATATCGTACTGCTACATAACGTTTTACGTTATATCGTAATGCTGCATAACGTTATACGTTATGTCGTAATGCTACATAACGTTATACGTTATATCGTAATGCTACATAACGTTATACGTTTTATCGTAATGCTACATAACGTTTTACGTTATATCGTATTGCTACATAACGTTATGCGTTATATCCTAATGCTACATAACGCTATACGTTATGTCGGAATGCTACATAACGTTATACGTTATATCGTAATGCTACTTGACGTTATACGTTATGACGTAATGCTACATAACGTTATACGCTTTATCTTACTGCTATATAACGTTTTACGTTATATCGTAATGCTGCATAACGTTATACGTTATGTCGTAATGCTACATAACGTTGTACGTCATAACGTAATGCTACATAACGTTATACGTCATAACGTAATGCTACATTACGTTATACGTTATATCGTAATGCTACATAACGTTACACGTTATATCGTTATGCTACAAAACGTTATACGTTATATCGTATAGCTGCATAACGTTATACGTTATATCGTAATGCTACATAACGTTATACGTTTTATCGTAATGCTACATAACGTTTTACGTTGTATCGTATTGCTACATAACGTTATGCGTTATATCCTAATGCTACATAACGTTATACGTTATGTCGGAATGCTACATAACGTTATACGTTATATCGTAATGCTACTTGACGTTATACGTTATGACGTAATGCTACATAACCTTATACGCTTTATCTTACTGCTATATAACGTATACGTTATGTCGTAATGCTACATAACGTTATACGTTGTATCGTAATGCTACATAACGTTGTACGTTATATCGCAATGCTACATAACGTTACACGTTATATCGTAATGCTACATAACGTTATACGTCATAACGTAATGCTACATAACGTTATACGTTATATCGTAATGCTACATAACGTTATACGTCATAACGTAATGCTACATAACGTTATACGTCATAACGTAATGCTACATTACGTTATACGTTATATCGTAATGCTACATAACGTTACACGTTATATCGTTATGCTACAAAACGTTATACGTTATATCGTATAGCTGCATAACGTTATGCGCTATATCCTAATGCTACATAACGTTATACGTTGTATCGTAATGCTACATAACGTTATACGTTATTTCGTAATGCTACATATCGTTATACGTTATTACGTAATACTACATAACGTTATACGTTATAACGTAATACTATATAACGTTATACGTTATATCGTTATGCGACATAACGTTATACGTTATATGGTAATGCTACATAACATTGTACGTTATATCGCAATGCTACATAACGTTGTACGTTATATCGCAATGCTACAAAACGTTATACGTCATAACGTAATGCTACATAACGTTATACGTTATATCGTAATGCTACATAACGTTATACGTCATAACGTAATGCTACATAACGTTATACGTCATAACGTAATGCTACATTACGTTATACGTTATAACGTATTACCATATAACGTTAAACGTTACATCGTAATGCTACATCACGTTATACGTTATATCGTAATGCTACATAACGTTATACGTTATGTCGTACTGCTACATAACGTTATACGTTATATCGTAATGCTACATAACGTTTTACGTTATATCGTATTGCTACATAACGTTATGCGTTATATCCTAATGCTACATAACGTTATACGTTATGTCGGAATGCTACATAACGTTATACGTTATATCGTAATGCTACTTGACGTTATACGTTATGACGTAATGCTACATAACGTTATACGCTTTATCTTACTGCTATATAACGTTATACGTTATGTCGTAATGCTACATAACGTTATACGTTGTATCGTAATGCTACATAACGTTGTACGTTATATCGCAATGCTACATAACGTTACACGTTATATCGTAATGCTACATAACGTTATACGTCATAACGTAATGCTACAAAACGTTATACGTTATATCGTACAGCTACATAACGTTATGCGTTATATCCTAATGCTACATAACGTTATACGTTGTATCGTAATGCTACATAACATTATACGTTATTTCGTAATGCTACATATCGTTATACGTTATAACGTAATACTACATAACGTTATACGTTATAACGTAATACTATATAACGTTATACGTTATATCGTTATGCTACATAACGTTATACGTTATATGGTAATGCTACATAACGTTATACGTTATAACGTATTACCATATAACGTTAAACGTTACATCGTAATGCTACATCACGTTATACGTTATATCGTAATGCTACATAACGTTATACGTTATGTCGTACTGCTACATAACGTTATACGTTATATGGTAATGCTACATAACGTTATACGTTATAACGTATTACCATATAACGTTATACGTTACATCGTAATGCCACATAACGTTATACGTTATATCGTAATGCTACATAACGTTATACGTTACATCGTAATGATACATTACGTTATACGTCATATCGTAATGCTACATAACGTTATACGTCATAATGTAATGCTACATTACGTTATACGTTATATCGTAATGCTACATAACGTTACACGTTATATCGTTATGCTACAAAACGTTATACGTTATCTCGTAATGCTACATAACGTTATGCGTTATATGCTAATGATACATGACGTTATACGTTATATCGTAATGCTACGTAACGTTATACGTTATATCCTAATTATACATAACGTTATACGTTATATCGTACTGCTACACAACGTTATACGTTATATCGTAATGCTACATAACGTTATACGTTATGACGTGATGCTACATAACGTTATACGCTATATCTTACTGCTATATAACGTTATACGTTATGTCGTAATGCTACATAACGTTATACGTTGTATCGTAATGCTACATAACGTCGTACGTTATATCGCAATGCTACATAACGTTATACGTTATATCGTAATGCTACATAACGTTATACGTCATAACGTAATGCTACATAACGTTATACGTCATAACGTAATGCTACATTACGTTATACGTTATATCGTAATGCTACATAACGTTACACGTTATATCGTTATGCTACAAAACGTTATACGTTATATCGTATAGCTACATAACGTTATGCGATATATCCTAATGCTACATAACGTTATACGCTGTATCGTAATGCTACATAACGTTATACGTTATAACGTAATACTATATAACGTTATACGTTATATCGTTATGCTACATAACGTTATACGTTATATGGTAATGCTACATAACGTTATACGTTATAACGTATTACCATATAACGTTAAACGTTACATCGTAATGCTACATCACGTTATACGTTATATCGTAATGCTACATAACGTTATACGTTATGTCGTACTGCTACATAACGTTATACGTTATATGGTAATGCTACATAACGTTATACGTTATAACGTATTACCATATAACGTTATACGTTACATCGTAATGCCACATAACGTTATACGTTATATCGTAATGCTACATAACGTTATACGTAATATCGTAATGCTACATAACGTTATACGTTACATCGTAATGATACATTACGTTATACGTCATATCGTAATGCTACATAACGTTATACGTCATAATGTAATGCTACATTACGTTATACGTTATATCGTAATGCTACATAACGTTACACGTTATATCGTTATGCTACAAAACGTTATACGTTATATCGTAATGCTACATAACGTTATGCGTTATATCCTAATTATACATAACGTTATACGTTATATCGTAATGCTACATAACGTTATACGCTATATCTTACTGCTATATAACGTTATACGTTATGCCGTAATGCTGCATAACGTTATACGTTGTATCGTAATGCTACATAACGTTGTACGTTATATCGCAATGCTACATAACGTTATACGCTATATCGTAATGCTACATAACGTTATACGTCATAACGTAATGCTACATAACGTTATACGTCATAACGTAATGGTACATTACGTTATACGTTATATCGTAATGCTACACAACGTTACACGTTATATCGTTATGCTACAAAACGTTATACGTTATATCGTATTGCTACATAACGTTATACGTTATATCGTAATGCTACATAACGTTATCCGTTTTATCGTAATGCTACATAACGTTTTACGTTATATCGTAATGCTGCATAACGTTATACGTTATGTCGTAATGCTACGTAACGTTATACGTTACATCGTAATGCTACATAACGTTATACATTATATGGTAATGCTACATATTGTTATACGTTATATCGTAATGCTACATAACGTTATACGTTGTATCGTAATGCTACATAACGTTGTACGTTATATCGCAATGCTACATAACGTTATACGTTATATCTTAATGCTACATAACGTTATACGTTATGACGTAATGCTACATAACGTTATACGTTATATCGTAATGCTACATAACGTTATACGTTTTATCGTCATGCTACATAACGTTATACGTTATATCGTACTGCTACATAACGTTATACGTTATATCGTAATGCTACATAATGTTATACGTTTTATCGTAATGCTACATAACGTTATACGTTATATCGTAATGCTACATAACGTTATACATTATATCGTAATGCTACATAACGTTATACGTTTTATCGTAATGCTACATAACGTTATACGTTATATCGTACTGCTACATATCGTTATACGTTACATCGTAATGCTACATAACGTTATACGTTTCATCGTAATGCTACATAACGTTACACGTTATATCGTACTGCTACATAACGTTTTACGTTATATCGTAATGCTGCATAACGTTATACGTTATGTCGTAATTCTACATAACGTTATATGTTATATCGTAATGCTACATAACGTTATACGTTATATCGTAATGCTACATAACGTTATACGTTTTACCGTAATGCTACATAACGTTTAACGTTATATCGTAATGCTGCATAACGTTATACGTTATGTCGTAATGCTACGTAACGTTATACGTTACATCGTAATGCTACATAACGTTATACATTATATGGTAATGCTACATATTGTTATACGTTATATCGTAATGCTACATAACGTTATACGTTCTATCAGAATGCTACATAACGTTGTACGTTATATCGCAATGCTACATAACGTTATACGTTATATCTTAATGCTACATAACGTTACACGTTATGACGTAATGCTACATAACGTTATACGTTGTATCGTAATGCTACATAACGTTATACGTTTTATCGTAATGCTACATAACGTTATACGTTATATCGTAATGCTACATAACGTTATACGTTATGTCGTACTGCTACATAACGTTATACGTTATATGGTAATGCTACATAACGTTATACGTTATAACGTATTACCATATAACGTTATACGTTACATCGTAATGCCACATAACGTTATACGTTATATCGTAATGCTACATAACGTTATACGTTATATCGTAATGCTACATAACGTTATACGTTACATCGTAATGCTACATTACGTTATACGTCATATCGTAATGCTACATAACGTTATACGTCATAATGTAATGCTACATTACGTTATACGGTATATCGTGATGCTATATAACTTTGTACGTTATATGGTAATGCTACATAACGTTATACGTTATAACGTATTACCATATAACGTTATACGTTACATCGTAATGCCACATAACGTTATACGTTATGTCGTAATGCTACATAGCGTTATGCGTTATATCTTACTGCTACATAACGGTGTACGTTATATCGTAATAATACATAACGTTATACGTTATATCCTAATTATACATAACGTTATACGTTATATCGTACTGCTACACAACGTTATACGTTATATCTTAATGCTACATAACGTTATACGTTATGACGTAATGCTACATAACGATATACGCTATATCTTACTGCTATATAACGTTATACGTTATGTCGTAATTCTACATAACGTTATACGTTGTATCGTAATACTACATAACGTTGTACGTTATATCGCAATGCTACATAACGTTATACGTTATATCGTAATGCTACATAACGTTATACGTCATAACGTAATGCTACTTAACGTTATACGTCATGACGTAATGCTACATTACGTTATACGTTATATCGTAATGCTACATAACGTTACACGTTATATCGTTATGCTACAAAACGTTATACGTTATATCGTAATGCTACATAACGTTATGCGTTATATCCTAATGCTACATAACGTTATACGTTATGTCGGAATGCTACATAACGTTATACGTTATATCGTAATGCTACATGACGTTATACGTTATATCGTAAAGCTACATAACGTTATACGTTATATCCTAATGCTACATAACGTTATACGTTATATCGTAATGCTACATAACGTTATACGTTATATCGTACTGCTACATAACGTTATACGTTATATCGTAATGCTGCATAACGTTATACGTTGTATCGTAATGCTACATAACGTTGTTACGTTATATCGCAATGCTACATAACGTTATACGTTATATCGTAATGCTACATAACGTTATACGTCATGACGTAATGCTACATAACGTTATACGTCATAACGTAATGCTACATTACGTTATACGTTATATCGTAATGCTACATAAGGTTACACGTTATATCGTTATGCTACAAAACGTTATACGTTATATCGTAATGCTACATAACGTTATGCGTTATATCCTAATGCTACATAACGTTATACGTTATAACGTAATACTATATAACGTTATACGTTATATCGTTGTGCTACATAACGTTATACGTCATAACGTAATGCTACATTACGTTATACGTTATATCGTAATGCTACATAACGTTACACGTTATATCGTTATGCTACAAAACGTTATACGTTATATCGTAATGCTACATAACGTTATGCGTTATATCCCAATGCTACATAACGTTATACGTTATGACGGAATGCTACATAACGTTATACGTTATATCGTAATGCTACATGACGTTATACGTTATATCGTAATGCTATATAACTTTGTACGTTATATCCTAATGCTACATAACGTTATACGCTGTATCGTAATGCTACATAACGTTATGCGTTATACCGTAATCCTACATAACGTTATACGTTATATCGTAATGCTACATAACGTTATACGTTATGTCGTAATGCTACATAGCGTTATACGTTATATCTTACTGCTAAATAACGTTGTACGTTATATCGTAATAATACATAACGTTATACGTCATAACGTAATGCTACATAACGTTATACGTCATAACGTAATGCTACATTACGTTATACGTTATATCGTAATGCTACATAACGTTACACGTTATATCGTTATGCTACAAAACGTTATACGTTATATCGTATAGCTACATAACGTTATGCGTTATATCCAAATGCTACATAACGTTATACATTATATGGTAATGCTACATATTGTTATACGTTATATCGTAATGCTACATAACGTTATACGTTGTATCAGAATGCTACATAACGTTGTACGTTATATCGCAATGCTACATAACGTTATACGTTATATCTTAATGCTACATAACGTTACACGTTATGACGTAATGCTACATAACGTTATACGTTATATCGTAATGCTACATAACGTTATACGTTTTATCGTAATGCTACATAACGTTATACGTTATATCGTAATGCTACATAACGTTATACGTTATGTCGTACTGCTACATAACGTTATACGTTATATGGTAATGCTACATAACGTTATACGTTATAACGTATTACCATATAACGTTATACGTTACATCGTAATGCCACATAACGTTATACGTTATATCGTAATGCTACATAACGTTATACGTTATATCGTAATGCTACATTACGTTATACGTCATATCGTAATGCTACATAACGTTATACGTCATAATGTAATGCTACATTACGTTATACGGTATATCGTAATGCTATATAACTTTGTACGTTATATGGTAATGCTACATAACGTTATACGTTATAACGTATTACCATATAACGTTATACGTTACATCGTAATGCCACATAACGTTATACGTTATGTCGTAATGCTACATAGCGTTATGCGTTATATCTTACTGCTACATAACGTTGTACGTTATATCGTAATAATACATAACGTTATACGTTATATCCTAATTATACATAACGTTATACGTTATATCGTACTGCTACACAACGTTATACGTTATATCTTAATGCTACATAACGTTATACGTTATGACGTAATGCTACATAACGATATACGCTATATCTTACTGCTATATAACGTTATACGTTATGTCGTAATTCTACATAACGTTATACGTTGTGTCGTAATACTACATAACGTTGTACGTTATATCGCAATGCTACATAACGTTATACGTTATATCGTAATGCTACATAACGTTATACGTCATAACGTAATGCTACTTAACGTTATACGTCATGACGTAATGCTACATTACGTTATACGTTATATCGTAATGCTACATAACGTTACACGATATATCGTTATGCTACAAAACGTTATACGTTATATCGTAATGCTACATAACGTTATGCGTTATATCCTAATGCTACATAACGTTATACGTTATGTCGGAATGCTACATAACGTTATACGTTATATCGTAATGCTACATGACGTTATACGTTATATCGTAAAGCTACATAACGTTATACGTTATATCCTAATGCTACATAACGTTATACGTTATATCGTAATGCTACATAACGTTATACGTTATATCGTACTGCTACATAACGTTATACGTTATATCGTAATGCTGCATAACGTTATACGTTGTATCGTAATGCTACATAACGTTGTTACGTTATATCGCAATGCTACATAACGTTATACGTTATATCGTAATGCTACATAACGTTATACGTCATGACGTAATGCTACATAACGTTATACGTCATAACGTAATGCTACATTACGTTATACGTTATATCGTAATGCTACATAAGGTTACACGTTATATCGTTATGCTACAAAACGTTATACGTTATATCGTAATGCTACATAACGTTATGCGTTATATCCTAATGCTACATAACGTTATACGTTATAACGTAATACTATATAACGTTATACGTTATATCGTTGTGCTACATAACGTTATACGTCATAACGTAATGCTACATTACGTTATACATTATATCGTAATGCTACATAACGTTATACGTTTTATCGTAATGCTACATAACGTTATACGTTATATCGTAATGCTACATAACGTTATACGTTATATCGTACTGCTACATAACGTTATACGTTATATCGTAATGCTGCATAACGTTATACGTTATATCGTAATGCTACATAACGTTACACGTTATATCGTTATGCTACAAAACGTTATACGTTATATCGTAATGCTACATAACGTTATGCGTTATATCCCAATGCTACATAACGTTATACGTTATGACGGAATGCTACATAACGTTATACGTTATATCGTAATGCTACATGACGTTATACGTTATATCGTAATGCTATATAACTTTGTACGTTATATCCTAATGCTACATAACGTTATACGCTGTATCGTAATGCTACATAACGTTATGCGTTATACCGTAATCCTACATAACGTTATACGTTATATCGTAATGCTACATAACGTTATACGTTATGTCGTAATGCTACATAGCGTTATACGTTATATCTTACTGCTAAATAACGTTGTACGTTATATCGTAATAATACATAACGTTATACGTCATAACGTAATGCTACATAACGTTATACGTCATAACGTAATGCTACATTACGTTATACGTTATATCGTAATGCTACATAACGTTACACGTTATATCGTTATGCTATAAAACGTTATAAGTTATATCGTATAGCTACATAACGTTATGCGTTATATCCAAATGCTACATAACGTTATACGTTGTATCGTAATGCTACATAACGTTATACGTTATTTCGTAATGCTACATATCGTTATACGTTATAACGTAATACTACATAACGTTATACGTTATAACGTAATACTATATAACGTTATACGTTATATCGTTATGCTACATAACGTTGTACGTTATATGGTAATGCTACATAACGTTATACGTTATAACGTATTACGATATAACGTTAAACGTTACATCGTAATGCTACATCACGTTATACGTTATATCGTAATGCTACAAAACGTTATACGTTATGTCGTACTGCTACATAACGTTATACGTTATATGGTAATGCTACATAACGTTATACGTTATAACGTATTACCATATAACGTTATACGTTACATCGTAATGCCACATAACGTTATACGTTATATCGTAATGCTACATAACGTTATACGTTATATCGTAATGCTACATAACGTTATACGTTACATCGTAATGATACATTACGTTATACGTCATATCGTAATGCTACATAACGTTATACGTCATAATGTAATGCTACATTACGTTATACGTTATATCGTAATGCTACATAACGTTACACGTTATATCGTTATGCTACAAAACGTTATACGTTATATCGTGATGCTACATAACGTTATGCGTTATATGCTAACGATACATGACGTTATACGTTATATCGTAATGCTACATAACGTTATACGTTATATCCTAATTATACATAACGTTATACGTTACATCGTACTGCTACACAACGTTATACGTTATATCGTAATGCTACATAACGTTATACGTTATGACGTAATGCTACATAACGTTATACGCTATATCTTACTGCTATATAACGTTATACGTTATGTCGTAATGCTACATAACGTTATACGTTGTATCGTAATGCTACATAACGTTGTACGTTATATCGCAATGCTACATAACGTTACACGTTATATCGTAATGCTACATAACGTTATACGTCATAACGTAATGCTACATAACGTTATACGTCATAACGTAATGGTACATTACGTTATACGTTATATCGTAATGCTACATAACGTTACACGTTATATCGTTATGCTACAAAACGTTATACGTTATATCGTATTGCTACATAACGTTATGCGTTATATCCTAATGCTACATAACGTTATACGTTATGTCGGAATGCTACATAACGTTATACGTTATATCGTAATGCTACATGACGTTATACGTTATATCGTAATGCTACATAACGTTATACATTATATCGTAATGCTACATAACGTTATACGTTTTATCGTAATGCTACATAACGTTATACGTTATATCGTACTGCTACATAACGTTATACGTTACATCGTAATGTTACATAACGTTATACGTTTTATCGTAATGCTACATAACGTTATACGTTATATCGTACTGCTACATAACGTTTTACGTTATATCGTAATGCTGCATAACGTTATACGTTATGTCGTAATGCTACATAACGTTATGCGTTATATCGTAATGCTGCATAACGTTATACGTTATGTCGTAATGCTACGTAACGTTATACGTTACATCGTAATGCTACATAACGTTATACATTATATGGTAATGCTACATATTGTTATACGTTATATCGTAATGCTACATAACGTTATACGTTGTATCGTAATGCTACATAACGTTGTACGTTATATCGCAATGCTACATAACGTTATACGTTATATCTTAATGCTACATGACGTTATACGTTATATCCTAATTATACATAACGTTATACGTTATATCGTACTGCTACACAACGTTATACGTTATATCGTAATGCTACATATCGTTATACGTTATGACGTAATGCTACATAACGTTATACGCTATATCTTACTGCTATATAACGTTATACGTTATGTCGTAATGCTACATAACGTTATACGTTGTATCGTAATGCTACATAACGTTGTACGTTATATCGCAATGCTACATAACGTTACACGTTATATTGTAATGCTACATAACGTTATACGTCATAACGTAATGCTACATAACGTTATACGTCATAACGTAATGCTACATAACGTTATACGTCATAACGTAATGGTACATTACGTTATACGTTATATCGTAATGCTACATAACGTTATACGTTATATCGTAATGCTACATGACGTTATACGTTATATCGTAATGCCACATAACGTTATACGTTATATCGTAATGCTACATAACGTTATACGTTATATCGTAATGCTACATAACGTTATACGTTACATCGTAATGCTACATTACGTTATACGTCATATCGTAATGCTACATAACGTTATACGTCATAATGTAATGCTACATTACGTTATACGTTATATCGTAATGCTATATAACTTTGTACGTTATATCCTAATGTTACATAACGTTATACACTGTATCGTAATGCTACATAACGTTATACGTTATGTCGTAATGCTACATAGCGTTATACGTTATATCTTACTGCTACATAACGTTGTACGTTATATCGTAATAATACATAACGTTATACGTCATAACGTAATGCTACATAACGTTATACGTCATAACGTAATGCTACATTACGTTATACGTTATATCGTAATGCTACATAACGTTACACGTTATATCGTTATGCTACAAAACGTTATACGTTATATCGTATAGCTACATAACGTTATGCGTTATATCCAAATGCTACATAACGTTATACGTTGTATCGTAATGCTACATAACGTTATACGTTATTTCGTAATGCTACATATCGTAATACGTTATAACGTAATACTACATATCGTTATACGTTATAACGTAATACTATATAACGTTATACGTTATATCGTTATGCTACATAACGTTATACGTTATATGGTAATGCTACATAACGTTATACGTTATAACGTATTACCATATAACGTTAAACGTTACATCGTAATGCTACATCACGTTATACGTTATATCGTAATGCTACATAACGTTATACGTTATGTCGTACTGCTACATAACGTTATACGTTATATGGTAATGCTACATAACGTTATACGTTATAACGTATTACCATATAACGTTGTACGTTACATCGTAATGCCACATAACGTTATACGTTATATCGTAATAATACATAACGTTATACGTTATATCCTAATTATACATAACGTTATACGTTATATCGTACTGCTACATAACGTTATACGTTACATCGTAATGCTACATAACGTTATACGTTTTATCGTAATGCTACATAACGTTATACGTTATATCGTACTGCTACATAACGTTATACGTTATAACGTATTACCATATAACGTTATACGTTACATCGTAATGCCACATAACGTTATACGTTATATCGTAATGCTACATAACGTTATACGTTATATCGTAATGCTACATAACGTTATACGTTACATCGTAATGCTACATAACGTTATACGTTATATCGTACTGCTACATAACGTTATACGTTACATCGTAATGCTACATAACGTTATACGTTTTATCGTAATTCTACATAACGTTATACGTTATATCGTAATGCTACATAACGTTATACGTTACATCGTAATGATACATTACGTTATACGTCATATCGTAATGCTACATAACGTTATACGTCATAATGTAATGCTACATTACGTTATACGTTATATCGTAATGCTACATAACGTTACACGTTATATCGTTATGCTACAAAACGTTATACGTTATATCGTAATGCTACATTACGTTATACGTCATATCGTAATGCTACATAACGTTATACGTCATAATGTAATGCTACATAACGTTATACGTTATATCGTAATGCTATATAACTTTGTACGTTATATCCTAATGCTACATAACGTTATACACTGTATCGTAATGCTACATAACGTTATGCGTTATACCGCAATCCCACATAACGTTATACGTTATATCGTAATGCTCCATAACGTTATACGTTATGTCGTAATGCTACATAGCGTTATGCGTTATATCTTACTGCTACATAACGTTGTACGTTATATCGTAATAATACATAACGTTATACGTTATATCCTAATTATACATAACGTTATACGTTATATCGTACTGCTACATAACGTTATACGTTACATCGTAATTCTACATAACGTTATACGTTTTATCGTAATGCTACATAACGTTATACGTTATATCGTACTGCCACATAACGTTATACGTTATATCGTAATGCTAAATAATGTTATACGTTTTATCGTAATGCTACATAACGTTATACGTTATATCGTAATGCTACATAACGTTATACATTATATCGTAATGCTACATAACGTTATACGTTTTATCGTAATGCTACATAACGTTATACGTTATATCGTACTGCTACATAACGTTATACGTTACATCGTAATGCTACATAACGTTATACATTTTATCGTAATGCTACATAACGTTATACGTTATATCGTAATGCTACATAACGTTATACGTTACATCGTAATGCTACATTACGTTATACGTCATATCGTAATGCTACATAACGTTATACGTCATAATGTAATGCTACATTACGTTATACGTTATATCGTAATGCTATATAACTTTGTACGTTATATCCTAATGCTACATAACGTTATACACTGTATCGTAATGCTACATAACGTTATGCGTTATACCGCAATCCTACATAACGTTATACGTTATATCGTAATGCTACATAACGTTATACGTTATGTCGTAATGCTACATAGCGTTATGCGTTATATCTTACTGCTACATGACGTTGTACGTTATATCGTAATAATACATAACGTTATAAGTTATATCCTAATTATACATAACGTTATACGTTATATCGTACTGCTACATAACGTTATACGTTACATCGTAATGCTACATTACGTTATACGTCATATCGTAATGCTACATAACGTTATACGTCATAATGTAATGCTACATTACGTTATACGTTATATCGTAATGCTATATAACTTTGTTCGTTATATCCTAATGCTACATAACGTTATACACTGTATCGTAATGCTACATAACGTTATGCGTTATACCGCAATCCTACATAACGTTATACGTTATATCGTAATGCTACATAACGTTATACGTTATGTCGTAATGCTACATAGCGTTATGCGTTATATCTTACTGCTACATGACGTTGTACGTTATATCGTAATAATACATAACGTTATACGTTATATCCTAATTATACATAACGTTATACGTTATATCGTACTGCTACATAACGTTATACGTTATGTCGTAATGCTACGTAACGTTATACGTTACATCGTAATGCTACATAACGTTATACATTATATGGTAATGCTACATATTGTTATACGTTATATCGTAATGCTACATAACGTTATACGTTGTATCGTAATGCTACATAACGTTGTACGTTATATCGCAATGCTACATAACGTTATACGTTATATCTTAATGCTACATAACGTTATACGTTATGACGTAATGCTACATTACGTTATACGTTATATCGTAATGCTACATAACGTTATACGTTTTATCGTAATGCTACATAACGTTATACGTTATATCGTAATGTTACATAACGTTATACGTTATGTCGTACTGCTACATAACGTTATACGTTATATGGTAATGCTACATAACGTTATACGTTATAACGTATTACCATATAACGTTATACGTTACATCGTAATGCCACATAACGTTATACGTTATATCGTAATGCTACATAACGTTATACGTTATATCGTAATGCTACATAACGTTATACGTTACATCGTAATGCTACATTACGTTATACGTCATATCGTAATGCTACATAACGTTATACGTCATAATGTAATGCTACATTACGTTATACGTTATATCGTAATGCTATATAACTTTGTTCGTTATATCCTAATGCTACATAACGTTATACACTGTATCGTAATGCTACATAACGTTATGCGTTATACCGCAATCCTACATAACGTTATACGTTATATCGTAATGCTACATAACGTTATACGTTATGTCGTAATGCTACATAGCGTTATGCGTTATATCTTACTGCTACATGACGTTGTACGTTATATCGTAATAATACATAACGTTATACGTTATATCCTAATTATACATAACGTTATACGTTATATCGTACTGCTACATAACGTTATACGTTACATCGTAATGCTACATAACGTTATACGTTTTATCGTAATGCTACATAACGTTATACGTTATATCGTACTGCTACATAACGTTATACGTTATATCGTAATGCTACATAATGTTATACGTTTTATCGTAATGCTACATAACGTTATACGTTATATCGTAATGCTACATAACGTTATACATTATATCGTAATGCTACATAACGTTATACGTTTTATCGTAATGCTACATAACGTTATACGTTATATCGTACTGCTACATAACGTTATACGTTACATCTTAATGCTACATAACGTTATACGTTTTATCGTAATGCTACATAACGTTATACGTTATATCGTACTGCTACATAACGTTTTACGTTATATCGTAATGCTGCATAACGTTATACGTTATGTCGTAATTCTACATAACGTTATACGTTATATCGTAATGCTACATAACGTTATACGTTATATCGTAATGTTACATAACGTTATACGTTTTATCGTAATGCTACATAACGTTTTACGTTATATCGTAATGCTGCATAACGTTATACGTTATGTCGTAATGCTACGTAACGTTATACGTTACATCGTAATGCTACATAACGTTATACATTATATGGTAATGCTACATATTGTTATACGTTATATCGTAATGCTACATAACGTTATACGTTGTATCGTAATGCTACATAACGTTGTACGTTATATCGCAATGCTACATAACGTTATACGTTATATCTTAATGCTACATAACGTTATACGTTATGACGTAATGCTACATAACGTTATACGTTATATCGTAATGCCACATAACGTTATACGTTTTATCGTAATGCTACATAACGTTATACGTTATATCGTAATGCTACATAACGTTATACGTTATGTCGTACTGCTACATAACGTTATACGTTATATGGTAATGCTACATAACGTTATACGTTATAACGTATTACCATATAACGTTATACGTTACATCGTAATGCCACATAACGTTATACGTTATATCGTAATGCTACATAACGTTATACGTTATATCGTAATGCTACATAACGTTATACGTTACATCGTAATGCTACATTACGTTATACGTCATATCGTAATGCTACATAACGTTATACATCATAATGTAATGCTACATTACGTTATACGTTATATCGTAATGCTATATAACTTTGTACGTTATATCCTAATGCTACATAACGTTATACACTGTATCGTAATGCTACATAACGTTATGCGTTATACCGCAATCCTACATAACGTTATACGTTATATCGTAATGCTACATAACGTTATACGTTATGTCGTAATGCTACATAGCGTTATGCGTTATATCTTACTGCTACATGACGTTGTACGTTATATCGTAATAATACATAACGTTATACGTTATATCCTAATTATACATAACGTTATACGTTATATCGTACTGCTACATAACGTTATACGTTACATCGTAATGCTACATAACGTTATACGTTTTATCGTAATGCTACATAACGTTATACGTTATATCGTACTGCTACATAACGTTATACGTTATATCGTAATGCTACATAATGTTATACGTTTTATCGTAATGCTACATAACGTTATACGTTATATCGTAATGCTACATAACGTTATACATTATATCGTAATGCTACATAACGTTATACGTTTTATCGTAATGCTACATAACGTTATACGTTATATCGTACTGCTACATAACGTTATACGTTACATCTTAATGCTACATAACGTTATACGTTTTATCGTAATGCTACATAACGTTATACGTTATATCGTACTGCTACATAACGTTTTACGTTATATCGTAATGCTGCATAACGTTATACGTTATGTCGTAATTCTACATAACGTTATACGTTATATCGTAATGCTACATAACGTTATACGTTATATCGTAATGTTACATAACGTTATACGTTTTATCGTAATGCTACATAACGTTTTACGTTATATCGTAATGCTGCATAACGTTATACGTTATGTCGTAATGCTACGTAACGTTATACGTTACATCGTAATGCTACATAACGTTATACATTATATGGTAATGCTACATATTGTTATACGTTATATCGTAATGCTACATAACGTTATACGTTGTATCGTAATGCTACATAACGTTGTACGTTATATCGCAATGCTACATAACGTTATACGTTATATCTTAATGCTACATAACGTTATACGTTATGACGTAATGCTACATAACGTTATACGTTATATCGTAATGCTACATAACGTTATACGTTTTATCGTAATGCTACATAACGTTATACGTTATATCGTAATGCTACATAACGTTATACGTTATGTCGTACTGCTACATAACGTTATACGTTATATGGTAATGCTACATAACGTTATACGTTATAACGTATTACCATATAACGTTATACGTTACATCGTAATGCCACATAACGTTATACGTTATATCGTAATGCTACATAACGTTATACGTTATATCGTAATGCTACATAACGTTATACGTTACATCGTAATGCTACATTACGTTATACGTCATATCGTAATGCTACATAACGTTATACGTCATAATGTAATGCTACATTACGTTATACGTTATATCGTAATGCTATATAACTTTGTACGTTATATCCTAATGCTACATAACGTTATACACTGTATCGTAATGCTACATAACGTTATGCGTTATACCGCAATCCTACATAACGTTATACGTTATATCGCAATGCTACATAACGTTATACGTTATATCGTAATGCTACATAACGTTATACGTCATAACGTAATGCTACATAACGTTATACGTCATGACGTAATGCTACATTACGTTATACGTTATATCGTAATGCTACATAACGTTACACGTTATATCGTTATGCTACAAAACGTTATACGTTATATCGTAATGCTACATAACGTTATGCGTTATATCCTAATGCTACATAACGTTATACGTTATGTCGGAATGCTACATAACGTTATACGTTATGTCGGAATGCTACATAACGTTATACGTTATATCGTAATGCTACATGACGTTATACGTTATATCGTAATGCTACATAACGTTATACGTTATATCCTAATGCTACATAACGTTATACGTTATATCGTAATGCTACATAACGTTATACGTTTTATCGTAATGCTACATAACGTTATACGTTATTTCGTACTGCTACATAAAGTTATACGTTATATCGTAATGCTGCATAACGTTATACGTTATGTCGTAATGCTACATAACGTTGTACGTTATATCGTAATGCTACATAACGTTATACGTTATATTGTAATGCTACATAACGTTATAAGTTGTATCGTAATGCTACATAACGTTGTACGTTATATCGCAATGCTACATAACGTTATACGTTATATCGTAATGCTACATAACGTTATACGTCATAACGTAATGCTACATAACGTTACACGTTATATCGTTATGCTACAAAACGTTATACGTTATATCGTAATGCTACATAACGTTATGCGTTATATCCTAATGCTACATAACGTTATACGTTATGTCGGAATGCTACATAACGTTATACGTTAAATCGTAATGCTACATAACGTTATACGCTATATCGTACTGCTACATAACGTTATACGTTTTATCGTAATGCTACATAACGTTATACGTTATAACGTACTGCTACATAACGTTATACGTTATATCGTAATGCTGCATAACGTTATACGTTATGTCGTAATGCTACATATCGTTATACGTTATATCGTAATGCTACATAACGTTATGCGTTATACCGTAATCCTACATAACGTTATACGTTATATCGTAATGCTACATAACGTTATACGTTATATCGTAATGCTACATAACGTTATACGTTATATCTTACTGCTACATAACGTTATACGTTATATCGTAATGCTACATAACGTTATACGTTATAACGAAATACTACATAACGTTCTACGTTATATCGTAATGCTACATAACGTTATACGTTATATCGTAATGCTACATAACGTTATACGTTGTATCGTAATGCTACATAACGTTATACGTTATGTCGTAATGCTACATTACGTTATACGTTATATCGTAATGCTACATAAGGTTACACGTTATATCGTTATGCTACAAAACGTTATACGTTATATCGTAATGCTACATAACGTTATGCGTTATATCCTAATGCTACATAACGTTATACGTTATAACGTAATACTATACAACGTTATACGTTATATCGTTATGCTACATAACGTTATACGTTATATGGTAATGCTACATAACGTTATACGTTATAACGTATTACCATATAACGTTATACGTTACATCGTAATGCCACATAACGTTATACGTTATATCGTAATGCTACATAACGTTGTACGTTATATCGTAATAATACATAACGTTATACGTTATATCTTACTGCTACATAACGTTGTACGTTATATCGTAATAATACATAACGTTATACGTTATAACGAAATACTACATAACGTCCTATGTTATATCGTAATGCTACATAACGTTATACGTTATATCGTACTGCTACATAACGTTATACGTTATATCGTAATGCTACATAACGTTATACGTCATGACGTAATGCTACATAACGTTATACGTCATAACGTAATGCTACATTACGTTATACGTTATATCGTAATGCTACATAAGGTTACACGTTTTATCGTTATGCTACAAAACGTTATACGTTATATCGTAATGGTACATAACGTTATGCGTTATATCCTAATGCTACATAACGTTATACGTTATATCGTTATGCTACATAACGTTATACGTTATATGGTAATGCTACATAACGTTATACGTTATAACGTATTACCATATAACGTTATACGTTACATCGTAATGCCACATAACGTTATACGTTATATCGTAATGCTACATAACGTTATACGTTATATCGTAATGCTACATAACGTTATACGTTACATCGTAATGCTACATAACGTTATACACTGTATCGTAATGCTACATAACGTTATGCGTTATACCGCAATCCTACATAACGTTATATGTTATATCGTAATGCTACATAACGTTATACGTTATGTCGTAATGCTACATAGCGTTGTGCGTTATATCTTACTGCTACATAACGTTATGCGTTATATGCTAATGCTACATGACGTTATACGTTATATCGTAATGCTACATAACGTTATACGTTATATCCTAATTCTACATAACGTTATACGCTGTATCGTAATGCTACATAACGTTATACATTATATCGCAATGCTACATAACGTTATACGTTATGTCGGAATGCTACATAACGTTATACGTTATATCGTAATGCTACATGACGTTATACGTTATATCGCAATGCTACATAACGTTATACGTTATATCCTAATGCTACATAACGTTATGCGCTGTATCGTAATGCTACATAACGTTATACGTTATATCGTAATGCTACATGACGTTTTACGTTATATCGTAATGCTACATAACGTTATACGCTATATCGTACTGCTACATAACGTTATACGTTATATCGTAATTCTACACAACGTTATACGTTATATCGTAATGCTACATAACGTTTTACGTTATATCGTAATGCCACACAATGTTATACGTTATAACGTATTACCATATAACGTTATACGTTATATCGTAATGCTACATATCGTTACACGTTATATCGTTATGCTACATAACGTTATACGTTACATCGTAATGCTACATAACGTTATACATTATATGGTAATGCTGCATATCGTTAAACGTTATATCGTAATGCTACATAACGTTATACGTTGTATCGTAATGCTACATAACGTTGTACGTTATATCGCAATGCTACATAACGTTATACGTTATATCGTAATGCTGCATAACGTTATACGTTATATCGTACTGCTACATAACGTTATACGTTATATCGTAATGCTACATAACGTTATACGTTTTATCGTAATGCTACATAACGTTATACGTTATATCGTAATGCTACATAACGTTATACGTTATATCGTAATGCTACATGACGTTTTACGTTATATCGTAATGCTACATAACGTTATACGCTATATCGTACTGCTACATAACGTTATACGTTATATCGTAATTCTACACAACGTTATACGTTATATCGTAATGCTACATAACGTTTTACGTTATATCGTAATGCCACACAATGTTATACGTTATAACGTATTACCATATAACGTTATACGTTATATCGTAATGCTACATATCGTTACACGTTATATCGTTATGCTACATAACGTTATACGTTACATCGTAATGCTACATAACGTTATACATTATATGGTAATGCTGCATATCGTTAAACGTTATATCGTAATGCTACATAACGTTATACGTTGTATCGTAATGCTACATAACGTTGTACGTTATATCGCAATGCTACATAACGTTATACGTTATATCGTAATGCTGCATAACGTTATACGTTATGTCGTACTGCTACATAACGTTATACGTTATATGGTAATGCTACATAACGTTATACGTTATATCGTAATGCTACATAACGTTAAACGTTATATCGTACTGCTACATAAAGTTATACGTTATGTCGTAGTGCTACATAACGTTGTACGTTATAACGTATTACCATATAACGTTATACGTTACATCGTATTGCTACATAACGTTATACGTCATATCGTAATGATACATAACGTTTTACGTTATATCGTAATGCCACACAATGTTATACGTTATAGCGTATTACCATATAACGTTATACGTTATATCGCAATGCTACGTATCTTTACACGTTATATCGTTATGCTGCAAAACGTTATACGTTATGTCGTAATGCTACATAACGTTATACGTTATATCGTAATGCTACATAACGTTATACGCTATATCGTACTGCTACATAACGTTATACGTTATATCGTAATGCTACATAACGTTAAACGTTATATCGTACTGCTACATAACGTTATACGTTATGTCGTAGTGCTACATAACGTTGTACGTTATAACGTATTACCATATAACGTTATACGTTACATCGTATTGCTACATAACGTTATACGTCATATCGTAGTGCTACATAACGTTTTACGTTATATCGTAATGCCACACAATGTTATACGTTATAGCGTATTACCATATAACGTTATACGCTTTATCGCAATGCTACGTATCTTTACACGTTATATCGTTATGCTACATAACGTTATACGTTACATCGTAATGCTACATAATGTTATACATTATATTGCAATGCTACATATCGTTATACGTTATATCGTAATGCTACATAACGTTATGCGTTATACCGTAATGCTACATAACGTTATACGTTATATCGTATTACCATATAACGTTATACGTTACATCGTATTGCTACATAACGTTAAACGTCATATCGTAGTGCTACATAACGTTATACGTTATATCGGAATGCTACATAACGTTAAACGCCATATCGTACTGCTACATAACGTTATACGTTATATCGTAATGCTACATAACGTTATACGTTATATCGTAATGCTACATAACGTTATACGTTATGTCGTAGTGCTACATAACGTTATACGTCATATCGTGGTGCTACATAACGTTATACGTTATATCGGAATGCTACATAACGTTAAACGCCATATCGTACTGCTACATAACGTTATACGTTATATCGTAGTGCTACATAACGTTATACGTTATATCGTAATGCTACATAACGTTAAACGTTATATCGTACTGCTACATAAAGTTATACGTTATGTCGTAGTGCTACATAACGTTGTACGTTATAACGTATTACCATATAACGTTATACGTTACATCGTATTGCTACATAACGTTATACGTCATATCGTATTGATACATAACGTTTTACGTTATATCGTAATGCCACACAATGTTATACGTTATAGCGTATTACCATATAACGTTATACGTTATATCGCAATGCTACGTATCTTTACACGTTATATCGTTATGCTACAAAACGTTATACGTTATGTCGTAATGCTACATAACGTTATACGTTATATCGGAATGCTACATAACGTTATACGCTACTTCGTACTGCTACATAACGTTATACGTTATATCGTAATGCTACATAACGTTATGCGTTATATCGTAATGCTACATAACGTTAAACTTTATATCGTACTGCTACATAACGTTATACGTTATGTCGTAATGCTACATAACGTTGTACGTTATAACGTATTACCATATAACGTTATACGTTACATCGTAATGCTACATAACGTTACACGATATATCGTAATGCTACATAACGTTATACGTTATATCGTAATGCTACATAACGTTATACGTTATGTCGTAATGCTACATAACGTTATACGTTATAACGTATTACCATATAACGTTATACGTTATATCGCAATGCTACGTATCTTTACACGTTATATCGTTATGCTACAAAACGTTATACGTTATGTCGTAATGCTACATAACGTTATACGTTATATCGGAATGCTACATAACGTTATACGCTATATCTTACTGCCATATAACGTTATACGTTATATCGTAATACTACATGACGTTATACGTTGTATCGTAAAGCTACATAACGTTATACGTTGTATCGTAATGCTACATAACGTTATACGTTATATCGTAATGCTACATAACGTTATACGGTATATCGTAATGCTACATAACGTTATACGTTATATCGTAATGCTACATAACGTTATACGTTATATCGTAATGCTACATAACGTTATACGTTATATCGTAGTGCTACATAACGTTATACGTTATATCGTAATGCTACATAACGTTATACGTTATATCGTAATGCTACATAACGCTATACATTATATCGTAATGCTACATAACGTTGTACGTTATATCGTAATGCTACATAACGTTATACGTTATATCGTACTGCTACATAACGTTATACGTTATATCGTAATGCTCTATAACGTTTTACGTTATATCGTAATGCCACACAATGTTATACGTTATATCGTAATGCTACATAACGTTATGCGTTATATCCTAATGCTACATAACGTTATACGCTATATCGTACTGCTACATAACGTTATACGTTATATCGTAATGCTACATAACGTTAAACGTTATATCGTTCTGCTACATAACGTTATGCGTTATACCGCAATCCTACATAACGTTATATGTTATATCGTAATGCTACATAACGTTATACGTTATGTCGTAATGCTACATAGCGTTATGCGTTATATCTTACTGCTACATAACGTTATGCGTTATATGCTAATGCTACATGACGTTATACGTTATATCGTAATGCTACATAACGTTATACGTTATATCCTAATTCTACATAACGTTATACGCTGTATCGTAATGCTACATAACGTTATACATTATATCGCAATGCTACATAACGTTATACGTTATGTCGGAATGCTACATAACGTTATACGTTATATCGTAATGCTACATGACGTTATACGTTATATCGTAATGCTACATAACGTTATACGTTATATCCTAATGCTACATAACGTTATGCGCTGTATCGTAATGCTACATAACGTTATACGTTATATCGTAATGCTACATGACGTTTTACGTTATATCGTAATGCTACATAACGTTATACGCTATATCGTACTGCTACATAACGTTATACGTTATATCGTAATTCTACACAACGTTATACGTTATATCGTAATGCTACATAACGTTTTACGTTATATCGTAATGCCACACAATGTTATACGTTATAACGTATTACCATATAACGTTATACGTTATATCGTAATGCTACATATCGTTACACGTTATATCGTTATGCTACATAACGTTATACGTTACATCGTAATGCTACATAACGTTATACATTATATGGTAATGCTGCATATCGTTAAACGTTATATCGTAATGCTACATAACGTTATACGTTGTATCGTAATGCTACATAACGTTGTACGTTATATCGCAATGCTACATAACGTTATACGTTATATCGTAATGATGCATAACGTTAAACGTTATATCGTAATGCTACATAACGTTATACGTTATGTCGTAATGCTACATAACGTTGTACGTTATAACGTATTACCATATAACGTTATACGTTACATCGTAATGCTACATAACGTTACACGATATATCGTAATGCTACATAACGTTATACGTTATATCGTAATGCTACATAACGTTATACGTTATGTCGTAATGCTACATAACGTTATACGTTATAACGTATTACCATATAACGTTATACGTTATATCGTAATGCTACATATCGTTACACGTTATATCGTTATGCTGCATAACGTTATACGTTATATCGTAATGCTACATAACGTTATACGCTATATCTTACTGCCATATAACGTTATACGTTATATCGTAATACTACATGACGTTATACGTTGTATCGTAAAGCTACATAACGTTATACGTTGTATCGTAATGCTACATAACGTTATACGTTAAAACGTAATGCTACATAACGTTATACGTTATAACGTAATGCTATATAGAGCTATACGTTATATCGTAATGCTACATAACGTTATACGGTATATCGTAATGCTACATAACGTTATACGTTATATCGTAATGCTACATAACGTTATACGTTATATCGTAATGCTACATAACGTTATACGTTATATCGTAGTGCTACATAACGTTATACGTTATATCGTAATGCTACATAACGTTATACGTTATATCGTAATGCTACATAACGCTATACATTATATCGTAATGCTACATAACGTTGTACGTTATATCGTAATGCTACATAACGTTATACGTTATATCGTACTGCTACATAACGTTATACGTTATATCGTAATGCTCTATAACGTTTTACGTTATATCGTAATGCCACACAATGTTATACGTTATATCGTAATGCTACATAACGTTATGCGTTATATCCTAATGCTACATAACGTTATACGCTATATCGTACTGCTACATAACGTTATACGTTATATCGTAATGCTACATAACGTTAAACGTTATATCGTACTGCTACATAACGTTATGCGTTATACCGCAATCCTACATAACGTTATATGTTATATCGTAATGCTACATAACGTTATACGTTATGTCGTAATGCTACATAGCGTTATGCGTTATATCTTACTGCTACATAACGTTATGCGTTATATGCAAATGCTACATGACGTTATACGTTATATCGTAATGCTACATAACGTTATACGTTATATCCTAATTCTACATAACGTTATACGCTGTATCGTAATGCTACATAACGTTATACATTATATCGCAATGCTACATAACGTTATACGTTATGTCGGAATGCTACATAACGTTATACGTTATATCGTAATGCTACATGACGTTATACGTTATATCGTAATGCTACATAACGTTATACGTTATATCCTAATGCTACATAACGTTATGCGCTGTATCGTAATGCTACATAACGTTATACGTTATATCGTAATGCTACATGACGTTTTACGTTATATCGTAATGCTACATAACGTTATACGCTATATCGTACTGCTACATAACGTTATACGTTATATCGTAATTCTACACAACGTTATACGTTATATCGTAATGCTACATAACGTTTTACGTTATATCGTAATGCCACACAATGTTATACGTTATAACGTATTACCATATAACGTTATACGTTATATCGTAATGCTACATATCGTTACACGTTATATCGTTATGCTACATAACGTTATACGTTACATCGTAATGCTACATAACGTTATACATTATATGGTAATGCTGCATATCGTTAAACGTTATATCGTAATGCTACATAACGTTATACGTTGTATCGTAATGCTACATAACGTTGTACGTTATATCGCAATGCTACATAACGTTATACGTTATATCGTAATGCTACATAACGTTATACGTTTTATCGTAATGCTACATAACGTTATACGTTATATCGTAATGCTACATAACGTTATACGCTATATCGTACTGCTACATGACGTTTTACGTTATATCGTAATGCTACATAACGTTATACGCTATATCGTACTGCTACATAACGTTATACGTTATGTCGTAGTGCTACATAACGTTGTACGTTATAACGTATTACCATATAACGTTATACGTTACATCGTATTGCTACATAACGTTATACGTCATATCGTAATGCTACATAACGTTTTACGTTATATCGTAATGCCACACAATGTTATACGTTATAGCGTATTACCATATAACGTTATACGTTTTATCGTAATGCTACATAACGTTATACGTTATATCGGAATGCTACATAACGTTATACGCTACTTCGTACTGCTACATAACGTTATACGTTATATCGTAACGCTACATATCGTTATACGTTATATCGTAATGCTACACAACGGTATACGTTATATCGTACTGCTACATAACGTTATACGTTACATCGTAATGCTACATAACGTTATACGTTATATCGTAATGCTACATAACGTTATACGTTATATCGTAATGCTACATAACGTTATACGTTATATCGTAATGCTACATAACGTTGTACGTTATAACGTATTACCATATAACGTTATACGTTACATCGTATTGCTACATAACGTTATACGTCATATCGTAATGCTACATAACGTTTTACGTTATATCGTAATGCTACATAACGTTAAACGTTATATCGTACTGCTACATAACGTTATACGTTATGTCGTAGTGCTACATAACGTTGTACGTTATAACGTATTACCATATAACGTTATACGTTACATCGTATTGCTACATAACGTTATACGTTACATCGTAATGCTACATAATGTTATACATTATATTGCAATGCTACATATCGTTATACGTTATATCGTAATGCTACATAACGTTATGCGTTATACCGTAATGCTACATAACGTTATACGTTATATCGTATTACCATATAAAGTTATACGTTACATCGTATTGCTACATAACGTTAAACGTCATATCGTAGTGCTACATAACGTTATACGTTATATCGGAATGCTACATAACGTTAAACGCCATATCGTACTGCTACATAACGCTATACGTTATATCGTAATGCTACATAACGTTATACGTTATATCGTAATGCTACATAACGTTATACGTTATGTCGTAGTGCTACATAACGTTATACGTCATATCGTAGTGCTACATAACGTTATACGTTATATCGGAATGCTACATAACGTTAAACGCCATATCGTACTGCTACATAACGTTATACGTTATATCGTAGTGCTACATAACGTTATACGTTATATCGTAATGCTACATAACGTTAAACGTTATATCGTACTGCTACATAAAGTTATACGTTATGTCGTAGTGCTACATAACGTTGTACGTTATAACGTATTACCATATAACGTTATACGTTACATCGTATTGCTACATAACGTTATACGTCATATCGTAATGATACATAACGTTTTACGTTATATCGTAATGCCACACAATGTTATACGTTATAGCGTATTACCATATAACGTTATACGTTATATCGCAATGCTACGTATCTTTACACGTTATATCGTTATGCTACAAAACGTTATACGTTATGTCGTAATGCTACATAACGTTATACGTTATATCGGAATGCTACATAACGTTATACGCTACTTCGTACTGCTACATAACGTTATACGTTATATCGTAATGCTACATAACGTTATGCGTTATATCGTAATGCTACATAACGTTAAACGTTATATCGTACTGCTACATAACGTTATACGTTATGTCGTAATGCTACATAACGTTGTACGTTATAACGTATTACCATATAACGTTATACGTTACATCGTAATGCTACATAACGTTTCACGATATATCGTAATGCTACATAACGTTATACGTTATATCGTAATGCTACATAACGTTATACGTTATGTCGTAATGCTACATAACGTTATACGTTATAACGTATTACCATATAACGTTATACGTTATATCGTAATGCTACATATCGTTACACGTTATATCGTTATGCTGCATAACGTTATACGTTATATCGTAATGCTACATAACGTTATACGCTATATCTTACTGCCATATAACGTTATACGTTATATCGTAATACTACATGACGTTATACGTTGTATCGTAAAGCTACATAACGTTATACGTTGTATCGTAATGCTACATAACGTTATACGTTAAAACGTAATGCTACATAACGTTATACGTTATAACGTAATGCTATATAGAGCTATACGTTATATCGTAATGCTACATAACGTTATACGGTATATCGTAATGCTACATAACGTTATACGTTATATCGTAATGCTACATAACGTTATACGTTATATCGTAATGCTACATAACGTTATACGTTATATCGTAGTGCTACATAACGTTATACGTTATATCGTAATGCTACATAACGTTATACGTTATATCGTAATGCTACATAACGCTATACATTATATCGTAATGCTACATAACGTTGTACGTTATATCGTAATGCTACATAACGTTATACGTTATATCGTACTGCTACATAACGTTATACGTTATATCGTAATGCTCTATAACGTTTTACGTTATATCGTAATGCCACACAATGTTATACGTTATATCGTAATGCTACATAACGTTATGCGTTATATCCTAATGCTACATAACGTTATACGCTATATCGTACTGCTACATAACGTTATACGTTATATCGTAATGCTACATAACGTTAAACGTTATATCGTACTGCTACATAACGTTATACGTTATGTCGTGATGCTACATAACGTTATACGATATAAGGTATTAGCATATAACGTTATACGTTATATCCTTATGCTAGATATCGTTATACGTTATATCGTAATGCTACATAACGTTATACTTTGTATCGTTATGCTACATAACGTTATACGTTATATCGTAATGCTACATAACGTTAAACGTAATATCGTAATGCTACATAACGTTATACGTTATATTGTTATGCTACATAACGTTATACGTTACATCGTTATGCCACATAACGTTATACGTAACATCGTTATGCCACATAACGTTATACGTTACATCGTAATGCCACATAACGTTATACGTTATATTGTTATGCTACATAACGTTAAACGATATATCGTAATACTATATAACGATATACCTTATATCGTATTGCTACATAACGTTATACGTTACATCGTAATGCTACATAACGTTATACGTTATATCGTAATGCCACATAACGTTATACGTTATATCGTTATGCTATATAACGTTATACGTTATATCGTAATGCTACATAACGTTATACGTTACATCGTAATGCTACATAACGTTATACGTTATATTGTTATGCTACATAACGTTATACGTTACATCGTTATGCCACATAACGTTATACGTAACATCGTTATGCCACATAACGTTATACGTTACATCGTTATGCTACATAACGTTATACGTTATATCGTAATGCTACATAACGTTATACGTTACATCGTAATTCTACATAACGTTATACGTTATATTGTTATGCTACATAACGTTATACGTTACATCGTTATGCCACATAACGTTATACGTAACATCGTTATGCCACATAACGTTATACGTTACATCGTTATGCTACATAACGTTATACGTTATATCGTAATGCTACATAACGTTATACGTTACATCGTAATGCTACATAACGTTATACGTTATATTGTTATGCCACATAACGTTATACGTAACATCGTTATGCCACATAACGTTATACGTTACATCGTAATGCCACATAACGTTATACGTTATATTGTTATGCTACATAACGTTAAACGATATATCGTAATACTATATAACGATATACCTTATATCGTATTGCTACATAACGTTATACGTTACATCGTAATGCTACATAACGTTATACGTTATATCGTAATGCCACATAACGTTAAACGATATATCGTAATACTATATAACGATATACCTTATATCGTATTGCCACATAACGTTATACGTTACATCGTTATGCTACATAACGTTATACGTTATATCGTAATGCTACATAACGTTATACGTTACATCGTAATGCTATATAACGTTATACGTTATATCGTAATGCTACATAACGTTATACGTTACATCGTAATGCTACATAACGTTATACGTTATATTGTTATGCTACATAACGTTATACGTTACATCGTTCTGCCACATAACGTTATACGTAACATCGTTATGCCACATAACGTTATACGTTACATCGTAATGCGACATAACGTTTATCGTTATATCGTAATGCCACATAACGTTATACGTTATATCGTTATGCTACATAACGTTAAACGATATATCGTAATACTATATAACGATATACCTTATATCGTATTGCTACATAACGTTATGCGTTATACCGTAATAGTACATAACGTTATACGATATATCGTAATACTATATAACGATATACCTTATATCGTATTGCTACATAACGTTATACGTTATATCGTAATGCTACATAACGTTATACGTGATATTGAAATACTACATAAAGCTATACGTTATAACGTAATGATACATAACGTTATACGTTATATCGTTATGCTACATAACGTTATACGTTATATCGAAATACTACGTAAAGCTATACGTTATAACGTAATGATACATAACGTTATACGTTATATCGTTATGCTACATAACGTTATACGTTATATCGTAATGCTACATAACGTTATACGTGATATCGTTCTACCGCATAACGTTATACGTTATATCGTAATGCTACATAACGTTATACGATATATCGTAATACTATATAACGATATACCTTATATCGTATTGCTACATAACGTTATGCGTTATACCGTAATAGTACATAACGTTATACGATATATCGCAATACTATATAACGATATACCTTATATCGTATTGCTACATAACGTTATACGTTATTTCGTAATGCTACATAACGTTATACGTCATAACGTAATGCTACATTACGTTATACGTTATATCGTGTTGCTACATAACGTTACACGTTATATCGTAATGTCACATAACGTTATACGTTATATCGTAATGCTACATAACGTTATACGTTATATCGTAATGCTACATAACGTTATACGTTATAACGTAATGCCACATAACGTTATACGTTACATCGTTATGCCACATATCGTTATACGTTACATCGTAATGCTACATAACGTTATACGTTATATCGTAATGCCACATAACGTTATACGTTATATCGTTATGCTACATAACGTTATACGTTATAACGTAATGCCACATAACGTTATACGTTACATCGTAATGCTAAATAACGTTATACTTTATATCGTAATGCTACATAACGTTATACGTTATATCGTAATGCTACATAACGTTATACGTTATATCGTAATGCCACATAACGTTATACGTTACATCGTTATGCCACATAACGTTATACGTAACATCGTTATGCCACATAACGTTATTCGTTATATCGTAATGCTACATAACGTTATACGTTACATCGTAATGCTACATAACGTTATACGTTATATCGTAATGCTACATAACGTTACACGTTACATCGAAATGCTACAAAACGTTATACGTTATATCGTAATGCTACGGAACGTTATACGCTATAACGTAATGCTACATAACGTTATACGTTATATCGTAAGGCTACATAACGTTATACGTTATACCGTAATGCTACATAACGTCATACGTTATAACATAATGCTACATATCGTTATACGTTATATCGTAATGCTACATAACGTTATACGTTATATCGTAATGCTACATAACGTTATACGTTATAACGTAATGCTACATAACGCCATACGTTATATAGTAATTCTACATAACGTTATACGTTATATCGTAACGCTACATAACGTTATACGTTATATCGTAATGCTACATAACGTTATACGTTATATCGTAATGCTACATAACGTTATACGTTATATCGTAATGCTACATAACGTTATACGTTATATAGTAATGCTACATAACGTTATACGTTATATCGTAATGCTACATAACGTTATACGTTATATCGTAATGCTACATAACGTTATACGTTATATCGTAATGCTACATAACGTTATACGTTATATCGTAATGCGACATAACGTTATACGTTATATCGTAATGCCACATAACGTTATACGTTATATCGTTATGCTACATAACGTTATACGTTATATCGTAATGCTACGTAACGTTATACGTTATATCGTTATGCTACATAACATTATACGTTATATCGTAATGCTACATAACTTTATACGTTATAACGTATTACCATATAACGTTATACGTTATATCGTAATGCTACATAACGTTATACGTTATATCGTTATGCTACATAGCGTTATTCGTTATAACGTAATACTATATAACGTTATACGTTATATCGTAATGCTACATAACGTTATACGTTATATGGTAATGCTACATAACGTTATACGTTATATCGTTATGCTACATAACGTTATACGTTATATCGTAATGCTACATAGCTTTATACGTTATAATGTAATACTACATAACGTTATACGATATAACGTAGTACTATATAACGATATACCTTCTATCGTAATGCTACATAACGTTAAACGTTATATCGTATTGCTACATAACGTTATACGTTATATCGTAATGCTACATAACGTTACACGTTATATCGTAATGCGACATAACGTTATACGTTATATCGTAATGCCACATAACGTTATACGTTATATACTAATGCTACATAACGTTATACGTTATATCGTAATGCTACATAACGTTATACGTTATATTGTAATGCTGCATAACGTTATACGTTATATCGTAATGCCACGTAACGTTATACGTTATATCGTGATGCTACATAACGTTATACGTTATATCGTTATGCTACGTAACGTTATACGTTATATCGTAATGCTACCTAACGTTATACGTTATATCATAATGCTACATAATGTTATACGTTATATCATAATGCTACATAACGTTATACGTTATATCGTAATGCCACATAACGTTATACGTTATATCGTAATGCTACATAACGTTATACGTTATATAGTAATGCTACATAACGTTATACGTTATATCGTAATGCTACATAACGTTATACGTTATATCGTAATGCTACATAACGTTATACGTTATATCGTAATGCTACATAACGTTATACGTTATATCGTTATGCTACATAACGTTATACGTTATATCGTAATGCTACCTAACGTTATACGTTATATAGTAATGCTACATAACGTTATACGTTATATCGTAATGCTACATAACGTTATACGTTATATCGTAATGCTACATAACGTTATACGTTATATCGTAATGCTACATAACGTTATACGTTATATCGTAATGCTACGGAACGTTATACGTTATAACGTATTACCATATAACGTTATACGTTATATAGTAATGCTACATAACGTTATACGTTATATCGTAATGCTACGGAACGTTATACGCTATAACGTAATGCTACATAACGTTATACGTTATATCGTAAGGCTACATAACGTTATACGTTATACCGTAATGCTACATAACGTCATACGTTATAACATAATGCTACATATCGTTATACGTTATATCGTAATGCTACATAACGTTATACGTTATATCGTAATGCTACATAACGTTATACGTTATAACGTAATGCTACATAACGCCATACGTTATATAGTAATTCTACATAACGTTATACGTTATATCGTAACGCTACATAACGTTATACGTTATATCGTAATGCTACATAACGTTATACGTTATATCGTAATGCTACATAACGTTATACGTTATATCGTAATGCTACATAACGTTATACGTTATTTAGTAATGCTACATAACGTTATACGTTATTTAGTAATGCTACATAACGTTATACGTTATATCGTAATGCTACATATCGTTATACGTTATATCGTAATGCTACATAACGTTATACGTTATATCGTAATGCTACATAACGTTATACGTTATATCGTAATGCGACATAACGTTATACGTTATATCGTAATGCCACATAACGTTATACGTTATATCGTAATGCTACGTAACGTTATACGTTATATCGTTATGCTACATAACATTATACGTTATATCGTAATGCTACATAACGTTATACGTTATAACGTATTACCATATAACGTTATACGTTATATCGTAATGCTACATAACGTTATACGTTATATCGTTATGCTACATAGCGTTATTCGTTATAACGTAATACTATATAACGTGATACGTTATATCGTAATGCTACATAACGTTATACGTTATATGGTAATGCTACATAACGTTATACGTTATATCGTTATGCTACATAACGTTATACGTTATATCGTAATGCTACATAGCTTTATACGTTATAATGTAATACTACATAACGTTATACGATATAACGTAGTACTATATAACGATATACCTTCTATCGTAATGCTACATAACGTTAAACGTTATATCGTATTGCTACATAACGTTATACGTTATATCGTAATGCTACATAACGTTATACGTTATATCGTAATGCCACATAACGTTATACGTTATATCGTAATGCCACATAACGTTATACGTTATATCGTAATGCCACATAACGTTATACGTTATATACTAATGCTACATAACGTTATACGTTATATCGTAATGCTACATAACGTTATACGTTATATTGTAATGCTGCATAACGTTATACGTTATATCGTAATGCCACGTAACGTTATACGTTATATCGTGATGCTACATAACGTTATACGTTATATCGTTATGCTACGTAACGTTATACGTTATATCGTAATGCTACCTAACGTTATACGTTATATCATAATGCTACATAATGTTATACGTTATATCATAATGCTACATAACGTTATACGTTATATCGTAATGCCACATAACGTTATACGTTATATCGTAATGCTACATAACGTTATACGTTATATAGTAATGCTACATAACGTTATACGTTATATCGTAATGCTACATAACGTTATACGTTATATCGTAATGCTACATAACGTTATATGTTATATCGTAATGCTACATAACGTTATACGTTATATCGTTATGCTACATAACGTTATACGTTATATCGTAATGCTACCTAACGTTATACGTTATATAATAATGCTACATAACGTTATACGTTATATCGTAATGCTACATAACGTTATACGTTATATCGTAATGCTACATAACGTTATACGTTATATCGTAATGCTACATAACGTTATACGTTATATCGTAATGCTACGGAACGTTATACGTTATAACGTAATGCTACATAACGTTATACGTTATATCGTAAGGCTACATAACGTTATACGTTATATCGTAATGCTACATAACGTCATACGTTATAACATAATGCTACATAACGTTATACGTTATATCGTAATGCTACATAACGTTATACGTTATATCGTAATGCTACATAACGTTATACGTTATAACGTAATGCTACATAACGCCATACGTTATATAGTAATTCTACATAACGTTATACGTTATATCGTAACGCTACATAACGTTATACGTTATATCGTAATGCTGCATAACGTTATACGTTATATCCTAATGCTACATAACGTTATACGTTATACCGTAATGCTACATAACGTTATACGTTATATCGTAATGCTACATAACGTTATACGTTATATCGTTATGCTACATAACGTTATACGTTATATCGTAATGCTACATAGCTTTATACGTTATAATGTAATACTACATAACGTTATACGATATAACGTAGTACTATATAACGATATACCTTCTATCGTAATGCTACATAACGTTAAACGTTATATCGTATTGCTACATAACGTTATATGTTATAACGTCTTACCATGTAACGTTATACGTTATATCGTAATGCTACATAACGTTATACGTTATATCGTAATGCTACATAACGTTATACGTTATATCGTAATGCGACATAACGTTATACGTTATATCGTATTGCCACATAACGTTATACGTTATATAGTAATGCTACATAACGTTATACGTTATATCGTAATGCTACATAACGTTATACGTTATATTGTAATGCTGCATAACGTTATACGTTATATCGTAATGCCACGTAACGTTATACGTTATATCGTGATGCTACATAACGTTATACGTTATATCGTTATGCTACGTAACGTTATACGTTATATCGTAATGCCACATAACGTTATACGTTATATCGTAATGCTACGTAACGTTATACGTTATATCGTAATGCTACATAACGTTATACGTTATATCGTAATGCTACATAACGTTATACGTTATATCGTAATGCGACATAACGTTATACGTTATATCGTAATGCCACATAACGTTATACGTTATATCGTTATGCTACATAACGTTATACGTTATATCGTAATGCTACATAACGTTATACGTTATAACGTAATGCTACATAACGCCATACGTTATATAGTAATTCTACATAACGTTATACGTTATATCGTAACGCTACATAACGTTATACGTTATATCGTAATGCTGCATAACGTTATACGTTATATCCTAATGCTACATAACGTTATACGTTATACCGTAATGCTACATAACGTTATACGTTATATCGTAATGCTACATAACGTTATACGTTATATCGTTATGCTACATAACGTTATACGTTATATCGTAATGCTACATAGCTTTATACGTTATAATGTAATACTACATAACGTTATACGATATAACGTAGTACTATATAACGATATACCTTCTATCGTAATGCTACATAACGTTAAACGTTATATCGTATTGCTACATAACGTTATATGTTATAACGTCTTACCATGTAACGTTATACGTTATATCGTAATGCTACATAACGTTATACGTTATATCGTAATGCTACATAACGTTATACGTTATATCGTAATGCGACATAACGTTATACGTTATATCGTATTGCCACATAACGTTATACGTTATATAGTAATGCTACATAACGTTATACGTTATATCGTAATGCTACATAACGTTATACGTTATATCGTAATGCTACATAACGTTATACGTTATATCGTAATGCTACATAACGTTATACGTTATATCGTAATGCGACATAACGTTATACGTTATATCGTAATGCCACATAACGTTATACGTTATATCGTTATGCTACATAACGTTATACGTTATATCGTAATGCTACGTAACGTTATACGTTATATCGTTATGCTACATAACATTATACGTTATATCGTAATGCTACATAACGTTATACGTTATAACGTATTACCATATAACGTTATACGTTATATCGTAATGCTACATAACGTTATACGTTATATCGTTATGCTACATAGAGTTATTCGTTATAACGTAATACTATATAACGTTATACGTTATATCGTAATGCTACATAACGTTATACGTTATATGGTAATGCTACATAACGTTATACGTTATATCGTTATGCTACATAACGTTATACGTTATATCGTAATGCTACATAGCTTTATACGTTATAATGTAATACTACATAACGTTATACGATATAACGTAGTACTATATAACGATATACCTTCTATCGTAATGCTACATAACGTTAAACGTTATATCGTATTGCTACATAACGTTATATGTTATAACGTATTACCATGTAACGTTATACGTTATATCGTTATGCTACATAACGTTATACGTTATATCGTAATGCTACATAACGTTATACGTTATATCGTAATGCTACATAACGTTATACGTTATATCGTAATGCGACATAACGTTATACGTTATATCGTAATGCCACATAACGTTATACGTTATATAGTAATGCTACATAACGTTATACGTTATATCGTAATGCTACATAACGTTATACGTTATATTGTAATGCTGCATAACGTTATACGTTATATCGTAATGCCACGTAACGTTATACGTTATATCGTGATGCTACATAACGTTATACGTTATATCGTTATGCTACGTAACGTTATACGTTATATCGTAATGCTACCTAACGTTATACGTTATATCATAATGCTACATAATGTTATACGTTATAACGTATTACCATATAACGTTATACGTTATATAGTAATGCTACATAACGTTATACGTTATATCGTAATGCTACGGAACGTTATACGTTATAACGTAATGCTACATAACGTTATACGTTATATCGTAAGGCTACATAACGTTATACGTTATATCGTAATGCTACATAACGTCATACGTTATAACATAATGCTACATAACGTTATACGTTATATCGTAATGCTACATAACGTTATACGCTATATCGTAATGCTACATAACGTTATACGTTATAACGTAATGCTACATAACGCCATGCGTTATATAGTAATTCTACATAACGTTATACGTTATATCGTAACGCTACATAACGTTATACGTTATATCGTAATGCTGCATAACGTTATACGTTATATCCTAATGCTACATAACGTTAGACGTTATACCGTAATGCTACATAACGTTATACGTTATATCGTAATGCTACATAACGTTATACGTTATATCGTAATGCTACATAACGTTATACGTTATATCGTAATGCTACATAACGTTATACGTTATATAGTAATGCTACATAACGTTATACGTTATATCGTAATGCTACATAACGTTATACGTTATATCGTAATGCTACATAACGTTATACGTTATATCGTAATGCTACATAACGTTATACGTTATATCGTAATGCGACATAACGTTATACGTTATATCGTAATGCCAGATAACGTTATACGTTATATCGTTATGCTACATAACGTTATACGTTATATCGTAATGCTACGTAACGTTATACGTTATATCGTTATGCTACATAACGTTATACGTTATATCGTAATGCTACATAACGTTATACGTTATAACGTATTACCATATAACGTTATACGTTATATCGTAATGCTACATAACGTTATACGTTATATCGTTATGCTACATAGCGTTATTCGTTATAACGTAATACTATATAACGTTATACGTTATATCGTAATGCTACATAACGTTATACGTTATATGGTAATGCTACATAACGTTATACGTTATATCGTTATGCTACATAACGTTATACGTTATATCGTAATGCTACATAACGTTATACGTTATATCATTATGCCACATAACGTTATACGTTACATCGTAATGCTACACAACGT
This sequence comes from Bombus lapidarius, assembly GCA_936014575.1. Taxonomy (NCBI): domain Eukaryota; kingdom Metazoa; phylum Arthropoda; class Insecta; order Hymenoptera; family Apidae; genus Bombus; species Bombus lapidarius. The sequence continues at coordinate 128,474 of CAKXZU010000105.1, read as the reverse complement.
TATACGTTATATCGTAATGCTACATAACGTTATACGTTATATCGTAATTCTGCATAACGTTATACGTTATATCGTAATGCTACATAACGTTATACGTTATATCGTTATGCTACGTAACGTTATACGTTATATCGTAATGCCACATAACGTTATACGTTATATCGTAATGCTACGTAACGTTATACGTTATATCGTAATGCTACATAACGTTATACGTTATATCGTAATGCTACATAACGTTATACGTTATATCGTAATGCGACATAACGTTATACGTTATATCGTAATGCCACATAACGTTATACGTTATATCGTTATGCTACATAACGTTATACGTTATATCGTAATGCTACGTAACGTTATACGTTATATCGTTATGCTACATAACATTATACGTTATATCGTAATGCTACATAACGTTATACGTTATAACGTATTACCATATAACGTTATACGTTATATCGTAATGCTACATAACGTTATACGTTATATCGTTATGCTACATAGCGTTATTCGTTATAACGTAATACTATATAACGTTATACGTTATATCGTAATGCTACATAACGTTATACGTTATATGGTAATGCTACATAACGTTATACGTTATATCGTTATGCTACATAACGTTATACGTTATATCGTAATGCTACATAGCTTTATACGTTATAATGTAATATTACATAACGTTATACGATATAACGTAGTACTATATAACGATATACCTTCTATCGTAATGCTACATAACGTTAAACGTTATATCGTATTGCTACATAACGTTATATGTTATAACGTATTACCATGTAACGTTATACGTTATATCGTTATGCTACATAACGTTATACGTTATATTGTAATGCTACATAACGTTATACGTTATATCGTAATGCTACATAACGTTATACGTTATATCGTAATGCGACATAACGTTATACGTTATATCGTAATGCCACATAACGTTATACGTTATATAGTAATGCTACATAACGTTATACGTTATATCGTAATGCTACATAACGTTATACGTTATATTGTAATGCTGCATAACGTTATACGTTATATCGTAATGCCACGTAACGTTATACGTTATATCGTGATGCTACATAACGTTATACGTTATATCGTTATGCTACGTAACGTTATACGTTATATCGTAATGCTACCTAACGTTATACGTTATATCATAATGCTACATAATGTTATACGTTATATCATAATGCTACATAACGTTATACGTTATATCGTAATGCCACATAACGTTATACGTTATATCGTAATGCTACATAACGTTATACGTTATAACGTTATACTATATAACGTTATACGTTATATCGTAATGCTACATAACGTTATACGTTATATGGTAATGCTACATAACGTTGTACGTTATATCGTTATGCTACGTAACGTTATACGTTATATCGTTATGCTACATAACGTTATACGTTATATCGTAATGCTACATAACGTTATACGTTATAACGTATTACCATATAACGTTATACGTTATATCGTAATGCTACATAACGTTATACGTTATATCGTTATGCTACATAGCGTTATTCGTTATAACGTTATACTATATAACGTTATACGTTATATCGTAATGCTACATAACGTTATACGTTATATGGTAATGCTACATAACGTTGTACGTTATATCGTTATGCTACATAACGTTATACGTTATATCGTAATGCTACATAGCTTTATACGTTATAATGTAATACTACATAACGTTATACGATATAACGTAGTACTATATAACGATATACCTTCTATCGTAATGCTACATAACGTTAAACGTTATATCGTATTGCTACATAACGTTATATGTTATAACGTCTTACCATGTAACGTTATACGTTATATCGTAATGCTACATAACGTTATACGTTATATCGTGATGCTACATAACGATATACGTTATATCGTTATGCTACGTAACGTTATACGTTATATCGTAATGCCACATAACGTTATACGTTATATCGTAATGCTACGTAACGTTATACGTTATATCGTTATGCTACGTAACGTTATACGTTATATCGTAATGCCACATAACGTTATACGTTATTTCGTAATGCCACATAACGTTATACGTTATATCGTAATGCCACATAACGTTATACGTTACATCGTAATGCTACATAACGTTATACGTTATATCGTAATGCTACATAACGTTATACGTTATATCGTTATACTACATAACGTTATACGTTATATCATTATGCCACATAACGTTATACGTTACATCGTAATGCTACACAACGTTATACGTTATATCGTAATGCTACATAACGTTATACGTTATATCGTAATTCTGCATAACGTTATACGTTATATCGTAATGCTACATAACGTTATACGTTATATCGTAATGCTACATAACGTTATACGTTATAACGTAATGCTACATAACGTTATACGTTATATCGTAATGCTACATAACGCCATACGTTATATAGTAATTCTACATAACGTTATACGTTATATCGTAATGATACATAGCTTTATACTTTATAATGTAATACTACATAACGTTATACGATATAAGGTAGTACTATATAACGATGTACCTTATATCGTAATGCTACATAACGTTAAACGTTATATCGTAATGCTACATAACGTTATACGTTATATCGTTATGCTACATAACGTTATACGTTATAACATTATGCTACATAACGTTAATACGTTACATCGTAATGCTACATAACGTTATACGGTATATCGTAATGCTACATAACGTTATACGTTATATTGTAATGCTACATAACGTTATATGTTATATCGTAATGCTACATAACGTTATACGTTATATCGTAATGCTGCATAACGTTATACGTTATATCGTAATGCTACATAACGTTATACGTTATATCGTTATGCTACATAACGTTATACGTTATATCGTAATGCTACATAACGTTATACTTTATATCGTTATGCTACATAACGTTATACGTTATAACGTATTACCATATAACGTTATACGTTATATCGTAATGCTACATAACGTTAGACGTTATATCGTAAAGCTACATAACGTTATACGTTATATCGTAATGCTACATAACGTTATACGTTATATGGTAATGCTACATAACGTTATACGTTATATCGTTATGCTACATAACGTTATACGTTATATCGTAATGCTACATAGCTTTATACGTTATAATGTAATACTACATAACGTTATACGATATAACGTAGTACTATATAACGATATACCTTCTATCGTAATGCTACATAACGTTAAACGTTATATCGTATTGCTACATAACGTTATACGATATAACGTAGTACTATATAACGATATACCTTCTATCGTTATGCTACATAACGTTATACGTTATAACGTATTACCATATAACGTTATACGTTATATAGTAATGCTACATAACGTTATACGTTATATCGTAATGCTACGGAACGTTATACGTTATAACGTAATGCTACATAACGTTATACGTTATATCGTAAGGCTACATAACGTTATACGTTATATCGTAATGCTACATAACGTCATACGTTATAACATAATGCTACATAACGTTATACGTTATATCGTAATGCTACATAACGTTATACGTTATATCGTAATGCTACATAACGTTATACGTTATAACGTAATGCTACATAACGCCATACGTTATATAGTAATTCTACATAACGTTATACGTTATATCGTAACGCTACATAACGTTATACGTTATATCGTAATGCTGCATAACGTTATACGTTATATCCTAATGCTACATAACGTTATACGTTATACCGTAATGCTACATAACGTTATACGTTATATCGTAATGCTACATAACGTTATACGTTATATCGTAATGCTACATAACGTTATACGTTATATCGTAATGCTACATAACGTTATACGTTATATAGTAATGCTACATAACGTCATACGTTATATCGTAATGCTACATAACGTTATACGTTATATCGTAATGCTACATAACGTTATACGTTATATCGTAATGCTACATAACGTTATACGTTATATCGTAATGCGACATAACGTTATACGTTATATCGTAATGCCAGATAACGTTATACGTTATGTCGTTATGCTACATAACGTTATACGTTATATCGTAATGCTACGTAACGTTATACGTTATATCGTTATGCTACATAACGTTATACGTTATATCGTAATGCTACATAACGTTATACGTTATAACGTATTACCATATAACGTTATACGTTATATCGTAATGCTACATAACGTTATACGTTATATCGTAATGCTACATAACGTTATACGTTATATCGTTATGCTACATAACGTTATACGTTATATCGTAATGCTACATAACGTTATACTTTATATCGTTATGCTACATAACGTTATACGTTATAACGTATTACCATATAACGTTATACGTTATATAGTAATGCTACATAACGTTATACGTTATATCGTAATGCTACGGAACGTTATACGTTATAACGTAATGCTACATAACGTTATACGTTATATCGTAAGGCTACATAACGTTATACGTTATATCGTAATGCTACATAACGTCATACGTTATAACATAATGCTACATAACGTTATACGTTATATCGTAATGCTACATAACGTTATACGTTATATCGTAATGCTACATAACGTTATACGTTATAACGTAATGCTACATAACGCCATACGTTATATAGTAATTCTACATAACGTTATACGTTATATCGTAACGCTACATAACGTTATACGTTATATCGTAATGCTGCATAACGTTATACGTTATATCCTAATGCTACATAACGTTATACGTTATACCGTAATGCTACATAACGTTATACGTTATATCGTAATGCTACATAACGTTATACGTTATATCGTAATGCTACATAACGTTATACGTTATATCGTAATGCTACATAACGTTATACGTTATATAGTAATGCTACATAACGTCATACGTTATATCGTAATGCGACATAACGTTAAACGTTATATCGTAATGCCAGATAACGTTATACGTTATGTCGTTATGCTACATAACGTTATACGTTATATCGTAATGCTACGTAACGTTATACGTTATATCGTTATGCTACATAACGTTATACGTTATATCGTAATGCTACATAACGTTATACGTTATAACGTATTACCATATAACGTTATACGTTATATCGTAATGCTACATAACGTTATACGTTATATCGTTATGCTACATAGCGTTATTCGTTATAACGTAATACTATATAACGTTATACGTTATATCGTAATGCTACATAACGTTATACGTTATATGGTAATGCTACATAACGTTCTACGTTTTATCGTTATGCTACATAACGTTATACGTTATATCGTAATGCTACATAGCTTTATACGTTATAATGTAATACTACATAACGTTATACGATATAACGTAGTACTATATAACGATATACCTTCTATCGTAATGCTACATAACGTTAAACGTTATATCGTATTGCTACATAACGTTATATGTTATAACGTCTTACCATGTAACGTTATACGTTATATCGTAATGCTACATAACGTTATACGTTATATCGTAATGCTACATAACGTTATACGTTATATCGTAATGCGACATAACGTTATACGTTATATCGTAATGCCACATAACGTTATACGTTATATAGTAATGCTACATAACGTTATACGTTATATCGTAATGCTACATAACGTTATACGTTATATTGTAATGCTGCATAACGTTATACGTTATATCGTAATGCCACGTAACGTTATACGTTATATCGTGATGCTACATAACGTTATACGTTATATCGTTATGCTACGTAACGTTATACGTTATATCGTAATGCCACCTAACGTTATACGTTATATCGTAATGCTACGTAACGTTATACGTTATATCGTTATGCTACGTAACGTTATACGTTATATCGTAATGCCACATAACGTTATACGTTATTTCGTAATGCCACATAACGTTATACGTTATATCGTAATGCCACATAACGTTATACGTTACATCGTAATGCTACATAACGTTATACGTTATATCGTAATGCTACATACCGTTATACGTTAAATCGTAATGCTACATAACGTTATACGTTATATCGTAATGCTACATAACGTTATACGTTATATCGTTATACTACATAACGTTATACGTTATATCATTATGCCACATAACGTTATACGTTACATCGTAATGCTACACAACGTTATACGTTATATCGTAATGCTACATAACGTTATACGTTATATCGTAATTCTGCATAACGTTATACGTTATATCGTAATGCTACATAACGTTATACGTTATATCGTAATGCTACATAACGTTATACGTTATAACGTAATGCTACATAACGTTATACGTTATATCGTAATGCTACATAACGCCATACGTTATATAGTAATTCTACATAACGTTATACGTTATATCGTAATGATACATAGCTTTATACTTTATAATGTAATACTACATAACGTTATACGATATAAGGTAGTACTATATAACGATGTACCTTATATCGTAATGCTACATAACGTTAAACGTTATATCGTAATGCTACATAACGTTATACGTTATATCGTTATGCTACATAACGTTATACGTTATAACATTATGCTACATAACGTTAATACGTTACATCGTAATGCTACATAACGTTATACGTTATATCGTAATGCTACATAACGTTATACGTTATATTGTAATGCTACATAACGTTATACGTTATATCGTAATGCTACATAACGTTATACGTTATATCGTAATGCTGCATAACGTTATACGTTATATCGTAATGCTACATAACGTTATACGTTATATCGTTATGCTACATAACGTTATACGTTATATCGTAATGCTACATAACGTTATACTTTATATCGTTATGCTACATAACGTTATACGTTATAACGTATTACCATATAACGTTATACGTTATATCGTAATGCTACATAACGTTAGACGTTATATCGTAAAGCTACATAACGTTATACGTTATATCGTAATGCTACATAACGTTATACGTTATATGGTAATGCTACATAACGTTATACGTTATATCGTTATGCTACATAACGTTATACGTTATATCGTAATGCTACATAGCTTTATACGTTATAATGTAATACTACATAACGTTATACGATATAACGTAGTACTATATAACGATATACCTTCTATCGTAATGCTACATAACGTTAAACGTTATATCGTATTGCTACATAACGTTATATGTTATAACGTATTACCATGTAACGTTATACGTGATATCGTTATGCTACATAACGTTATACGTTATATCGTAATGCTACATAACGTTATACGTTATATCGTAATGCTACATAACTTTATACGTTATATCGTAATGCGACATAACGTTATACGTTATATCGTAATGCCACATAACGTTATACGTTATATAGTAATGCTACATAACGTTATACGTTATATTGTAATGCTGCATAACGTTATACGTTATATCGTAATGCCACGTAACGTTATACGTTATATCGTGATGCTACATAACGTTATACGTTATATCGTTATGCTACGTAACGTTATACGTTATATCGTAATGCTACCTAACGTTATACGTTATATCATAATGCTACATAATGTTATACGTTATATCATAATGCTACATAACGTTATACGTTATATCGTAATGCCACATAACGTTATACGTTATATCGTAATGCTACATAACGTTATACGTTATATAGTAATGCTACATAACGTTATACGTTATATCGTAATGCTACATAACGTTATACGTTATATCGTAATGCTACATAACGTTATACGTTATATCGTAATGCTACATAACGTTATACGTTATATCGTTATGCTACATAACGTTATACGTTATATCGTAATGCTACCTAACGTTATACGTTATATAGTAATGCTATATAACGTTATACGTTATATCGTAATGCTACATAACGTTATACGTTATATCGTAATGCTACATAACGTTATACGTTATATCGTAATGCTACATAACGTTATACGTTATATGGTAATGCTACGGAACGTTATACGTTATAACGTAATGCTACATAACGTTATACGTTATATCGTAAGGCTACATAACGTTATACGTTATATCGTAATGCTACATAACGTCATACGTTATAACATAATGCTACATAACGTTATACGTTATATCGTAATGCTACATAACGTTATACGTTATATCGTAATGCTACATAACGTTATACGTTATAACGTAATGCTACATAACGCCATACGTTATATAGTAATTCTACATAACGTTATACGTTATATCGTAACGCTACATAACGTTATACGTTATATCGTAATGCTGCATAACGTTATACGTTATATCCTAATGCTACATAACGTTATACGTTATACCGTAATGCTACATAACGTTATACGTTATATCGTAATGCTACATAACGTTATACGTTATATCGTAATGCTACATAACGTTATACGTTATATCGTAATGCTACATAACGTTATACGTTATATAGTAATGCTACATAACGTTATACGTTATATCGTAATGCTACATAACGTTATACGTTATATCGTAATGCTACATAACGTTATACGTTATATCGTAATGCTACATAACGTTATACGTTATATCGTAATGCGACATAACGTTATACGTTATATCGTAATGCCAGATAACGTTATACGTTATATCGTTATGCTACATAACGTTATACGTTATATCGTAATGCTACGTAACGTTATACGTTATATCGTTATGCTACATAACGTTATACGTTATATCGTAATGCTACATAACGTTATACGTTATAACGTATTACCATATAACGTTATACGTTATATCGTAATGCTACATAACGTTATACGTTGTATCGTTATGCTACATAGCGTTATTCGTTATAACGTAATACTATATAACGTTATACGTTATATCGTAATGCTACATAACGTTATACGTTATATGGTAATGCTACATAACGTTATACGTTATATCGTTATGCTACATAACGTTATACGTTATATCGTAATGCTACATAGCTTTATACGTTATAATGTAATACTACATAACGTTATACGATATAACGTAGTACTATATAACGATATACCTTCTATCGTAATGCTACATAACGTTAAACGTTATATCGTATTGCTACATAACGTTATATGTTATAACGTCTTACCATGTAACGTTATACGTTATATCGTAATGCTACATAACGTTATACGTTATATCGTAATGCTACATAACGTTATACGTTATATCGTAATGCGACATAACGTTATACGTTATATCGTATTGCCACATAACGTTATACGTTATATAGTAATGCTACATAACGTTATACGTTATATCGTAATGCTACATAACGTTATACGTTATATTGTAATGCTGCATAACGTTATACGTTATATCGTAATGCCACGTAACGTTATACGTTATATCGTGATGCTACATAACGTTATACGTTATATCGTTATGCTACGTAACGTTATACGTTATATCGTAATGCCACATAACGTTATACGTTATATCGTAATGCTGCGTAACGTTATACGTTATATCGTAATGCTACATAACGTTATACGTTATATCGTAATGCTACATAACGTTATACGTTATATCGTAATGCGACATAACGTTATACGTTATATCGTAATGCCACATAACGTTATACGTTATATCGTTATGCTACATAACGTTATACGTTATATCGTAATGCTACGTAACGTTATACGTTATATCGTTATGCTACATAACATTATACGTTATATCGTAATGCTACATAACGTTATACGTTATAACGTATTACCATATAACGTTATACGTTATATCGTAATGCTACATAACGTTATACGTTATATCGTTATGCTACATAGCGTTATTCGTTATAACGTAATACTATATAACGTTATACGTTATATCGTAATGCTACATAACGTTATACGTTATATGGTAATGCTACATAACGTTATACGTTATATCGTTATGCTACGTAACGTTATACGTTATATCGTAATGCTACATAGCTTTATACGTTATAATGTAATACTACATAACGTTATACGATATAACGTAGTACTATATAACGATATACCTTCTATCGTAATGCTACATAACGTTAAACGTTATATCGTATTGCTACATAACGTTATATGTTATAACGTCTTACCATGTAACGTTATACGTTATATCGTAATGCTACATAACGTTATACGTTATATCGTAATGCTACATAACGTTATACGTTATATCGTAATGCGACATAACGTTATACGTTATATCGTATTGCCACATAACGTTATACGTTATATAGTAATGCTACATAACGTTATACGTTATATCGTAATGCTACATAACGTTATACGTTATATTGTAATGCTGCATAACGTTATACGTTATATCGTAATGCCACGTAACGTTATACGTTATATCGTGATGCTACATAACGTTATACGTTATATCGTTATGCTACGTAACGTTATACGTTATATCGTAATGCCACATAACGTTATACGTTATATCGTAATGCTACGTAACGTTATACGTTATATCGTAATGCTACATAACGTTATACGTTATATCGTAATGCTACATAACGTTATACGTTATATCGTAATGCGACATAACGTTATACGTTATATCGTAATGCCACATAACGTTATACGTTATATCGTTATGCTACATAACGTTATACGTTATATCGTAATGCTACGTAACGTTATACGTTATATCGTTATGCTACATAACATTATACGTTATATCGTAATGCTACATAACGTTATACGTTATAACGTATTACCATATAACGTTATACGTTATATCGTAATGCTACATAACGTTATACGTTATATCGTTATGCTACATAGCGTTATTCGTTATAACGTAATACTATATAACGTTATACGTTATATCGTAATGCTACATAACGTTATACGTTATATGGTAATGCTACATAACGTTATACGTTATATCGTTATGCTACATAACGTTATACGTTATATCGTAATGCTACATAGCTTTATACGTTATAATGTAATACTACATAACGTTATACGATATAACGTAGTACTATATAACGATATACCTTCTATCGTAATGCTACATAACGTTAAACGTTATATCGTATTGCTACATAACGTTATATGTTATAACGTATTACCATGTAACGTTATACGTTATATCGTTATGCTACATAACGTTATACGTTATATCGTAATGCTACATAACGTTATACGTTATATCGTAATGCTACATAACGTTATACGTTATATCGTAATGCGACATAACGTTATACGTTATATCGTAATGCCACATAACGTTATACGTTATATAGTAATGCTACATAACGTTATACGTTATATCGTAATGCTACATAACGTTATACGTTATATTGTAATGCTGCATAACGTTATACGTTATATCGTAATGCCACGTAACGTTATACGTTATATCGTGATGCTACATAACGTTATACGTTATATCGTTATGCTACGTAACGTTATACGTTATATCGTAATGCTACCTAACGTTATACGTTATATCATAATGCTACATAATGTTATACGTTATATCATAATGCTACATAACGTTATACGTTATATCGTAATGCCACATAACGTTATACGTTATATCGTAATGCTACATAACGTTATACGTTATATCGTAATGCTACATAACGTTATACGTTATATCGTAATGCTACATAACGTTATACGTTATATCGTAATGCTACATAACGTTATACGTTATATCGTTATGCTACATAACGTTATACGTTATATCGTAATGCTACATAACGTTATGCTTTATATCGTTATGCTACATAACGTTATACGTTATAACGTATTACCATATAACGTTATACGTTATATAGTAATGCTACATAACGTTATACGTTATATCGTAATGCTACGGAACGTTATACGTTATAACGTAATGCTACATAACGTTATACGTTATATCGTAAGGCTACATAACGTTATACGTTATATCGTAATGCTACATAACGTCATACGTTATAACATAATGCTACATAACGTTATACGTTATATCGTAATGCTACATAACGTTATACGTTATATCGTAATGCTACATAACGTTATACGTTATAACGTAATGCTACATAACGCCATACGTTATATAGTAATTCTACATAACGTTATACGTTATATCGTAACGCTACATAACGTTATACGTTATATCGTAATGCTGCATAACGTTATACGTTATATCCTAATGCTACATAACGTTATACGTTATACCGTAATGCTATATAACGTTATACGTTATATCGTAATGCTACATAACGTTATACGTTATATCGTAATGCTACATAACGTTATACGTTATATCGTAATGCTACATAACGTTATACGTTATATAGTAATGCTACATAACGTTATACGTTATATCGTAATGCTACATAACGTTATACGTTATATCGTAATGCTACATAACGTTATACGTTATATCGTAATGCTACATAACGTTATACGTTATATCGTAATGCGACATAACGTTATACGTTATATCGTAATGCCAGATAACGTTATACGTTATATCGTTATGCTACATAACGTTATACGTTATATCGTAATGCTACGTAACGTTATACGTTATATCGTTATGCTACATAACGTTATACGTTATATCGTAATGCTACATAACGTTATACGTTATAACGTATTACCATATAACGTTATACGTTATATCGTAATGCTACATAACGTTATACGTTATATCGTTATGCTACATAGCGTTATTCGTTATAACGTAATACTATATAACGTTATACGTTATATCGTAATGCTACATAACGTTATACGTTATATGGTAATGCTACATAACGTTATACGTTATATCGTTATGCTACATAACGTTATACGTTATATCGTAATGCTACATAGCTTTATACGTTATAATGTAATACTACATAACGTTATACGATATAACGTAGTACTATATAACGATATACCTTCTATCGTAATGCTACATAACGTTAAACGTTATATCGTATTGCTACATAACGTTATATGTTATAACGTCTTACCATGTAACGTTATACGTTATATCGTAATGCTACATAACGCTATACGTTATATCGTAATGCTACATAACGTTATACGTTATATCGTAATGCGACATAACGTTATACGTTATATCGTAATGCCACATAACGTTATACGTTATATAGTAATGCTACATAACGTTATACGTTATATCGTAATGCTACATAACGTTATACGATATATTGTAATGCTGCATAACGTTATACGTTATATCGTAATGCCACGTAACGTTATACGTTATATCGTGATGCTACATAACGTTATACGTTATATCGTTATGCTACGTAACGTTATACGTTATATCGTAATGCCACATAACGTTATACGTTATATCGTAATGCTACGTAACGTTATACGTTATATCGTTATGCTACGTAACGTTATACGTTATATCGTAATGCCACATAACGTTATACGTTATTTCGTAATGCCACATAACGTTATACGTTATATCGTAATGCCACATAACGTTATACGTTACATCGTAATGCTACATAACGTTATACGTTATATCGTAATGCTACATACCGTTATACGTTAAATCGTAATGCTACATAACGTTATACGTTATATCGTAATGCCACATAACGTTATACGTTATATCGTAATGCTACGTAACGTTATACGTTATATCGTAATGCTACATAACGTTATACGTTATATAGTAATGCTACGTAACGTTATACGTTATATCGTTATGCTACGTAACGTTATACGTTATATCGTAATGCCACATAACGTTATACGTTACATCGTAATGCTACACAACGTTATACGTCATATCGTAATGCTACATAACGTTATACGTTATATCGTAATTCTGCATAACGTTATACGTTATATCGTAATGCTACATAACGTTATACGTTATATCGTAATGCTACATAACGTTATACGTTATAACGTAATGCTACATAACGTTATACGTTATATCGTAATGCTACATAACGCCATACGTTATATAGTAATTCTACATAACGTTATACGTTATATCGTAATGATACATAGCTTTATACTTTATAATGTAATACTACATAACGTTATACGATATAAGGTAGTACTATATAACGATGTACCTTATATCGTAATGCTACATAACGTTAAACGTTATATCGTAATGCTACATAACGTTATACGTTATATCGTTATGCTACATAACGTTATACGTTATAACATTATGCTACATAACGTTATACGTTACATCGTAATGCTACATAACGTTATACGTTATATCGTAATGCTACATAACGTTATACGTTATATTGTAATGCTACATAACGTTATACGTTATATCGTAATGCTACATAACGTTATACGTTATATCGTAATGCTACATAACGTTATACGTTATATCGTAATGCTACATAACGTTATACGTTATATCGTTATGCTACATAACGTTATACGTTATATCGTAATGCTACATAACGTTATACTTTATATCGTTATGCTACATAACGTTATACGTTATAACGTATTACCATATAACGTTATACGTTATATCGTAATGCTACATAACGTTAGACGTTATATCGTAAAGCTACATAACGTTATACGTTATAACGTAATGCTACATAACGTTATACGTTATATCGTAAGGCTACATAACGTTATACGTTATATCGTAATGCTACATAACGTTATACGTTATATAGTAATGCTACGTAACGTTATAGGTTATATCGTTATGCTACATAACGTTATACGTTATATCGTAATGCCACATAACGTTATACGATATTTCGTAATGCCACATAACGTTATACGTTATATCGTAATGCCACATAACGTTATACGTTACATCGTAATGCTACATATCGTTATACGTTATATCGTAATGCTACATAACGTTATACGTTAAATCGTAATGCTACATAACGTTATACGTTATAACATTATGCTACATAACGTTATACGTTACATCGTAATGCTACATAACGTTATACGTTATATCGTAATGCTACATAACGTTATACGTTATATCGTTATACTACATAACGTTATACGTTATATCATTATGCCACATAACGTTATACGTTACATCGTAATGCTACATAACGTTATACGTTATATCGTAATGCTACATAACGTTATACGTTATATCGTGATTCTGCATAACGTTATACGTTATATCGTAATGCTACATAACGTTATACGTTATATCGTAATGCTACATAACGTTATACGTTATATCGTAATGCTACATAACGTTATACGTTATATCGTAATGCTACATAACGTTATACGTTATAACGTTATACGTTATAACTTAATGCTACATAACGTTATACGTTATATCGTAATGCTACATAACGCCATACGTTATATAGTAATTCTACATAACGTTATACGTTATATCGTAATGCTGCATAACGTTATACGTTATATCGTAATGCTGCATAACGTTATACGTTATATCGTAATGCTGCATAACGTTATAAGTTATATCCTAATGCTACATAACGTTATGCGTTATATCGTTATGCTACATAACGTTATACGTTATATCGTAATGCTACATAACGTTATACGTTATATCGTAATGCTACATAACGTTATACGTTATACCGTAATTCTACATAACGTTATGCGTTATATAGTAATGCTACATAACATTATACGTTATCACGTATTGCCATATAACGTTATACGTTATATCGTAAAGCTACATAACGTTATACGTTATATCGTTATGCTACATAACGTTATACGTTATAACGTAATGCTACATAGCGTTATCCGTTATATCGTAATGCTACATAACGTTATACGTTATATCGAAATGCTACATAACATTATACGTTATATCGTAATGCTACATAACGTTATACGTTATATCGTAATGCTACATAACGATATACGTTATATCGTAATGCTACATAACGTTACACGTTATATCGTAATGCTACATAAAGTTATACGTTATATCGTAATGCTACATAACGTTATACATTATAACGTATTACCATATAACGTTATACGTTATATCGTAAAGCTACATAACGTTATACGTTATATCGTTATGCTACATAACGTTATGCGTTATAACGTAATGCTACATAACGTTATTCGTTATATCGTAATGCTACATGACCTTATACGTTATATGGTAATGCTACATAACGTTATACGTCATATCGTAATGCTACATAACGTTGTACGTTATATCGTAACGCTACATAACGTTATACGGTATATCGTAATGCTACATAACGTTATACGTTATATCGTAATGCTACATAACGTTATACGTTATAACGTATTACCATATAACGTTATACGTTATATCGTAATGCTACAAAACGTTATACGTTATAACGTATTACCATATAACGTTATACGTTATATCGTACTGCTACATAACGTTATAGGTTATATCGTTATGCTACAAAACGTTATACGTTATAACGTAATGCTACATAACGTTATTCGTTATATCGTAATGCTACATGACCTTATACGTTATATTGTAATGCTACATAACGTTATACGTTATATCGTTATGCTACATAACGTTATACGTTATAACGTAATGCTACATAACGTTATTCGTTATATCGTAATGCTACATAACGTTATACGTTATAACGTAATGCTACATAACGTTATTCGTTATATCGTAAAGCTACATAACGTTATACGTTATATCGTTATGCTACATAACGTTATACGTTATATCACTATGCTACATAACGTTATACGTTATATCGTAATACTACATAACGTTATACGTTATATCGTAATGCTACACAACGTTATACGTTATATCGTAATGCTACATAACGTTATACGTCATATCGTAATGCTACATAAGGTTGTACGTTATATCGTAACGCTACATAACGTTATACGGTATATCGTAATGCTACATAACGTTATACGTTATATCGTAATGCTACATAACGTTATACGTTATAACGTATTACCATATAACGTTATACGTTATGTCGTAATGCTACAAAACGTTATACGTTATAACGTATTACCATATAACGTTATACGTTATATCGTAATGCTACATAACGTTATAGGTTATATCGTTATGCTACAAAACGTTATACGTTATAACGTAATGCTACATAACGTTATTCGTTATATCGTAATGCTACATGACCTTATACGTTATATTGTAATGCTACATAACGTTATACGTTATATCGTAATGCTACATAACGTTATACGTTATATCGTAATGCTATATAACGTTATTCGTCATATCGTAATGCTACATAACGTTATACGTTATATCGTAATTATACATAACGTTATACGTTATATCGTAATGCTACATAACGTTATACGTTATATCGTTATGCTACATAACGTTATACGTTATAACGTATTACCATATAACGTTACACGTTATATCGTAATGCTACATAACGTTATACGTTATATCGTTATGCTACAAAACGTTATACGTTATATCGTAATGCTACATAAAGTTATACGTTATATCGTAATGCTACATAACGTTATACGTTATATCGTAATTCTGCATAACGTTATACGTTTTATCGTAATGCTACATAACGTTATACGTTATATCGTAATGCTACATAACGTTATACGTTATAACGTAATGCTACATAACGTTATACGTTATATCGTAATGCTACATAACGTTATACGTTATATCGTTATGCTACATAACGTTATACGTTATATCGTAATGCTACATAACGTTATACTTTATATCGTTATGCTACATAACGTTATACGTTATATCGTAATGCTACATAACGATATACGTTATATCGTAATGCTACATAACGTTATACGTTATATCGTAATGCTACATAAAGATATACGTTATATCGTAATGCTACATAACGTTATACATTATAACGTATTACCATATAACGTTATACGTTATATCGTAAAGCTACATAACGTTATACGTTATATCGTTATGCTACATAACGTTATACGTTATAACGTAATGCTACATAACGTTATACGTTATATCGTAATGCTACATAACGTTATACGTTATATCGTTATGCTACATAACGTTATACGTTATATCGTAATGCTACATAACGTTATACTTTATATCGTTATGCTACATAACGTTATACGTTATAACGTATTACCATATAACGTTATACGTTATATCGTAATGCTACATAACGTTAGACGTTATATCGTAAAGCTACATAACGTTATACGTTATAACGTAATGCTACATAACGTTATACGTTATATCGTAAGGCTACATAACGTTATACGTTATATCGTTATACTACATAACGTTATACGTTATATCATTATGCCACATAACGTTATACGTTACATCGTAATGCTACATAACGTTATACGTTATATCGTAATGCTACATAACGTTATACGTTATATCGTAATTCTGCATAACGTTATACGTTATATCGTAATGCTACATAACGTTATACGTTATATCGTAATGCTACATAACGTTATACGTTATAACGTAATGCTACATAACGTTATACGTTATATCGTAATGCTACATAACGCCATACATTATATAGTAATTCTACATAACGTTATACGTTATATCGTAATGATACATA
The DNA here is from genome assembly GCA_936014575.1 of Bombus lapidarius. Lineage (NCBI taxonomy): Eukaryota > Metazoa > Arthropoda > Insecta > Hymenoptera > Apidae > Bombus > Bombus lapidarius. The sequence goes on along the minus strand of CAKXZU010000105.1, from coordinate 109,861 downwards.
GCTTTATACTTTATAATGTAATACTACATAACGTTATACGACATAAGGTAGTACTATATAACGATGTACCTTATATCGTAATGCTACATAACGTTAAACGTTATATCGTAATGCTACATAACGTTATACGTAATATCGTTATGCTACATAACGTTATACGTTATAATATTATGCTACATAACGTTATACGTTATAACATTATGCTACATAACGTTATACGTTATATCATTATGCCACATAACGTTATACGTTACATCGTAATGCTACATAACGTTATACGTTATATCGTAATGCTACATAACGTTATACGTTATATCGTAATTCTGCATAACGTTATACGTTATATCGTAATGCTACATAACGTTATACGTTATATCGTAATGCTACATAACGTTATACGTGATATCGTAATGCTACATAACGTTATACGTTATATCGTAATGCTACATAACGTTATACGTTATAATGTAATGCTACATAACGTTATACGTTATATCGTAATGCTACATAACGCCATACGTTATATAGTAATTCTACATAACGTTATACGTTATATCGTAATGCTGCATAACGTTATACGTTATATCGTAATGCTACATAACGTTATACGTTATATCGTAATGCTACATAACGTTATACGTTATATCATTATGCCACATAACGTTATACGTTATATCGTAATGCTACATAACGTTATACGTTATAACGTAATGCTACATAACGTTATACGTTATATCGTAATGCTGCATAACGTTATAAGTTATATCCTAATGCTACATAACGTTATGCGTTATATCGTAATGCTACATAACGTTATACGTTATATCGTAATGCTACATAACGTTATACGTTATATCGTAATGCTACATAACGTTATACGTTATATCATTATGCCACATAACGTTATACGTTACATCGTAATGCTACATAACGTTATACGTTATATCGTAATGCTACATAACGTTATACGTTATATCGTAATTCTGCATAACGTTATACGTTATATCGTAATGCTACATAACGTTATACGTTATATCGTAATGCTACATAACGTTATACGTTATATCGTAATGCTACATAACGTTATACGTTATATCGTAATGCTACATAACGTTATACGTTATAACGTAATGCTACATAACGTTATACGTTATATCGTAATGCTACATAACGCCATACGTTATATAGTAATTCTACATAACGTTATACGTTATATCGTAATGCTGCATAACGTTATACGTTATATCGTAATGCTGCATAACGTTATACGTTATATCGTAATGCTGCATAACGTTATAAGTTATATCATAATGCTACATAACGTTATGCGTTATATCGTAATGCTACATAACGTTATACGTTATATCGTAATGCTACACAGCGTTATACGTTATATCGTAATGCTACATAACGTTATACGTCATATCGTAATGCTACATAACGTTGTACGTTATATCGTAACGCTACATAACATTATACGTTATAACGTATTGCCATATAACGTTATACGTTATAACGTAATGCTACATAACGTTATACGTTATATCGTAATGCTACATAACGCCATACGTTATATAGTAATTCTACATAACGTTATACGTTATATCGTAATGCTGCATAACGTTATACGTTATATCGTAATGCTGCATAACGTTATACGTTATATCGTAATGCTGCATAACGTTATAAGTTATATCATAATGCTACATAACGTTATGCGTTATATCGTAATGCTACATAACGTTATACGTTATATCGTAATGCTACATAACGTTATACGTTATATCGTAATGCTACATAACGTTATACGTTATACCGTAATTCTACATAACGTTATGCGTTATATAGTAATGCTACATAACATTATACGTTATAACGTATTGCCATATAACGTTATACGTTATATCGTAAAGCTACGTAACGTTATACGTTATATCGTAATGCTACATAACGTTATACGTTATATAGTAATGCTACGTAACGTTATACGTTATATCGTTATGCTACGTAACGTTATACGTTATATCGAAATGCTACATAACATTATACGTTATATCGTAATGCTACATAACGTTATACGTTATATCGTAATGCTACATAACGATATACGTTATATCGTAATGCTACATAACGATATACGTTATATCGTAATGCTACATAACGTTATACGTTATATCGTAATGCTACATAAAGATATACGTTATATCGTAATGCTACATAACGTTATACATTATAACGTATTACCATATAACGTTATACGTTATATCGTAAAGCTACATAACGTTATACGTTATATCGTTATGCTACATAACGTTATGCGTTATAACGTAATACTACATAACGTTATTCGTTATATCGTAATGCTACATGACCTTATACGGTATATGGTAATGCTCATAACGTTAGACGTTATATCGTAAAGCTACATAACGTTATACGTTATATCGTTATGCTACATAACGTTATACGTTATATCACTATGCTAAATAACGTTATACGTTATATCGTAATGCTACATAACGTTATACGTTATATCGTAATGCTACACAGCGTTATACGTTATATCGTAATGCTACATAACGTTATACGTCATATCGTAATGCTACATAACGTTGTACGTTATATCGTAACGCTACATAACGTTATACGGTATATCGTAATGCTACATAACGTTATACGTTATATCGTAATGCTACATAACGTTATACGTTATAACGTATTACCATATAACGTTATACGTTATATCGTAATGCTACAAAACGTTATACGTTATAACGTATTACCATATAACGTTATACGTTATATCGTAATGCTACATAACGTTATAGGTTATATCGTTATGCTACAAAACGTTATACGTTATAACGTAATGCTACATAACGTTATTCGTTATATCGTAATGCTACATGACCTTATACGTTATATTGTAATGCTACATAACGTTATACGTTATATCGTTATGCTACATAACGTTATACGTTATAACGTAATGCTACATAACGTTATTCGTTATATTGTAATGCTACATGACCTTATACGTTATATGGTAATGCTACATAACGTTAGACGTTATATCGTAAAGCTACATAACGTTATACGTTATATCGTTATGCTACATAACGTTATACGTTATTTCACTATGCTACATAACGTTATACGTTATATCGTAATGCTACATAACGTTATACGTTATATCGTAATGCTACACAACGTTATACGTTATATCGTAATGCTACATAACGTTATACGTCATATCGTAATGCTACATAACGTTGTAGGTTATATCGTAACGCTACATAACGTTATACGGTATATCGTAATGCTACATAACGTTATACGTTATAACGTATTACCATATAACGTTATACGTTATGTCGTAATGCTACAAAACGTTATACGTTATAACGTATTACCATATAACGTTATACGTTATATCGTAATGCTACATAACGTTATAGGTTATATCGTTATGCTACAAAACGTTATACGTTATAACGTAATGCTACATAACGTTATTCGTTATATCGTAATGCTACATAACGCCATACGTTATATAGTAATTCTACATAACGTTATACGTTATATCGTAATGCTGCATAACGTTATACGTTATATCGTAATGCTGCATAACGTTATACGTTATATCGTAATGCTGCATAACGTTATAAGTTATATCCTAATGCTACATAACGTTATGCGTTATATCGTAATGCTACATAAAGATATACGTTATATCGTAATGCTACATAACGTTATACATTATAACGTATTACCATATAACGTTATACGTTATATCGTAATGCTACATAACGATATACGTTATATCGTAATGCTACATAACGTTATACGTTATAACGTAATGCTACATAAAGTTAAACGTTATATCGTAATGCTACATAACGTTATACGTTATATCGTAACGCCACATAACGTTATACGTTATATCGTAATGCTACATAACGTTATACGTTATATCGTAATGCTACATAACGTTATACGTTATAACGTATTACCATATAACGTTATACGTTATATCGTAATGCTACATAACGTTATACGTTATATCGTAATGCTACATAACGTTATACGTTATATCGTAATGCTACATGACGTTATACGTTATAACGTATTGCCATATAACGTTATACGTTATATCGTAATGTTACATAACGTTTTACGTTATATCGTTATGCTACATAACGTTATACGTTATAACGTAATACTATATAACGTTATACGTTATATCGTAATGCTACATAACGCCATACGTTATAACGTAATGCTACATAACGTTATACGTTATATCGTAATGCTACATAACGTTATACGTTATATCGTAATGCTACATAACGTTATACGTTATAACGTATTGCCATATAACGTTATACGTTATATCGTAATGTTACATAACGTTATACGTTATATCGTTATGCTACATAACGTTATACGTTATATCGTAATGCTACATAACGTTATACGTTATATCGTAATGCTACATAACGTTATACGTTATAACGTATTGCCATATAACGTTATACGTTATATCGTAATGTTACATAACGTTATACGTTATATCGTAATGCTACATAACGTTATACGTTATATCGTAATGCTACATAACGTTATACGTTATAACGTATTGCCATATAACGTTATACGTTATATCGTGATGTTACATAACGTTATACGTTATATCGTAATGCTACATAACGTTATACGTTATATCGTAATGCTACACAACGTTATACGTTATACCGTAATGCTACATAACGTTATACGTCATATCGTAATGCTACATAACGTTGTACGTTATATCGTAACGCTACATAACGTTATACGGTATATCGTAATGCTACATAACGTTATACGTTATATCGTAATGCTACATAACGTTATACGTTATAACGTATTACCATATAACGTTATACGTTATATCGTAATGCTACAAAACGTTATACGTTATAACGTATTACCATATAACGTTATACGTTATATCGTAATGCTACATAACGTTATAGGTTATATCGTTATGCTACAAAACGTTATACGTTATAACGTAATGCTACATAACGTTATTCGTTATATCGTAATGCTACATGACCTTATACGTTATATTGTAATGCTACATAACGTTATACGTTATATCGTAATGCTACATAACGTTATACGTTATATCGTAATGCTATATAACGTTATTCGTCATATCGTAATGCTACATAACGTTATACGTTATATCGTAATTATACATAACGTTATACGTTATATCGTAATGCTACATAACGTTATACGTTATATCGTAATTATACATAACGTTATACGTTATATCGTAATGCTACATAACGTTATACGTTATATCGTTATGCTACATAACGTTATACGTTATAACGTATTACCATATAACGTTACACGTTATATCGTAATGCTACATAACGTTATACGTTATATCGTTATGCTACAAAACGTTATACGTTATATCGTAATGCTACATAAAGTTATACGTTATATCGTAATGCTACATAACGTTATACGTTATATCGTAATGCTACATAACGATATACGTTATATCGTAATGCTACATAACGTTATACGTTATAACGTAATGCTACATAAAGTTAAACGTTATATCGTAATGCTACATAACTTTATACGTTATATCGTAACGCCACATAACGTTATACGTTATATCGTAATGCTACATAACGTTATACGTTATATCGTAATGCTACATAACGTTATACGTTATAACGTATTACCATATAACGTTATACGTTATATCGTAATGCTACATAACGTTATACGTTATATCGTAATGCTACATAACGTTATACGTTATATCGTAATGCTACATGACGTTATACGTTATAACGTATTGCCATATAACGTTATACGTTATATCGTAATGTTACATAACGTTTTACGTTATATCGTTATGCTACATAACGTTATACGTTATAACGTAATACTATATAACGTTATACGTTATATCGTAATGCTACATAACGCCATACGTTATAACGTAATGCTACATAACGTTATACGTTATATCGTAATGCTACATAACGTTATACGTTATATCGTAATGCTGCATAACGTTATACGTTATATCGTAATGCTACACAACGTTATACGTTATATCGTAATGCTACATAACGCCATACGTTATAACGTAATGCTACATAACGTTATACGTTATAACGTATTACCATATAACGTTATACGTTATATCGTAATGCTACATAACGTTATACGTTAAAACGTAATGCTACATAAAGTTAAACGTTATATCGTAATGCTACATAACGTTATACGTTATATCGTAATGCTACATAACGCCATACGTTATAACGTAATGCTACATAACGTTATACGTTATATCGTAATGCTACATAACGTTATACGTTATATCGTAATGCTACATAACGTTATACGTTATAACGTATTGCCATATAACGTTATACGTTATATCGTAATGTTACATAACGTTATACGTTATATCGTTATGCTACATAACGTTATACGTTATAACGTAATACTATATAACGTTATACGTTATATCGTAATGCTACATAACGCCATACGTTATAACGTAATACTACATAACGTTATACGCTATATCGTAATGCTGCATAACGTTATACGTTATATCGTAATGTTACATATCGTTATACGTTATATCATAATGCTACATAACGTTATACGTTATATCGTAATGCTACATAACGTTATACGATATAACGTATTAGCATATGATGTTATACGTTATATCGTTATGCCACATAACGTTATACGTTATATCGTAATGCAACATAACGTTATACGTTATATCGTAATGCTATATAATGTTATACGTTATATCGTAATGCTACATAACGTTATACGTTATAACGCAATGCTACATAACGTTATACGTTATATCGTAAGACCACATAATGTCATACGTTATATTGTAAGACGTTGTACCGTATTACTTTATAACGTAATACCACATAACGTTATACGTTTATATACTTATGGGTGGCGAACCGGGTGATGTGCACCGTATAAAGCATCGAAAGCGGAGGATAAGGCGCATCGAATTGTCTTGATGACCCCAATAGCAGTGGAGATACGATCACTTAGATTTATTTGGACTTGAAAATTTAAATACTATAATTGCATTGGGTTTGACGGGGAAGAGAGCTAACATAGGGCAAACCGAACGATGGGCCCTGTATAAAGAATCAAATGTGGAGTATTACGCGCATCGAATTGCCTAGATAACCCCAATAGCAGCGGAGATACGATCAATTAGATTTATTTGGCCTTGAAAATTTAAAAACTATAATTGTATTGGATATGACAAAGAAGAATGTTAACGTTGGGCAAACCGAACGATGGGCCCTGTATAAAGAATCAAATGTGGAGTATTACGCGCATCGAATTGCCTAGATAACCCCAATAGCAGCGGAGATACGATCAATTAGATTTATTTGGCCTTGAAAATTTAAAAACTATAATTGTATTGGATATGACGGGGAAGAGATTTAAGATAGGGCAAACCGAACGATGGCCCTGTATAAAGAATCAAATGTGGAGTATTACGCGCATCGATTTTCCTAGATAACCCCAATAGCAGCGCAGATACGATCAATTAGATTTATTTGGCCTTGATAATTTAAATACTATAATTGCATTGGATTTGACAAAGAAGAATGTTAACGTTGGGCAAACCGAACGATGTGCCCTGTATAAAGAATCAAATGTGGAGTATAACGCGCATCGAATTATCTTCGTAACCCCAATAGCAGCGGAGATACGAACAATCAGATTTATTTGACCTTGAAAATTTAAATACTATAATTGCATTGGATATGACAGTGAAGAGAGTTAACGTTGGGCAAAACGAACGATGTGCCCTATATAAAGAATCAAATGTGGAGTATTACGCGCATCGAATTGTCTTCGTAACCCCAATAGCAGCGGAGATACGATCAATTAGATTTATTTGGCCTTGAATATTTAAATACTATAATTGCATTGGATATGACAGTGAAGAGAGTTAACATAGGGCAAACCGAACGATGTGCCCTGTATAAAGAATCAAATGTGGAGTATAACGCGCATCGAAATGTCTTCGTAACCCCAATAGCAGCGGAGATACGATCAATTAGATTTATTTGACCTTGATAATTTAAATACTATAATTGCATTGGATTTGACAGAGAACAATGTTAACGTTGGGCAAACCGAACGATGTGCCCTGTATAAAGAATCAAATGTGGAGTATAACGCGCATCGAATTGCCTAGATAACCCCAATAGCAGCGGAGATACATTGAATTAGATTTATTTGACCTTGAAAATTTAAATACTATAATTGCATTGGATTTGACAGAGAAGAATGTTAACGTTGGGCAAACCGCACGATGTGCCCTGTATAAAGAATCAATTGTGGAGTATAACGCGCATCGAATTATCTTCGTAACCCCAATAGCAGCGGAGATACGAACAATTAGATTTATTTGACCTTGAAAATTTAAATACTATAATTGCATTGGATATGACAGTGAAGAGAGTTAGCGTTGGGCAAACCGAACGATGTGCCCTGTATAAAGAATCAAATGTGGAGTATAACGCGCATCGAATCATCTTCGTAACCCCAATAGCAGCGGAGATACGATCAATTAGATTTATTTGGCCTTGAAAATTTAAATACTATAATTGCATTGGATTTGACGGGGAAGAGAGTTAACATAGGGCAAACCGAACGATGTGCCCTGTATAAAGAATCAAATGTGGAGTATAACGCGCATCGAAATGTCTTCGTAACCCCAATAGCAGCGGAGATACGATCAATTAGATTTATTTGACCATGATAATTTAAATACTATAATTGCATTGGATTTGACAGGGAAGAGAGTTAATGTTGGGCAAAACGAACGATTAGCCCTGTATAAAGAATCAAATGTGGAGTATAACGCGCATCGAATTGCCTAGATAACCACAATAGCAGCGGAGATAGGATCAATTAGATTTATTTGGCCTTGATAAATTAAATACTATAATTGCATTGGATTTGACAGTGAAGAGAGTTAACATAGGGCAAACCGAACGATGAGCCCTGTATAAAGAAACAAATGTGTAGTATAACGCGCTCCGAGATGTCTTCGTACCCCAATAGCGGCGGAGATACCATCAGTTAGATTTATTTGACCTTGATAATTTAAATACTATAATTGCATTGGATTTGACAGAGAAGAATGTTAACGTTGGGCAAACCGAACGATGTGCCCTGTATAAAGAATCAAATGTGGAGTATAACGCGCATCGAATTGCCTACATAACCCCAATAGCAGCGGAGATACGATCAATTAGATTTGTTTGGCCTTGAAAATTTAAATACTATAATTGCATTGGATTTGACAGAGAAGAATGTTAACGTCGGGCAAACCGAACGATGTGCCCTGTATAAAGAATCAAATGTGGAGTATAACGCGCTCCGAAATGTCTTCGTAACCCCAATAGCTTCGGAGATACGATCAATTAGATTTGTTTGGCCTTGATCATTTAAATACTATAATTGCATTGGATTTGACAGGGAAGAGAGTTAACGTAGGGCAAACCCAACGATTTGCCCTGTATAAAAAATCAAATGTGGAGTATAACGCGCTCCGAAATGTCTTCGTAACCCCAATAGCGGCGGAGATACGATCACTTAGATTTATTTGGCCTTGATAATTTAAATACTATAATTGCATTGGATTTGACAGGGAAGAGAGTTAACGTTGGGCAAAACGAACGATGTGCCCTGTATAAAAAATCAAATGTGGAGTATAACGCGCGCCGAAATGTCTTCGTAACCCCAATAGCGGCGTAGATACGTTCAATTAGATTTATTTGGCCTTGAAAAATTAAATACTATAATTGCATTGGATTTGACAGAGAAGAATGTTAACGTTGGGCAAACCGAACGATGTGCCCTGTATAAAGAATCAAATGTGGAGTATAACGCGCTCCGAAATGTCTTCGTAACCCCAATAGCTTCGGAGATACGATCAATTAGATTTGTTTGGCCTTGATAATTTAAATACTATAATTGCATTGGATTTGACAGGGAAGAGAGTTAACGTAGGGCAAACCCAACGATTTGCCCTGTATAAAAAATCAAATGTGGAGTATAACGCGCTCCGAAATGTCTTCGTAACCCCAATAGCGGCGGAGATACGATCACTTAGATTTATTTGGCCTTGATAATTTAAATACTATAATTGCATTGGATTTGACAGGGAAGAGAGTTAACGTTGGGCAAAACGAACGAGGTGCCCTGTATAAAGAATCAAATGTGGAGTATAACGCGCGCCGAAATGTCTTCGTAACCCCAATAGCGGCGTAGATACGTTCAATTAGATTTATTTGGCCTTGAAAATTTAAATACTATAATTGCATTGGATTTGACGGGGAAGAGAGTTAACATAGGGCAAACCGAGCGATGTGCCCTGTATAAAGAATGAAATGTGTAGTATAACGCGCTCCGAAATGTCTTCGTAACCCCAATAGCGGCGGAGATACCATCAGTTAGATTTATTTGGCCTTGATAATTTAAATACTATAATTGCATTGGATTTGACGGGGAAGAGAGTTAACATAGGGCAAACGGAACGATGTGCCCTGTATAAAGAATTAAATGTGGAGTATAACGCGCTCCGAAATGTCTTCGTAACCTCAATAGCAGCGGAGAAACGATCAATTAGATTTATTTGGCCTTGAAAATTTAAATACTATAATTGCATTGGATTTGACGGGGAAGAGAGTTAACATAGGGCAAACCGAACGATGTGCCCTGTATAAAGAATCAAATGTGGAGTATAACGCGCTCCGAAATGTCTTCGTAAGCCCAATAGCGGCGGAGACACGATCAATTAGATTTATTTGGCCTTGAAAATTTTAATACTATAATTGCATTGGATTTGACAGGGAAGAGAGTTATCGTTGGGCAAAACGAACGATGTGCCCTATATAAAGAATCAAATGTGGAGTATTTCGCGCATCGAATTTCCTAGATAACCCCAATAGCAGCGCAGATACGATCAATTAGATTTATTTGGCCTTGAAAATTTAAAAACTATAATTGCATTGGATTTGACAGGGAAGAGAGTTAACGTTGGGCCAACCGAACGATGTGCCCTTTATAAAGACGCAAATGTGAAGTATAACGCGCATCGAATTATCTTCGTAACCCCAATAGCAGCGGAGATACGATCAATTAGATTTATTTGGCCTTGAAAATTTAAATACTATAATTGCATTGGATATGACAGTGAAGAGAGTTAACATAGGGCAAACCGAACGATGTGCCCTGTATAAAGAATCAAATGTGGAGTATAACGCGCTCCGAAATGTCTTTGTAACCCCAATAGCGGCGGAGATACGATCAATTAGATTTATTTGGCCTTGAAAATTGAAATACTATAATTGTATTGGATTTGACAGAGAAGTGAGTTAACATAGGGCAAACCCAACGATTTGCCCTGTATAAAGAATCAAATGTGGAGTATAACGCGCTCCGAAATGTCTTCGTAACCTCAATAGCAGCGGAGATACGATCAATTAGATTTATTTGGCCTTGAAAATTTAAATACTATAATTGCATTGGATTTGACGGGGAAGAGAGTTAACGTTGGGCAAACCGAACGATGTGCCCTTTATAAAGACGCAAATGTGAAGTATAACGCGCATCGAATTATCTTCGTAACCCCAATAGCAGCGGAGATACGATCAATTAGATTTATTTGGCCTTGAAAATTTAAATACTATAATTGCATTGGATATGACAGTGAAGAGAGTTAACATAGGGCAAACCGAACGATGTGCCCTGTATAAAGAATCAAATGTGGATTATAACGCGCTCCGAAATGTCTTCGTAATCCCAATAGCGGGGGAGATACGGTCAATTAGATTTATTTGGCCTCGAAAACTTAAATACTATAATTGCACTGGATTTGACAGGGAAGAGAGTTAGCGTTGGGCAAAACGAACGATGTTCCCTGTATAAAGAATCAAATGTGGAGTATAACGCGCTCCGAAATGTCTTTGTAACCCCAATAGCGGCGGAGATACGATCAATTAGCTTTATTTGGCCTTGAAAATTTTAATACTATAATTGCATTGGATTTGACAGGGAAGAGAGTTAACGTTGGGCAAAACGAACGATCTGCCCTGTATAAAGAATCAAATGTGGAGTATAACGCGCTCCGAAATGTCTTCGTAACCCCAATAGCGGCGGAGATACGATCAATTAGATTTATTTGGCCTTGAAAATTGAAATACTATAATTGTATTGGATTTGACAGAGAAGTGAGTTAACATAGGGCAAACCCAACGATTTTCCCTGTATAAAGAATCAAATGTGGAATATAACGAGCTCCGAAATGTCTTCGTAACCCCAATAGCGGCGGAGATACGACCAATTAGATTTATTTGGCCTTGAAAATTTAAATACTATATTTGAATTGGATTTGACGGAGAAGAGAGTTAACATAGGGCAAACCGAACGATGTGCCCTGTATAAAGAATCAAATGTGGAGTATAACGCGCTCCGAAATATCTTCGTAACCCCAATAGCAGCGGAGATACGATCAATTAGATTTATTTGGCCTTGATAATTTAAAAACTATAATTGCATTGGATTTGACAGGGAAGACAGTTAACGTAGGGCAAACCCAACGATTTGCCCTGTATAATGAATCAAATGTGGAGTATAACGCGCTCCGAAATGTCTTCGTAACACCAATAGCAGTGGAGATACGTTCAAGTAGATATATGTGGGCTTTGAAATTCGAAAACGGTAATTGCATTGTATTTGCCGCTGAAACTTTAATCTAGGCTCGAGACTTTCTAATCGCAAACCAAAAAATAACTAATAAAGATGAAAGAAAAATATAAATCGCGGATGCTATTCCCAGTGCACGTGGTCGACCAACGATCATTGCGACCGCTGTCCGTTCGCATGTACGTGCTCGAGCAATAAATGTTCGTTTCGAAACCCTCTCCGTACTCTCGCGACCACGACCATGATATTCGAAAAACCAATAGGCAAAGCTCAAGACAAATGGTATGCTCCATTCGTGATGCCTGCTTCAGAGACAATTTTTCAAATCAAATGTCCTGAAACGGGTTGGACACGCGTAAACGGGGCTACCCGACGAGAGACTGTGCCAACCTGCCCCGCCCTACCTACTTATGGTTAACACTCATGCCAGAAAATATGCTACCTATCCTACCCGGAAACCTATATTTAAAATTAAAAAAATGGTAAAACAAGGACACCAACACATTCACTCCACGGTTCTCAATCATAACCCGGGCGCAAAGGCATACAGTAGAGAGACGTCCCGGGACGCCTCCGACACCCGAGTTCGATATACAACTTTCACACTCTAAAGTACGTACCATTTTCCTGAAATCGACTGACGATGACTAGCGACCATTGTATGTATATCATGTAAAGAAATAATTTGACTAGAATAGATCGTCGTATTTTATTCAATGAAATTATCATTGTAGTTTAATACTGAGATTAGTAATATTATTATTTATAAACCACTTATTAACCCCATTTATTAACACTGTTTTTTTCCATGATAATTGGATTCATATTTCCCAATCCATAACTATTTCAAGATTATAATAAATAGCAAAAGCGACGCAATTCCACAGCCTAATCACATACACACGTAGTGGAAAATACGTCGTGCTCGATACGCTAACGCAGCGTCAGTCGCTGAAAAAATTGTTAAGCTTATAAACTACTCATCATGCCCATTGCCTTCCTCCCATCCAACAAGCACCTGGGCACGTGAGTGAGATTCTGACAATAAACATGGAAGGGGTTAAACCTGAAAATCCTGTGCTAAAAATATGATTAGTCTATCTATTATATTTTGTATCTAACGGGCTAATATTCTTTGACTTTGCAATCTAATTTCATTTCAAATTTACTGTATTATTTTAATGAACAATTAAACTATTAAACTGAATGAAGATAATTAATGAAGAATATACCTATTCATTAAACATAAACTAAGATTCAATGCAAGTAATACTTATATCAATGAACAACAATGGACTCTAAATGAACTTTATTACTCGAAATATCCTCAGGCGATATCTTTATCAAAACACATCTTTGAAAACACAAAGAAACGTTCAAAATTTGTTTTGATTCTGAAACCAGCCTGTCGCGAAGTGTTCTCTTGCACGTGAAATTTGATAATATTTATTATAACGGACAGACAAAGTTAAACTTTAACATATACTTTTTATCATGTTCCATATCCCGAATTTTACCGAAATTATACTATTAAGTACACTGTGTATACTAAAATAATAAAACTGCTCCGTACGTAATTCATAAACATAAGTGAATTTCCATATTAACGAAGTCTGAAGGTATCAGACATCTTCACTACAAAATACTTAAAGTCATTTCGTCGTTTATTTCAATACTCATATATATGCTCACATGGATACTTTGTTTTTATAAATATATAGTAGTATTGAATATAATTTGATTTTATGAATAATTATAATTAATATATTGTGTAATTTTCAATCATATGCATATATATACTAATCATATCTAATAATATAATGATATAATTATATTATTATCAACATTATACTACTTACACAAAATACTTTATATTGTAATATGTAAATATCATACTTATATATATATTATATATATATATATTATCATCAACATTTAAAAACGCGATGCGCAAGAAAACCTATCCTAAACTAATAAATAAAATATAGACAAAAAATGTTGCTACTCAAGGGTATAATAAATACCCGCGGTCACTACGCTCGTCAAAAGTTCTACGTATACAACCAGTCACCCGTGTCGATTCGGACCTTTCATCCTTCCACATGATTGAGTGACCGGAGGAACAAAAACACATGCAACTCACGATTAGATGTGAAGTATGTTGTCCTGGATGTTGTTCGAATCCAAGGGAATTCGTCATCAAGCCATCATCAAATTGGAACCGTCGAATTCAATGGAAGAAAACTATAACAAGGCATAGAATATTCTAATTTACTCGTAGTGACGGTGTTAATTACTTTAAAAGTTTGAAATAATAGAAGACTAATTTCTATTAAATAAAATTTTTTAATAATAATATTCAATTTAAGAATGAAAAATTTACAAGTTTTCAAATCTTCAATCAAATTTTATTTTTTAAACTATCTAACTATTATTTATTTTAATTATTAAATGAAATATAAGGAATCGACTTAAATAAAATACAAAATACATAGTTACTTACATTTTTGGCTTTTGAAACACCACTAGGTCTTTTCCAAGAAACAGGAAGAAAGGAAAGAAGTGACATACCTTTAACAAAATATGAATCATTATAATTTGTTTTGAGAAATGCGATGGTTGATCAAAAAATTTAACATAATAAAATATGAAACTCTATGAGGACTTGAAACTTTAATAGCAAAAGAAATTAAAATTATAATAAACTCTAATTAAGATTGAAATTGAAATGCTAATATAAAAATTTAAAACTAGATTTTAGTTTTTAATTAATAACAATTACAGCGAAATACAAGGAATAAAGTTAATAAAATACAAAGAGTGAAGATTCTTACATGCTCAAATTTGAAACACCGCTACATCCTTCCCAAAGAAGAAGAAAAAAATGGAAGTTATGAAAAACCTGTAACAAAACGTATTAAATATTATAATTTGTTCTTGAAAGCGTACTTGTGATTGTTAGAAAATTTAAGACAATGAAAAATAAAACTCTATTCAAACTTGAAATTTTAAGAATAAAAAGAATTGAAATTCTAATAAAGTTCACTGAATATATAAAAAGTGGAACTTTAACATAATAATGACTTAGAAATTGAGACTCTATCGATTTCTGAACGATGTCAAACATTTTTATTGTGTATTTCAAGAGCAAAATTTTAAGATTTTAGTTCGATAAATAAATTAAAATACAATGTAGGACAATACTTACATTCTTGAGTTCCAGGAAAGGCTTTATCCTCTTGCGAGACCTACAACTCTACTACCGAAAACGAATGTTTAACAAAAAAAGAAAAAAAAAGAAGAATAATAGACTATTAACGCGTCCGTTATGTCAACTAACAATCGGCGAACACACTGACTCTAATTTCGCGTCTGATTATTATAATTACATTTAATAAAAGTTATTATGCTTTAAATCAATATTAAATGTGATGTAACGCAGCAAACACTGACTCTACCTTATTAGAGGTAGGGGATAGGGAAAGGAAATCTTTTTCTTTTTTCTGTCGAGTGTTTGTTTACGAAAATACTGCTTTCTTAGAACTACGAATTAATTATTATTTATTTACCATAGGTAGAATCATATATCATATCAAGAGCACGAAAATATACGTATAAATATCATACTAAGAATACGAAAGAAAATATATCGTTAGTATATTTAAAATATTTTTCAAAGTATTTTTTATCATTGTCAAATATATATATATGAATATTTCATAATACGATTGATTTGTAAAAATTATCCGCCAAATTGAATGTCCGCCATTACAACTTCAAATATTTTATGCATTACGTGACTTCGTTCTAATGCAACATGGCGCACTTTTTCTGACCGTTAAACAAATCTGCGCAATACGAAAAAGACACGATTCGCAGAACCTGTTCAAACTTGTCTGTGATAACGTACTTTCTCGAATGTAATAAAAGTTATTGAGAAAGACGAAATTAATTAACGAAATTAATAGTCAATATTATATTACAGACAATTTACGAATAATGAAGCAAAATGAAAAAGTTATTTGAATTTCTTACTCAAATGAAACAGAGTCGAGAGAATTCATGTTAAATTTATATTAAACGATCTATTCAATTTCTTCGGAAACATAATTTAATATATTCGAAAGAAAAAAATAATTTCTTTAATCTTGCCTTTTTCATCTTGGTATTCTTAATAAACCGTGAATTTAGAATTTGTTATATTAGATATTAATTAATATCACGAAATATTTATAAGAAATGGAGTTGATTTAATAGTGAATAAATATTACCTCATTTCGACGAAAAGTTATGAAATTTATCGTTAATCACCATGGCGTCCTTTTGACTTTCACCCCGTCCTTTCGAATTTCGTAGCATCCCTCTAATACATCAAAACTTCCCCCGAAATCAAATAATAGTAATTTGCACAAAAAAAGCAGAACATTAAAACAAATGTAACAACAAAAGTAACAATAGAGTGAGTTGGAACGGTAGAAAAATGTCTACCAAAGTGCCAAAGCCACTTGTCGCAAAATGACACGTATGGATATACGTCCGATCCCTCTGACTGTCCACGCTAAACTGACACCCCGCACCGCGATTTATCCAACGAGTTTCGGTTAGGGAGGAGTAGGGGGCTAGAGATGTCGGCTATCCGTGCATACACGAATAGGATTCGTCAAATTCCTGAAACACCTACACTCAAGGATATGTTTTTCAGTAATAAACATATTATGTTTCAAAACAAAGAACAATACGTTAGGCTGAACAGTGAGATGAACGTAAAAGGTATAGAGAGTAAACACAAATGATTTAATATCATTTTGACGGATAAAAATGAATCTGAAACGAAGATATCTGCGCTTATACGTTGTCACTTGATTAAATAAAATTGACTAATAGATAGAAAGTTGGAAAAATATAATTTTTTCAAACATAACATGTAATAGAATATTATAAAATATTAATGGCAATGGCCTTAGGCGATCCCATTATCAAAGCACGGCATTGAAAATGTAAAACTAAATCTAATTATAAAATATTAAATTATAAAAACGTTACATAGCAAACACTGTCTCTAAGACCACATTGCACCCGGTCACAAAAAATTTCCGAAAGTAAAACTGCATTAACAGAGAAGGATGGGGGAAGTGAGCGTCTTTTTCCAGAAAATACTGCTGTTTCCAATTAATTTATTCATCAATAAAAAATATTCTATTACGAAAATAGAATATATTTGAAATATTATTTGTGCTTTGTACGATATTTCCTGATATTGACAAGTATTTATAAACATTATAAATGTAATACAATCTATCTGAAAAAATTATACTACGGATGTTCGTTTCTTACTTATAAACTACATTTTTTTAATAAATATTCAAAAATGCTTGTGACAAACCAAAATTCTATATGTAAACATATCCGAGGATAGTGTCACGACCGGCTTACTTCAAAACCGGAGATAAAGATGTGGCACTTGGCAACTTGGCAAGCACTTGGCAACAATGTATATCGCCGAAGCGAAGTGCCTAATGAACCATCAATATCCCAACGGTCCTTCCGTCGAATGTTCGATAAGAAGGCGTGTGTGGCAACAGTCGCGGACGCCTAACGAACTCGCGGATAGTGGGGAGGATTGAGGGGTGACAAAGACAAATAACCGAATCCGATCGGAAGTCGAGTTGTAAGAGTCAGTCTTAAAGAGTCACGCATAGAGTTCGGAAGTAAATCGTAAACCCAGTGTTAGAAAAAAGTAAAGTTTCTTTTTTATTTTTCATCTTAAATTTCTTTTTTATTTTATTTGTCATTTTACGTGACAAAATCATCGACAAGTTCACTCCTGTAATGATTATGATCCTGTATGTAATGATTTTAAAAACAGTACGAGTTTACGGTTGTACGAACTATTTTACGAAAAAGATAGTTATCCGACGATATTAAAATTCTGAGCATAATGTTGATGTACGTACAACAGATACTCATGGGAAAACCCAACGAAACTAATAATAAAATCAATGAATTAGAAAAAAAAGAGCTATAGGCAAATATAATATACAGTAGCATAATCTGCATTTTATTATAAAATAATTGATCCGAGCAGAATCTATTATAAAAGAAGATTGCTGAATATGATAGACATTGTCGAATACTAATTGAATAAAATCATTTAATTAATTTTCAAAGAATTTGATATTTCTTCAAGGAATCAATAAGTCTCTCGCTAATAGCCTAATAGATCCTTTGATAGATCTAACGAAGAAATATCTAACCGCGATTACAGCCAATTAGTTCATATTATTCGCTACGTAATTAATATCTGTATCACGTACAGCGATGCAGGCGGTATTGAAGAAAATAGCCATTTTATGTTACAACTATAACGAGTAAATTTACTCGTTTAACTTGAGAGGAATCAAAAAGGTACCTGACTTTTAAGTAAGCATTAAATAAGAATTTTAAATATCGCAAACAGTGATCCAGGTCTTATTCGAGAAAAAGGAACATTCTATTATTTAATTAGCACGAGTAAATGAACGAATATCGATAATATAATATAACGCTTAATATGAATTTTATCTGTCTGATTATTTAATACCTTAACTTATTTCACAGCAACGTCATCGACTGCCGTTAGGCTTTTCCTCCCTTTTTGTTCAAGCTAATTGATTGTCGAAAACTAGTATCAAAAAAGTATGAATTTAGTTTTAGCTTGTAGAAACTATTAAAATGATAAAAATGGATATCGTATTAAATTGTTAAAGACGCCTATTTACGATAAAAATTAAGAAATTGTTCGATTTGATTTTGTTATAATGGAAAAACCGCCTCTTGCTATGTAAAAAAATTGTTACCGTTTGATTAACATCCCGACACCTTGTCAAGCTATGTAAGGAACACGCAAGTCGCGCGCGAGCTTTTTCGTGCTTGAACTCCCGGAGAGTGAACATCGAAAAGGATCTTAAATATAAGGTAAGTAAAAAAAATATCAAACAATAACATTGAAACTAGTAATTTATAACGTCTAAGCCATTAATTTATAACGCTTAAGTAATTAATTTATAACATTTAAGCCATTAATTTATAACATTTAAACCATTAATAATTGAATTTTAACTATTAATTAATAACATTTAAGCTATTAATTTACAACATCCAGGCCATTAATTTAAAACATTTAAACTATTACTTTATACATTTAAACCATTAATTTCTAACATCCAAACTATTAATTTATAACATTTAAGCTATTAATTTGTAACCTATAAGCTATTAATTTACAACAATTGGACCATTAAATAACAACATTTAAAACTTTTATTTTAACATTTAAACTATTAATTAACAATATTAGAAACATTTATTTATTACATTTAAACCATTAATTTATAACATTTATACTATTAATTTATAACATTTAACCTATTAATTAATAACAATTAAACCATTAATTTATTACAATCAAACCATTAATTAACGACATTTTAACCATTACTTAATAGCAATTAAAGTATTAATTTATAATATTTAAACTGTTGAGAATTTTGGATCTTTGGAACCGAAATAATGTTATAGGAACACAAAATTTACACTTTTAATTAATATTGAAATAGTTATACATTAATTTAATGGACGATTTCTGTTATATTTATCGATACATATTTGCACGCGTCTCAGCACTTTCTTCTATACCCGACTATTAACCGACTGTTCCAGATGCTTCTAACGACTGAACTGTTTACATTCATCTGTTTTCGAGACGCCGCTACACGCATACTTCCACACACTGATACTCGCATACAAGTTCTCTTACTGCGCGTTTAACCTAGTCCAGCACAGAAAATTATACATATCACAACATAAACCACTAATTTATAACATTTGAACAACGATATCATGCTAAAAACTACTTTAATATAGTCTAGTCTAGATCATCCAAAACTGTTTGGTTTGGTTAACACACGTGTTAATTATTAAAAAAAATTATTGATAAATTAAGAAGCTGTAAATGTTCTTTTTAATTGAAATAAAGTCTTAAAGTCTTAATACTAAAGTACAATAAAACTGTCTGATACGTATCAAAAATCACTGAACGTTTTATTCTCAAACTTTTATATTAGAGTTTCAATTTACATATTTATTAGAGTTTAGTCTTTATTATTGCTAAAGTTCCATATCTTTCATTATGTATTAACGATATTAATGATATCTTATGTTTTGTTATAGATATATCACAGCTTCAACTTCTTTGTCTTCTTTGGGAATGCTGCAATGGTGGCTCAAAAGCCAAGAAACATAATCTTATTCGCAATTGTTACTGAATATTGTCCTAAATATGTTTTCTATTTCTCAATTTCATCAATTTGACTGTTTGAATACAATAAATTTGCGCGCGCTCGTGTATACGAAAATCGAGCGTTCCTATTGGTGGAATATATTGCGAAGTCATATCGGGCGTTCCTATTGGTTCGGAATATTGGAAAGACGTAGTTTCAACCGAGCCGAGCGGTGACACACTCCTGAAATTCGTGCAGCGAAAATTTGTCTTGTCGTGCGTTATCCTGCTGTTAGTACCTTGATTTCGACTTTATCAACGATTCTACACTTTCATCTAGTTCATTCAAATAGCACGTTCGTATTTAATCGTTTATTGATTATAATCTTAGTAAAATTATACTGTATCTGGAAATTTTCTTTTACTTTTATCATTGACTGCGCATTTGGCAATTTACAGTTATTGATCGTTTATATTATCGATCTTTGAGGTAGAATTTTTGTTCTATTATTACTTTATTTCACTATAGTTAGTTTCATTGTTGTAAGTTATTGATTTATTGTACATTTATTCTTGACTGTATTTCTGTTGGGATTACGTTAAAATTATCGATAATTCACATTACCGGCCTTTACTATAATTTGTTCTGTTACTGAAAATTATTGGTTTTGTCGTACATTTATTTGAAATTGTTGGTTTTCTTTTGTGTAGATTATTGACTAGTCACTACTGAAAAGACTGAAAGAATACCGATTCACATCACAGACGCCACAAGCGATTAACAATCGATAATTCGGACTGAAACAAGATGGACGTCATAGATAATTATTTATATATCGAATCGTTGATTTCTCATGCAGATTTGGTAATGATTGCAGTATTATAACAAAGCAGAGGTACGTACACAACTATTTTCTTCTTTATTGGATCAATAGTAATCGATATTTGCTAAATAATTGCTATACAGCTTACGATTGGCATATAATAACATCATTTTATAAATAGTTGCATAATTTGTTGAAAATATTAGATTATCGTTAATAATCGGATATACTATTAAGTAATTAATTAATGTTTTTATATTAATATATAGCAAATTATGCAAATCATTTAATTGTTATTAGAAAACAATCTATTGCGAAGTTGTTATATTTTTGTATATTGAAATGAGAAAATATTAATATAATATAATATAATGAGAAAAATTTTTATAGTAATTATATTTTAACACAATTTCAATTTGTATTGTTATTAATATTTCAAGTTTGAATAGAGTTTTATATTTCATTAGTTTATACTTCTTTAACAATAAACGATATATTTTTAAGAACAAATTATAATATTTCATATGTTTTGTTTCAGTTTTTCATAATTTCTACTTTTTCCTGTGCTTTGGAAAGGACGCAGTGATGCTTCAGAACTAAGCATGTAAGAATCTTTGCATATTGTATTCCAATTAATTTTATTCCTTGTATTTTGCTTTAATTATTCAAAATAACAAAAACAAGTCTGATTTTATACTTTAATATCAGAGTTTCAGTTGTTACAGTAATTAGAGTTCACTAACAATTTAACTTTTTTATTGTTATTAAAGTTTAAGGTTTTCATAGAATTCCATATTACGTTATTTAACATTTTTTTGCTGAATCATTACTTAAGTTTCAAAATAAATTATTCACGCGTGTATTATTTATATATCTATAAAAAGACATATGTTTTGTTAAAGGTTTATCACTCCTTCTTCTTCCTCCTGCTTCCTGAAAAGGACCTAGTGGTACTTCAAAAGCCAAGAATGTAAGTAATATGTAAATTATTTAATTGTATTGCTATGTATTTCAATTTGCTACTCCTAATTTGAATATTGTCATTAAAATTTTAATAGAGATTAATAGACATTAATCTTCCACTGCATTAAATTTTCCAATTAATTAACGTCATATTTAAGAGCAAATTATAATATTCCATACATCATTACAGTGTTTTCCATGATGGGATTGCATGACTCCTCCTTGATAACGGTCTTCACGACGACTTTTCCTGGGCTACCATAGCATCGATGACTACGTTCCTCGCATCTTATCGCATGAGTCGCATGCATTTTTGTCCTTCTGGTCACTCAATCATGTCATAGGACGAAAGGTCCGAATCGATACGGGTGATTGGTTGTATTACGTAGAATTTTTTGCGAGCACAGTGACCGCGGGTATTTATTATACCCGTAAATAGTAACATTTTCTTTTTCTATGTATTATTTATTAGTTCAGGATAGATCTTCTTGCATATCGCGTTTTTGTTTATGTTATTTACATGATAATGAACTATTTTATATTGACAATATTAATAATACTAATAACTGATAAAAATGATATTATATTAACAATTAATTTGAATATTTGTGATTGAAGACATGTATGTTCACTATAATCACTTTTAAAGTTGGAGTGTATTAAAAATGTATATCTACAGAGAGTTGCAATGATTTAATTAAATATTTCGTAGTGATGAAGTCGGATGTCCTCCGACTTCGTTGCATTAAAAATTGCAATTATTACATATTTAATAATAACGATAATAAATCATTTTTTATTTCACCTTCTTTTCTCTGATGGCACTACCATGATGGATTTAATTGTTTGCCATTCATTTTTGAATTTGAGTATTAATTTAAAATATACATATAGGGATAGTAAAGTTCAGTTCTGTCGTACAAATATGGAATTTTATGTGCAAGAAGAAATTTCGCGACAGGAAAATTTTGGAATCAAAGCAACAAGTTTTGAATACTGCTTTTATACATTCGAAAATGTGCTTTGACGAAGGAATTGCCTGAGATTGTTTGCAATAATATCTAACTTTCGTAATACCACATAACGTTATACGTTATATCGTAATACCATATAACGTTATACGTTA
This sequence comes from Bombus lapidarius, assembly GCA_936014575.1. Classification (NCBI taxonomy): domain Eukaryota; kingdom Metazoa; phylum Arthropoda; class Insecta; order Hymenoptera; family Apidae; genus Bombus; species Bombus lapidarius. Next base: position 85,884 of record CAKXZU010000105.1, on the reverse strand, counting down.
TATGGTAATGCTACATAACGTTATACGTTATATGGTAATGCTACATAACGTTATACGTTATAACGTAACACTATATAACGTTGTCCCGCGCTCCGCACGTGCCGTAACGGGAATTACAATATGCAAATAACGCGAGCAGAAATCTGACACATAATAAGATAAATAAAGTAGAATAAAATAAAATAAAACATGCTAGTAGAAGATTAATTAAAGGTAAATACGCGTAGTATTCACATAGCGGCGATTAGTAGATTAACAAATAGGGACATACCTGTGTAAGACACCCTAGTAGAACTTAGCAATAAATCAAAAATATGTTCGAACTAGCAGTGACTCGAACAAACCACAAAATAATCAAATAAGAATAATTGTATTCAAAATAATAATAAAGAAGTAAAATGGAATATAAAAATATACACTAGTAAATTACTAAAAACAACATAACCTGAACTAACTAGTAAGCCAGGTAAACCAATCAAAGCAACCTGCGATTTGAATAAAAGTAATCTATAATTTGACAATTCAAACTACGATTCGAAAATTCTATCAATCAAAGCAACCTGTGATTTGAATAAAAGTAATCTATAATTTGACAATACAAATTACGATTCGAAAATTCTACCAATCAAAGCAACCTGCGATTTGAATAAAAGTAATCTATAATTTGACAATTCAAACTACGATTTGAAATTCTATCAATAAAAATCAACTCGCGATCTGAACTGACTAATAAACTATGATTATGTACGAATTGACAATCCAAATGGTTAGCCAACTAATCAAGAATAATTCACGATTTAAAATAAATAAACAAACCATTATTGAATATTACAATAAGAATAATTTATGACAATTCAAACTACAATTCGAAATTCTATCAATCAAGAGCCACCCGCGATTTGAACAAACTAATTAATAAATTATGATTATGTACAAATTGACAATCCAAATGGTTAGCCGATTTGACAATTGGATGAACTACGATCTAAGATTTTAACCAATCAAGACTAACTCGCGATTTGAATTAAAGAAGGAAGGAAAAAGGAACAGACTAGGAATACATATTCTAATAACAAATGCGAAATACAAAAAATATATGTATATATATAAATATATATATATATTCCCTACCCTAGATAAATAGCAATAAAATACATAAAATATACAATACGCGAAACTACAGTATTAAGATAAACTAGTAAAATTGAAACACTTTATACAAGTTACATTGTGAAACACATGCATACATATATATATATATATATATATATATATATATATATATATATATATATATATAACAAATTTAGAAGAAATAAAATTATTAAAACCAACTTGAGGAATGTCACATGGAAATTATACACGATGCTACATTATTAAACTAATTGACACGTTAATATATATGCATGTGCACTTTATATTACTAGCCTAAACAATCAATAATTCAATAAATACGATAATACAGTACTCGAAATGATACTATTGAGATTAACTATCACTCTGAGATCTAAAGAACCTTTATGAAGCCACACTGTGAAATACATACATACATATATATATATATATATATATATATTTATAAAATAAATTCAGAAGAAATAAAATTATTAAAATCAATTTGAAGAATATCACATGAAAACTATATTGTTAAATATCATCAAACAACCAGTAATTTAGAAAAGAATAAAAAACAATTAAAATATATTATTCTACATTATTAAAACTAGTTAACATGTCAGTAAATTTAAACTATATATGAAAATATATTGTAAAATATATATATATATATGTATATGTGTTTTACATTATTAAACCAAACAAGCAATAATCTAATAAATATAAAATACAATACAAGAAATTACACTATTAAGACTAACTAACATTTTAATATTAAAAGAATTCCATACATCGTGAGACACAAATACATATAGATATATATATACACAACCTAACACATGTAAAAGAAATAAAATGCACAATATCACACTATTGAAACTAATTAATATTTAGATAAACTCAAAGAAATTTTACATTGTAAAATAAATATATATATATATATTACTATCAAGTCAAACAACTAATAACCAAATAAACACAATGAAATAAATATACTAGACTACCTTGTAAATATTACATTACATTCAACTAAACTGACTAAAAATTTAACCAACAAAATAATATATATATATATAAGCATCAAACATAATCAACACAAATGTCACACGATTCTTCGTTCCTGCCCAAGACACTTCACACGTTGACTACGCCTTCTGGGACCACTCACACATTTTGGAATCCATCTTCCTCTTGCGCTGAAACAACACATGTAGTAAATAAAAGATGAATGACACAAGACAAATTAAAAATAATAAAACAAAACAAAGAACGCACTGGGACAACCTGCATAAGGAACCTTTGACAAAGACATCTCCGTATTCACCATTGAAAATCATAATCACCAAAACCTATACCGAAAAAACAATAAATCAAACAAGACACCGGAGGCAATAATCAAATGGAAATATTAACGAGATAAGTAAAATAACTTCAAGACACATCTCACGAAGTCACTGCATATACTGGGAGCATACAGCAGAGAAGATTGCTCTGACCAGAAGAGCAGTGACACAGGAGAACATCCAGGATTCCGGCAGAAGTCTCCTGAGGGAAGTGAGGCTTCGCACAGTCATCTGTATCGTCTTCACGAGCCATCCACACATTTTTGGAATCTCTCCTCCTTCTTGCGCTAAAACAATACAAGCAAGATCAGGCAGACAAACAGACGAAACACCATAGGAAAGAGGATAAAGTTAAAATAAATAAAATAATATATACTCGTACAGGTTGGATAAGTGCAGGAATTTCCACGTCCATAACCAACATAACCTGCACCCACAGAGGAAAACATAAAAACCCTAACAAACTAAAATATCGAGGAAACTTAAATAAAATAAAATAAATAATAACCAACACTAAGAATAATTTATTCGATCTACAATATCGAACATAACCGCCAAACTACACATTACCACGCACAAAACACGCATTAAAACCTACTATGAATCAAAAGAAATGTAAACTACTACATAAAGACGATCAAATGGATGAAATATTATAAGGAACCACTAAAATACCAAACAAACCTAAAATAAATAAATTAAATACTAGGAATAGTTTGTTCGATCTACAATTTCGAGCTAAACCGTCAAATCACGCACTACCACACACAAACACACGTTAAAGCTTAATGCCGTATTCACAAACGAAAATGTAAACTACTACATAAAAACGATAAAATGGACGAAATACCGTTAGAAATAAGACAAGGCTGAAATAAAATGATACAACAAACTAAAATACCGAGCAAATTTAAATAAAATAAAATAAATAAAAGGCAACACTAAGAATAATTTATTCAATCTACAATATCGAACTAAACCGTCAAAACCACGCACTACCACGCACAACCACGCATTAAAAGAAAATGTAAACTATTACATAAAACGACCAAATGGATAGAAATAGGACAAGACTAAAATAAATAAAATAATACATACGTATACAACACAACCTGTACCCACACAGAAAATATAAAAACCACAACGAACTAAAAAGTCAAGCAAACTCAAGTAAGGAAAAATGGAGCAATACAAAAATAATTTATTCGATCTACAAAAAACATACAAAATCTACACTACAGAATATGAAACATACACTCACTGTAACCTTATGCTAATATACTTAAAATTATTGATATATAATATATATATAATATAATATATATAATATATATATATAATATATATATATAATATATATATATATAATATATATATAATATAATATATATAATATATATATATAATATATATATATAATATATATATATATAATATATATAATATATATATTATATATATTATAATATATATATATTATATATATATATATATACAGCTAGGATATTATTATTAAATAAAATCAAAGTCACAAAGCGGAGCATCCGGACACAGTTCATGAAACCGTTGCATACACCATGAAAGCACTATAGGTGAAACCCCCTTTTCACCAGATCGATGATGGCGCAAATGAGCATCCAAAACCTCCGCAGGAATTTCCTCCGGGAACCGTATCTTTGCACAATTATTGGTGTTTAGGACTTCGATCGGAGGAGAATTGGGTGGTAACTCAACCGTGTCTTCATCAGACAAAGTCAAATCAACAACTGGAAAACTACCAGAATAAGACACCGACGACGAGGCTGTTATACCAGTTTGAGTAGCAGATACTTCCCTCAGTAATCTCAACTCTCTTTTTTGGCGGCACAACACACCACTACTCCGATCACGCCTTCGTAAATGATTTGGACTTCTCTTGAATGGTTTATGCTTCCGATTCTTCCTTTTCTTCCGATTCTTCCTTTTCTTCCGATTCTTCCTTTTCTTCCGTTTCTTCTTCTTTCATACTGAAAACTCAAGAAATAACGAGTAAAGGATGAATATCGACTAAAGATATAAAAAGGAAATGCAAAGAACAAATTTTACACACCTCCACGACTGGATTAGAAGACACAGGAGCTTCCATCAAAAACACTCCCACACCTGAAATGAAACCAAAATATTCATATAGAACTCCAATAAACATAAACAAACAACAAACAGCCTAACCTAACGAACACACCGCTACGAGTACAAAGAAATAACCTCGATGGTAAACTCCACTGTATCAAAAACACTGAGTTGAATCATCATGACCACACACAACCTAATAAAAATAAACTAATCGAATAACAAACCGATATCAAATCTAACGACTGATCAATACTCAAATAACGTAAATTAATAAATAAATAGATGAGCAAATCTATAAAAGCCACGCACCACTTCACACCACTTTTATGGAAAATACATATATCTAAACTTACTATTAAACAAAATACCTTATGGGAGACACACGAAACAACACGTGCTACACGTAAAGCAGCTCCACAGAACAATAGGAGTCCCATTACCACCTCCACTAAAACTTACAAGGAAGGTTCCAGAGGCATCCCCTGATAACAATACACGTGGACTAAACCCCACCATTGGCATCAGCACGAAAAGTTCCACAAGGTCCCCAGGCGCATCCCCAACAAGGACACGCAGCCACGCGCCTGAGCGTTCCCACAGGCATCAGCAAGAAGGTTGCAGCAGCCTCCCAGACGCAACATCAGCGGTTATGATAAGATAAGAAACTAAGTCGGGCGACTGGTCTTGACATTCCTTCACGTAGCAACAATGAGAAATTAGGAATCTAATACATCGGTAGTAAACAAGACGAGATATCAGCGACCACCAAAATCCACGTTCTTTCACGTACGCGGGCAGACACCCTAAAACTGCAGCATTGCGATTCCCACAGGAGCCAACTGTCATGTGACTGTTGCCCCGTGGGGGATTTAGTTATAAATAAGCTTAGTAACATAGAAAACTTCGTAGTTACCTGTTGATTGTCCGAAGTGTTTACACTGTCACTCTGTCAGTTTGATTTTCGATTAAGTTGTTTCAATCAAATTTTATAAGTGTCGATAACGAGTAAAAATTAGTTGTCCTTTACTTTCCGATGCGTTATATTGTCGCTCCGTCGATTATAAAAAAAAGAGAGAGTTAGATATTGTAATTATTAGACTCCGAATCACCGTTTGGAAATTAAAGTGCTCGTATTGTCACTCGCCAATACAATCGCCACAACCAACATCAAGTTAGTAAAATTGCGATAAGTATTAATAATTGTTATCATTTGTTAAATTTATTGTTCGAAAAGTTCCTCTTCTCATTGTCAAAAGAAAAATAAATAAATACAAGTAAAAAGAAAATTCTCCACTCGAAATCATAAGTGTTAGTTATAGTGTATTTACGAAAAATAAAGTGCTCGTATCGATGTTCTCGAGTGTCAAGATCCGATCAACCCCTGCCTGTCTAAGGTGAGAATTTAAGTTGTATATTCTCTTCTCCGATAATTCTGCGGCTGCTCAATATTCATAAATCAAAAAGAAAGTCCTCGCTGTACATTTTAGTTTGTTGAAGAATAAATAATTGTCTCTAAAGTGTGAGTTACTCGGACTAACGATTATACCCTGGGCCGACCCGTGAAAACGTACTTTCAAGTCATTGGAATACTTACTGATTTTCGCATTCTTCCTCCCACTGTTAGCAATTCGCTCGTCTTTGGGCAAGGCTTGCGAAATCACACAGGTCTTACTCAGAGAGATAGAAAAATTCGCTTAACAAATTCGTGCTCCGCAGCGCTGTTGAGAGTAAAACAATAGTCTTTAAATCTTGGAATCATTAGATAAAAATTTTGTTTCCTGTATCAACCTGTGTATAACGGTGTTTTACCTATTGAAAACACTTATTGACTCTCGCATTCCTCCTCCCACTGTTAGCAAATTCGCTCATCTTTGGGCAAGGCTTGCGAAGTCGCACAGGTTTCGTTCGGTGAGACATTGATTTAGTCGTCATATTCACGAAGAATTGTCACGAAGAGTGCGTAGTTAAGGGCAACAAGACGAAATACTCGAGGCGATACGTGCGCCAGTATGGGCGTCGCTTAGTCTTGAGATTTCATTCAAGTTGTCGCGAAGAGTGCAAGATTAAGGGCAACAAGACGAAATACTCGAGGCGATACGTGCGCCAGTAAAGGCGTCGCTTAGTTTTGAGATTTCATCCGAGTTGTCACGAAGAGTCGCCAAGTTAATTAACTTGTAATCGTAAGTTATTAAAGCACTCGCAATATATCCACATCCTTCAATAGTAGTAACATATATATATATGTCGGATAAGCGCTGGGATTAGGATGGTGGGCGTCAAATGAATCTTCACGAGAATTAGCCATTGATGCGGTACAACACAGGTGTACAACATTGCTGCGATGGAGGTGTTACAATCTTGACGATTAGCCGCGGCGATTTAGCACTCGCGAAACTAGTGACAATGGCCCCAGGTTCGGTAACGAATCCGCGGTCAACGGGATAGTAGGAGTATGCTCTCGCAAAATCTAAGTCCGACTCTTGGTTAACAAAATATGAAATGTTCACTGATCGTAAAGTGTTATTTCTCGTCAATGAGGTCGCACGAAAGAATGACTTTCCGCCGCGATGATGCCACAGAGGAAAGCTATGACGGGGTGTGTCTAAGGGCACGAGATCATCGGATTCGTGGAGCGATGCCTTCGTTCAGAAGGTGAGGGAAATTGACGTTGCTGTTAATTGGTCAATTTCCATGTCGGTGGTTAGAAAAGGATGCTAGCCGTCCTTGAGGAAAAGTTGCTAGCGGGAAGCGTCGTTCGTGAGAGTAGGTTTCCCCTATCTTCCCGTAGTTGGAACAAAGACTGTTTGAAGGACTTTAGTTAACTAAATCTTAAGATTTATAACGGGTCCTCAGGCTAGCTGGACATGCACTGCGGAAACGCATCGACATCTGGCAATCATCTTGCCCGGAGAATAGGGTCCGCATGTGGCGGGCCACGGGACAGAGACCGTTGGAATGTTCACTGTCAAGTGTCGCTACAACTATTTCTTTTAAAGAGAGCTATACTGTTACTCCATGCCTTTGTTAGACAAGTGTTCATCCCTTGACCGCGGCTACGTTGGCGACTGGTTGTCGCCTCGAGCCCAAGCTCACCGTCACAAGTTTCGAATAAATACGATCGGATTGAATGGCAATTGTTTAATTACGGCTATGGTAGAATCTAGATTACAATACTACGGGATTTTCCCAGGGTTCCAAAGGAAGGCTCCGGTGTTCCTTCATCTCCGACATATATATATATATATATATATATATATATATATATATATATATATTGATATTATATATATATAATATCAAAAGGGGAAATAAAAGAAAGTGAAGAACAGTAATAATAGGAAAAATAATAGTAAAAGATAAGAAAAGGGGAGAAAGAAAAAATATATACACACATCCAGAAATATAGAAATATACATAAGTATAGATAAATAAATAAAATAAATAAAAAATTAAATAATAAATAAAAAAAATTTAGTCGAAATAGTCCATAGACTATTTCTGGTGGCAGCAACTATCGTATTAATCGAAGGTTTGAATTTATATTTCACCCACTAACGTTCAAATTGGTTTTCGTTTAAATTGACGACAATCAAAAATTTAAAACATATAAGCAAATACGCAACAACGTTATACGTTATATCGTACCACCACATAACGTTATCCGTTCTAACATAATACCACATAACGTTATACGTTGTATCGACGTACCACTTAACGTTATACGTTATATCGTAATACCACATAACGTTATACGGACTAACGTAATACCATATAAAGTTATTCGTCATACCGTAATACCACATAACGTTATACGTTATATCGCAATACTATATAACGTTATGCGCTATAACGTAATACCATACAACGTTATACTTTATAACGTAATGATAAATAACGTTATACATTAAAAAGTAATACTATATAACGTTATACGTTATATCGTAATACCACATAACGTTATACGCTATACCGTAATACCACATAACTTTATATGTTATAACATAATAGTGCATAACGTTATACGATATAACGTAATACTATATAACGATATACAATATATCGTAATGCTACATAACGTTATACGTTACATCGTAATGCTACATAACGTTATACGTTATAACGTATTACCGTGTAACGTTATACGTTATATGGTAATGCTACATAACGTTATACCTTGTAACGTATTACTGTGTAACGTTATACGTTATATGGTAATGCCACATAACGTTATACGTTATATCGTAATGCTACATAACGTTATACGTTATGTCGTACTGCTACATAACGTTATACGTTATATCGTAGTACCACATAACGTTATACGCTATACCGTAATACCACATAACTTTATATGTTATAACATAATAGTGCATAACGTTATACGATATAACGTAATACTATATAACGATATACAATATATCGTAATGCTACATAACGTTATACGTTACATCGTAATGCTACATAACGTTATACGTTATATCGTAATGCCACATAACGTTATACGATATAACGTAATACTACATAACGTTATACCTTATGACGTAATACTACATAACGTTATACGTTATATTGTAATGCTACATAACGTTGTACGTTATATCGTAATGCTACATAAGGTTGTACGTTATATCGTAATGCTACATAACGTTATACGTTATATCGTAATGCTACATAACGTTATACGTTATATCTTACTGCTACATAAGGTTATACGTTATATCGTAATGCTACATAACGTTATACGTTATATCGTAATGCTACATAACGTTATACGTTGTATCGTAATGCTACATGACGTTATACGATATAACGTAATGCTACATAACGTTATACGTTATATCGTAATGCTACATAACGTTATACGTTATATCGTAATGCTACATGACGTTATACGTTATATTGTAATGCTACATAACGTTATACGTTATATCGTAATGCTACATAACGTTATACGTTATAACGTATTTCCATATAACGTTATACGTTACATCGTAATGCTACATAACGTTATACGTCATATCGTAATACCACATAACGTTATACGTTGTATCGTAATGCTACATAACGTTATACGTTATATCGTAATGCTACATAACGTTATACGTTATATCGTAATGCTACATGACGTTATACGTTATATCGTAATGCTACATAACGTTATACGTTATATCGTAATGCTACATAACGTTATACGTTACATCGTAATGCTACATGACGTTATACCTTATATCTTACTGCTACATAACGTTATAGGTTATATCGTAATGCTACATAACGTTATACGTTACAACGTAATACCATATAGCGTTATACGTTACACCGTAATGCTACTTAACGTTATACGTTATATCGTAATGCTACATAACGTTATACGATTTAACGTAATACTACATAACGTTATACGTTATAACATAATACTACATAACGTTATACGTTATATTGTAATGCTACATAACGTTGTACGTTATATCGTAATGCTACATAACGTTATACGTTATAACTTTCTGCTACATAACGTTATACGTTATAACTTTCTGCTACATAACGTTATACGTTATACCATAATGCTACATAACGTTATACGATATAACGTAATACTACATAACGTTATACGTTATAACGTAATACTATATAACGTTATACGTTATATCATAATGCTACATAACGTTATACGATATAACGTAATACTACATAACGTTATACGTTATAACGTAATACTATATAACGTTATACGTTATATCGTAATGCTACATAACGTTATACGTTATATCGTAATGCTACATAACGTTATACGTTATATCTTTCTGCTGCATAACGTTATACGTTATACCATAATGCTACATAACGTTATACGATATAACGTAATACTACATAACGTTATACGTCATAACTTAATACTACATAACGTTATACGTTATATTGTAATGCTACATAACGTTGTACGTTATATCGTAATGCTACATAACGTTATACGTTATATCGTAATGCTACATAACGTTATACGTTATATCGTAATGCTACATGACGTTATACGTTATATCGTAATGCTACATAACGTTATACGTTATATCGTAATGCTACATGACGTTATACGTTATATCGTAATGCTACATAACGTTATACGTTATATCGTAATGCTACATGACGTTATACGTTATATCGTAATGCTACATAACGTTATACGTTATATCGTAATGCTACATAACGTTATACGTTATATCGTAACGCTACATAACGTTATACGTTGTATCGTAATGCTACATAACGTTATACGTTATATGGTAATGCTACATAACGTTATACGTGATATCGTATTACCCTATAGCGTAATATATTATATCGTAATGCTACATAACGTTATACGTTATATCGTACTGCTACATAAAGTTATACGTTATATCGTAATGCTACATATAATTATACGTTATATCTTTCTGCTACATAACGTTATACGTTATATCGTAATGCCACATAACGTTATACGATATAACGTAATACTACATAACGTTATACGTTATAACGTAATACTACATAACGTTATACGTTATATTGTAATGCTACATAACGTTGTACGTTATATCGTAATGCTACATAAGGTTGTACGTTATATTGTAATGCTACATAACGTTGTACGTTATATCGTAATGCTACATAACGTTATACGTTATAACTTTCTGCTACATAACGTTATACGTTATAACTTTCTGCTACATAACGTTATACGTTATACCATAATGCTACATAACGTTATACGATATAACGTAATACTACATAACGTTATACGTTATAACGTAATACTATATAACGTTATACGTTATATCATAATGCTACATAACGTTATACGATATAACGTAATACTACATAACGTTATACGTTATAACGTAATACTATATAACGTTATACGTTATATCGTAATGCTACATAACGTTATACGTTATATCGTAATGCTACATAACGTTATACGTTATATCTTTCGGCTACATAACGTTATACGTTATATCGTAATGCTATATGACGTTATACGGTATAACGTAATACTACATAACGTTATACGTCATAACTTAATACTACACAACGTTATACGTTATATTGTAATGCTACATAACGTTGTACGTTATATCGTAATGCTACATAACGTTATACGTTATATCGTAATGCTACATAACGTTATACTTTATATCGTAATGCTACATGACGTTATACGTTATATCGTAATGCTACATAACGTTATACGTTATATCGTAATGCTACATGACGTTATACGTTATATCGTAATGCTACATAACGTTATACGTTATATCGTAATGCTACATAACGTTATACGTTATAACGTATTACCATATAACGTTATACGTTACATCGTAATGCTACATAACGTTATACGTCATATCGTAACGCTACATAACGTTATACGTTGTATCGTAATGCTACATAACGTTATACGTTATATGGTAATGCTACATAACGTTGTACGTTATATCGTAATGCTACATAACGTTATACGTTATAACTTTCTGCTACATAACGTTATACGTTATAACTTTCTGCTACATAACGTTATACGTTATACCATAATGCTACATATAATTATACGTTATATCTTTCTGCTACATAACGTTATACGTTATATCGTAATGCCACATAACGTTATACGATATAACGTAATACTACATAACGTTATACGTTATAACGTAATACTACATAACGTTATACGTTATATTGTAATGCTACATAACGTTGTACGTTATATCGTAATGCTACATAACGTTATACGTTATATCGTAATGCTACATAACGTTATACGTTATAACGTAATACTACATAACGTTATACGTTATATTGTAATGCTACATAACGTTATACGATATAACGTAATACTACATAACGTTATACGTTATATCGTACTGCTACATAACGTTATACGTTATATCGTAATGCTACATATAATTATACGTTATATCTTTCTGCTACATAACGTTATACGTTATATCGTAATGCCACATAACGTTATACGATATAACGTAATACTACATAACGTTATACGTTATAACGTAATACTACATAACGTTATACGTTATATTGTAATGCTACATAACGTTGTACGTTATATCGTAATGCTACATAACGTTATACGTTATAACTTTCTGCTACATAACGTTATACGTTATAACTTTCTGCTACATAACGTTATACGTTATACCATAATGCTACATAACGTTATACGATATAACGTAATACTACATAACGTTATACGTTATATCATAATGCTACATAACGTTATACGATATAACGTAATACTACATAACGTTATACGTTATAACGTAATACTATATAACGTTATACGTTATATCGTAATGCTACATAACGTTATACGTTATATCGTAATGCTACATAACGTTATACGTTATATCTTTCTGCTACATAACGTTATACGTTATATCGTAATGCTATATGACGTTATACGATATAACGTAATACTACATAACGTTATACGTCATAACTTAATACTACATAACGTTATACGTTATATTGTAATGCTACATAACGTTGTACGTTATATCGTAATGCTACATAACGTTATACGTTATATCGTAATGCTACATAACGTTATACTTTATATCGTAATGCTACATGACGTTATACGTTATATCGTAATGCTACATAACGTTATACGTTATATCGTAATGCTACATGACGTTATACGTTATATCGTAATGCTACATAACGTTATACGTTATATCGTAATGCTACATAACGTTATACGTTATAACGTATTACCATATAACGTTATACGTTACATCGTAATGCTACATAACGTTATACGTCATATCGTAACGCTACATAACGTTATACGTTGTATCGTAATGCTACATAACGTTATACGTTATATGGTACTGCTACATAACGTTATACGTTATAACGTAATACTATATAAAGTTATACGTTATATCGTAATGCTACATAACGTTATACGTTATATCGTAATGCTACATAACGTTATACGTCATATCGTAACGCTACATAACGTTATACGTTATATCGTAACGCTACATAACGTTATACGTTATAACGTATTGCCATATAACGTTATACGTTATAGCGTAAAACTACATAACGTTATACGTTATATCGTTATGCTACATAACGTTATACGTTATATCGTAAAGCTACATAACGTTATAGGTTATATCGTTATGCTGCATAACGTTATACGATATAACGTAATACTACATAACGTTATACGTTATAACGTAATACTATATAACGTTATACGTTATATCATAATGCTACATAACGTTATACGATATAACGTAATACTACATAACGTTATACGTTATAACGTAATACTATATAACGTTATACGTTATATCGTAATGCTACATAACGTTATACGTTATAACGTAATACTATATAACGTTATACGTTATATCGTAATGCTACATAACGTTATACGTTATATCGTAATGCTACATAACGTTATACGTTATATTTTTCTGCTATATAACGTTATACGTTATATCGAAATGCTATATGACGTTATACGTTATATCGTAATGCTACATAACGTTATACGTTATATCGTAATGCTACATAACGTTATACGTTGTATCGTAATGCTACATGACGTTATACGATATAACGTAATGCTACATAACGTTATACGTTATATCGTAATGCTACATAACGTTATACGTTATATCGTAATGCTACATGACGTTATACGTTATATCGTAATGCTACATAACGTTATACGTTATATCGTAATGCTACATAACGTTATACGTTATAACGTATTTCCATATAACGTTATACGTTACATCGTAATGCTACATAACGTTATACGTCATATCGTAATGCTACATAACGTTATACGTTGTATCGTAATGCTACATAACGTTATACGTTATATCGTAATGCTACATAACGTTATACGTTATATCGTAATGCTACATGACGTTATACGTTATATCGTAATGCTACATAACGTTATACGTTATATCGTAATGCTACATAACGTTATACGTTACATCGTAATGCTACATAACGTTATACCTTATATCTTACTGCTACATAACGTTATAGGTTATATCGTAATGCTACATAACGTTATACGTTACAACGTAATACCATATAGCGTTATACGTTACACCGTAATGCTACATAACGTTATACGTTATATCGTAATGCTACATAACGTTATACGATTTAACGTAATACTACATAACGTTATACGTTATAACATAATACTACATAACGTTATACGTTATATCTTTCTGCTACATAACGTTATACGTTATATCATAATGCTACATAACGTTATACGATATAACGTAATACTACATAACGTTATACGTTACAACGTAATACTACATAACGTTATACGTTATATTGTAATGCTACATAACGTTGTACGTTATATCGTAATGCTACATAAGGTTATACGTTATATCGTAATGCTACATAACGTTATACGTTATATCGTAATGCTACATAACGTTATACGTTATATCTTTCTGCTACATAGCGTTATACGTTATATCGTAATGCTGCATGACGTTATACGATATAACGTAATACTACATAACGTTATACGTTATATCGTAATGCTACATAACGTTATACGTTATATCGTAATGCTACATAACGTTATACGTTACAACGTAATACCATATAGCGTTATACGTTACACCGTAATGCTACATAACGTTATACGTCATATCGGAATACTACATAACGTTATACGTTATATCGTAATGCTACATAACGTTATACGTTGTATCGTAATGCTACATAACGTTATACGTTATATCGTAATGCTACATAACGTTATACGATTTAACGTAATACTACATAACGTTATACGTTATAACATAATACTACATAACGTTATACGTTATATTGTAATGCTACATAACGTTGTACGTTATATCGTAATGCTACATAACGTTATACGTTATAACTTTCTGCTACATAATGTTATACGTTATATCATAATGCTACATAACGTTATACGATATAACGTAATACTACATAACGTTATACGTTATAACGTAATACTATATAACGTTATACGTTATATTGTAATGCTACATAACGTTGTACGTTATATCGTAATGCTACATAACGTTATACGTTATTTCGTAATGCTACATAACGTTATACGTTATATCGTAATGCTACATAACGTTATACGTTATATCTTACTGCTACATAACGTTATACGTCATATCGTAATGCTACATAACGTTATACGTTATATCTTTCTGCTACATAACGTTATACGTTATATCTTCCTGCTACATAACGTTATACGTTATATCGTAATGCAACATAACGTTATACGATATAACGTGATACTACATAACGTTATACGTTATAACGTAATACTACATAACGTTATACGTTATATTGTAATGCTACATAACGTTGTACGATATATCGTAATGCTACATAACGTTATACGTTATATCGTAATGCTACATAACGTTATACGTTATATCGTAATGCTACATAACGTTATACGTTATATCGTAATGCTACATAACGTTATACGTTATATCTTTCTGCTACATAACGTTATACGTTATATCGTAATGCTACATAGCGTTATACGTTATATCGTAATGCTACATAACGTTACACGTTATAACGTATTACCACATCACGTTGTACGATATATCGTAATGCTACATAACGTTATACGTCATATCGTAATGCTACATAACGTTATACGTTATATCGTAATGCTACATAACGTCATACGTTATATCGTAATGCTACATAACGTTATACGTGATATCGTATTACTCTATAGCGTAATATATTATATCGTAATGCTACATAACGTTATACGTTATATCGTAATGCTACAAAACGTTATACGTTATATCGTACTGCTACATAACGTTATACGTTATATCGTAATGCTACATAACGTTATACGTTATATCTTTCTGCTACATAACGTTATACGTTATATCGTAAGGCTACATAACGTTATACGATATAACGTAATACTACATAACGTTATACGTTTTAACGTAATACTACATAACGTTATACGTTATATTGTAGTGCTACATAACGTAGTACGTTATATCGTAATGCTACATAAGGTTATACGTTATATCGTAATGCTACATAACGTTATACGTTATATCGTAATGCTACATAACGTTATACGTTATATCGTAATGCTACATAACGTTATACGTCATAACTTAATACTACATAACGTAATACGTTATATGGTAATGCTACATAACGTTGTACGTTATATCGTAATGCTACATAACGTTATACGTTATAACGTATTACCATATAACGTTATACGTTACATCGTAATGCTACATAACGTTATACGTTATATCTTTCTGCTACATAACGTTATACGTTATATCGTAATGCTACATAACGTTATACGTTATATCGTAATGCTACATAACGTCATACGTTATAACGTATTTCCATATAACGTTATACGTTACATCGTAATGCTACATAACGTTATACGTCATATCGTAATGCTACATAACGTTATACGTTGTATCGTAATGCTACATAACGTTATACGTTACATCGTAATGCTACATAACGTTATACCTTATATCTTACTGCTACATAACGTTATAGGTTATATCGTAATGCTACATAACGTTATACGTTACAACGTAATACCATATAGCGTTATACGTTACACCGTAATGCTACATAACGTTATACGTTATATCGTAATGCTACATAACGTTATACGATTTAACGTAATACTACATAACGTTATACGTTATAACATAATACTACATAACGTTATACGTTATATTGTAATGCTACATAACGTTGTACGTTATGTCGTAATGCTACATAACGTTATACGTTATAACTTTCTGCTACATAACGTTATACGTTATAACTTTCTGCTACATAACGTTATACGTTATACCATAATGCTACATAACGTTATACGATATAACGTAATACTACATAACGTTATACGTTATATTGTAATGCTACATAACGTTGTACGTTATATCGTAATGCTACATAACGTTATACGTTATATCGTAATGCTACATGACGTTATACGTCATAACTTAATACTACATAACGTTATACGTTATATTGTAATGCTACATAACGTTGTACGTTATATCGTAATGCTACATAACGTTATACGTTATATCGTAATGCTACATAACGTTATACGTTATATCGTAATGCTACATGACGTTATACGTTATATCGTAATGCTACATAACGTTATACGTTATATCGTAATGCTACATAACGTTAAACGTTATATCGTAATGCTACATAACGTTATACGCTATATCGTAATGCTACATAACGTTATACGTTATGTCGTACTGCTACATAACGTTATACGTTATATGGTAATGCTACATAACGTTATACGTGATATCGTAATACCCTATAGCGTAATATATTATATCATAATGCTACATAACGTTATACGTTATATCGTAATGCTACATAACGTTATACGTTATATCGTACTGCTACATAACGTTATACGTTACATCGTAATGCTACATAACGGTATACGTCATATCGTAACGCTACATAACGTTATACGTTGTATCGTAATGCTACATAACGTTATACGTCATATCGTAATGCTACATAACGTTATACGTTATATCGTAATGCTACATAACGTTATACGTCATATCGTAATGCTACATAACGTTATACGTTATATTGTAATGCTACATAACGTTGTACGTTATATCGTAATGCTACATAACGTTATACGTTATATCGTAATGCTACATAACGTTATACGTTATATCGTAATGCTACATGACGTTATACGTTATATCGTAATGCTACATAACGTTATACGTTATATCGTAATGCTACATGACGTTATACGTTATTTCGTAATGCTACATAACGTTATACGTTATATCGTAATGCTACATAACGTTATACGTTATAACGTATTACCATATAACGTTATACGTTACATCGTAATGCTACATAACGTTATACGTCATATCGTAACGCTACATAACGTTATACGTTGTATCGTAATGCTACATAACGTTATACGTCATATCGTAATGCTACATAACGTTATACGTTATATCGTAATGCTACATAACGTTATACGTCATATCGTAATGCTACATAACGTTATACGTTATATCGTAATGCTACATAACGTTATACGTCATATCGTAATGCTACATAACGTTATACGTTATATCTTTCTGCTACATAACGTTATACGTTATATCGTAATGCCACATAACGTTATACGTTATATCGTAATGCTACATAACTTTATACGTTATATCGTAACGCTACATAACGTTATACGCTATATCTTTCTGCTACATAACGTTATACATTATATCGTAATGCTGCATAACGTAATACGATATAACGTAATACTACATAACGTTATACGTTATATCGTAATACAACATAACGCTATACGTTATATCGTAATGCTACACAACGTTATACCTTATATCGTAATGCTACATAACGTTATACGTTACATCGTAATGCTACATAACGTTATACGTTATATCTAACTGGTACATAACGTTATACGTTATATCGTAATGCTACATAACGTTATACGTTATATCGTAATGCTACAAATCGTTATACGTTATAACGTATTACCATATAACGTTATACGTTATATCGTAATGCTACATAACGTTATACGTTATATCGTAATGCTACATAACGTTATACGTCATATCGTAATGCTACATATCGTTATACGTTATATCGTAATGCTACATAACGTTATACGCTATATCGTAATGCTACATAACGTTATACGTTATGTCGTACTGCTACATAACGTTATACGTTATATGGTAATGCTACATAACGTTATACGTGATATCGTATTACCCTATAGCGTAATATATTATATGGTAATGCTACATAACGTTATACGTTATATCGTAATGCTACATAACGTTATACGTTATATTGTAATTCTACATAACGTTGTACGTTATATCGTAATGCTACATAACGTTATACGTTATATCGTAATGCTACATAACGTTATACGTTATATCGTAATGCTACATGACGTTATACGTTATATCGTAATGCTACATAACGTTATACGTTATATCGTAATGCTACATAACTTTATACGTTATATCGTAATGCTACATAACGTTATACGATATAACGTGATACTACATAACGTTATACGTTATATTGTAATGCTACATAACGTTGTACGTTATATCGTAATGCTACATAACGTTATACGTTATATCGTAATGCTACATAACGTTATACGTTATATCGTAATGCTACATGACGTTATACGTTATATCGTAATGCTACATAACGTTATACGTTATATCGTAATGCTACATAACGTTATACGTTATATCGTAATGCTACATAACGTTATACGTTATATCGTAATGCTACATAACGTTATACGATATAACGTGATACTACATAACGTTATACGTTATATTGTAATGCTACATAACGTTGAACGTTATATCGTAATGCTACATAACGTTATACGTTATATCGTAATGCTACATAACGTTATACGTGATATCGTATTACCCTATAGCGTAATATATTATATGGTAATGCTACATAACGTTATACGTTATATCGTAATGCTACATAACGTTATACGTTATATTGTAATGCTACATGACGTTATACGTTATATCGTAATGCTACATAACGTTATACGTTATATCGTAATGCTACATAACGTTATACGTTATATCGTAATGCCACATAACGTTATACGATATAACGTGATACTACATAACGTTATACGTTATATTGTAATGCTACATAACGTTGTACGTTATATCGTAATGCTACATAACGTTATACGTTATATCGTAATGCTACATAACGTTATACGTTATATCGTAATGCTACATGGCGTTATACGTTATATCGTAATGCTACATAACGTTATACGTTATATCGTAATGCTACATAACGTTATACGTTATAACGTATTACCACATCACGTTATACGTTATATCGTAATGCTACATAACGTTATACGACATATCGTAATGCTACATAACGTTATACGTTATATCTTTCTGCTACATAACGTTATACGTTATATCGTAATGCTACATAACGTTATACGTTATATCGTAATGCTACATAACGTTATACGTTATATCGTAACGCTACATAACGTTATACGCTATATCTTTCTGCTACATAACGTTATACATTATATCGTAATGCTGCATAACGTAATACGATATAACGTAATACTACTTAACGTTATACATTATATCGTAATGCTGCATAACGTAATACGATATAACGTAATACTACATAACGTTATACGTTATATCGTAATACAACATAACGCTATACGTTATATCGTAATGCTACATAACGTTATACGTTATATCGTAATGCTACATAACGTTATACGTTATATCGTAATGCTACATAACGTTATACGTTATATCTTTCTGCTACATAACGTTATACGTTAGATCGTAATGCTACATAACGTTATACGTTATATCTTACTGCTACATAAGGTTATACGTTATATCGTATTGCTACATAACGTTATACGTTACATCGTAATGCTACATAACGTTATACGTTATATCTTTCTGCTACATAACGTTATACGTTATATTGTAATGCTACATGACGTTATACGATATAACGTAATACTACATAACGTTATTCGTTATAACTTAATACTACATAACGTTATACGTTATATTGTAATGCTACATAGCGTAATACGTTATATCATAATGCTACATAACGCTATACAATATAACGTAATACTACATAACGTTATACGTTATAACGTAATACTATATAACGTTATACGTTATATTGTAATGCTACATAACGTTGTACGTTATATCGTAATGCTACATAACGTTATACGTTATTTCGTAATGCTACATAACGATATACGTTATATCGTAATGCTACATAACGTTATACGTTATATCGTAATGCTACATAACGTTATTCGTTATATCGTAATGCTACATAACGTTATACGTTATAACGTATTACCATATAACGTTATACGTTACATCGTAATGCTTCATAACGTTATACCTCATATCGTAATGCTACATAACGTTATACGTTGTATCGTAATGCTACATAACGTTATACGTTATATCGTAATGCTACATAACGTTATACGTTATAACTTTCTGCTACATAACGTTATACGTTATACCATAATGCTACATAACGTTATACGATATAACGTAATACTACATAACGTTATACGTTATATCATAATGCTACATAACGTTATACGATATAACGTAATACTACATAACGTTATACGTTATAACGTAATACTATATAACGTTATACGTTATATCGTAATGCTACATAACGTTATACGTTATATCGTAATGCTACATAACGTTATACGTTATATCTTTCTGCTACATAACGTTATACGTTATATCGTAATGCTATATGACGTTATACGATATAACGTAATACTACATAACGTTATACGTCATAACTTAATACTACATAACGTTATACGTTATATTGTAATGCTACATAACGTTGTACGTTATATCGTAATGCTACATAACGTTATACGTTATATCGTAATGCTACATAACGTTATACTTTATATCGTAATGCTACATGACGTTATACGTTATATCGTAATGCTACATAACGTTATACGTTATATCGTAATGCTACATGACGTTATACGTTATATCGTAATGCTACATAACGTTATACGTTATATCGTAATGCTACATAACGTTATACGTTATAACGTATTACCATATAACGTTATACGTTACATCGTAATGCTACATATCGTTATACGTCATATCGTAACGCTACATAACGTTATACGTTGTATCGTAATGCTACATAACGTTATACGTTATATGGTACTGCTACATAACGTTATACGTTATAACGTAATACTATATAAAGTTATACGTTATATCGTAATGCTACATAACGTTATACGTTATATCGTAATGCTACATAACGTTATACGTCATATCGTAACGCTACATAACGTTATACGTTATATCGTAACGCTACATAACGTTATACGTTATAACGTATTGCCATATAACGTTATACGTTATAGCGTAAAACTACATAACGTTATACGTTATATCGTTATGCTACATAACGTTATACGTTATATCGTAAAGCTACATAACGTTATAGGTTATATCGTTATGCTGCATAACGTTATACGATATAACGTAATACTACATAACGTTATACGTTATAACGTAATACTATATAACGTTATACGTTATATCATAATGCTACATAACGTTATACGATATAACGTAATACTACATAACGTTATACGTTATAACGTAATACTATATAACGTTATACGTTATATCGTAATGCTACATAACGTTATACGTTATAACGTAATACTATATAACGTTATACGTTATATCGTAATGCTACATAACGTTATACGTTATATCGTAATGCTACATAACGTTATACGTTATATTTTTCTGCTATATAACGTTATACGTTATATCGAAATGCTATATGACGTTATACGTTATATCGTAATGCTACATAACGTTATACGTTATATCGTAATGCTACATAACGTTATACGTTGTATCGTAATGCTACATGACGTTATACGATATAACGTAATGCTACATAACGTTATACGTTATATCGTAATGCTACATAACGTTATACGTTATATCGTAATGCTACATGACGTTATACGTTATATCGTAATGCTACATAACGTTATACGTTATATCGTAATGCTACATAACGTTATACGTTATAACGTATTTCCATATAACGTTATACGTTACATCGTAATGCTACATAACGTTATACGTCATATCGTAATGCTACATAACGTTATACGTTGTATCGTAATGCTACATAACGTTATACGTTATATCGTAATGCTACATAACGTTATACGTTATATCGTAATGCTACATGACGTTATACGTTATATCGTAATGCTACATAACGTTATACGTTATATCGTAATGCTACATAACGTTATACGTTACATCGTAATGCTACATAACGTTATACCTTATATCTTACTGCTACATAACGTTATAGGTTATATCGTAATGCTACATAACGTTATACGTTACAACGTAATACCATATAGCGTTATACGTTACACCGTAATGCTACATAACGTTATACGTTATATCGTAATGCTACATAACGTTATACGATTTAACGTAATACTACATAACGTTATACGTTATAACATAATACTACATAACGTTATACGTTATATCTTTCTGCTACATAACGTTATACGTTATATCATAATGCTACATAACGTTATACGATATAACGTAATACTACATAACGTTATACGTTACAACGTAATACTACATAACGTTATACGTTATATTGTAATGCTACATAACGTTGTACGTTATATCGTAATGCTACATAAGGTTATACGTTATATCGTAATGCTACATAACGTTATACGTTATATTGTAATGCTACATAACGTTGTACGTTATATCTTTCTGCTACATAACGTTATACGTTATATCGTAATGCCACATAACGTTATACGATATAACGTAATACTACATAACGTTATACGTTATAACGTAATACTACATAACGTTATACGTTATATTGTAATGCTACATAACGTTGTACGTTATATCGTAATGCTACATAACGTTATACGTTATATCGTAATGCTACATAACGTTATACGTTATAACGTAATACTACATAACGCTATACGTTATATTGTAATGCTACATAACGTTATACGATATAACGTAATACTACATAACGTTATACGTTATATCGTACTGCTACATAACGTTATACGTTATATCGTAATGCTACATATAATTATACGTTATATCTTTCTGCTACATAACGTTATACGTTATATCGTAATGCCACATAACGTTATACGATATAACGTAATACTACATAACGTTATACGTTATAACGTAATACTACATAACGTTATACGTTATATTGTAATGCTACATAACGTTGTACGTTATATCGTAATGCTACATAACGTTATACGTTATAACTTTCTGCTACATAACGTTATACGTTATAACTTTCTGCTACATAACGTTATACGTTATACCATAATGCTACATAACGTTATACGATATAACGTAATACTACATAACGTTATACGTTATATCATAATGCTACATAACGTTATACGATATAACGTAATACTACATAACGTTATACGTTATAACGTAATACTATATAACGTTATACGTTATATCGTAATGCTACATAACGTTATACGTTATATCGTAATGCTACATAACGTTATACGTTATATCTTTCTGCTACATAACGTTATACGTTATATCGTAATGCTATATGACGTTATACGATATAACGTAATACTACATAACGTTATACGTCATAACTTAATACTACATAACGTTATACGTTATATTGTAATGCTACATAACGTTGTACGTTATATCGTAATGCTACATAACGTTATACGTTATATCGTAATGCTACATAACGTTATACTTTATATCGTAATGCTACATGACGTTATACGTTATATCGTAATGCTACATAACGTTATACGTTATATCGTAATGCTACATGACGTTATACGTTATATCGTAATGCTACATAACGTTATACGTTATATCGTAATGCTACATAACGTTATACGTTATAACGTATTACCATATAACGTTATACGTTACATCGTAATGCTACATAACGTTATACGTCATATCGTAACGCTACATAACGTTATACGTTGTATCGTAATGCTACATAACGTTATACGTTATATGGTACTGCTACATAACGTTATACGTTATAACGTAATACTATATAAAGTTATACGTTATATCGTAATGCTACATAACGTTATACGTTATATCGTAATGCTACATAACGTTATACGTCATATCGTAACG
The DNA here is from genome assembly GCA_936014575.1 of Bombus lapidarius. Lineage (NCBI taxonomy): Eukaryota > Metazoa > Arthropoda > Insecta > Hymenoptera > Apidae > Bombus > Bombus lapidarius. The sequence continues at coordinate 60,356 of CAKXZU010000105.1, read as the reverse complement.
CTACATAACGTTATACGTTATATCGTAACGCTACATAACGTTATACGTTATAACGTATTGCCATATAACGTTATACGTTATAGCGTAAAACTACATAACGTTATACGTTATATCGTTATGCTACATAACGTTATACGTTATATCGTAAAGCTACATAACGTTATAGGTTATATCGTTATGCTGCATAACGTTATACGATATAACGTAATACTACATAACGTTATACGTTATAACGTAATACTATATAACGTTATACGTTATATCATAATGCTACATAACGTTATACGATATAACGTAATACTACATAACGTTATACGTTATAACGTAATACTATATAACGTTATACGTTATATCGTAATGCTACATAACGTTATACGTTATAACGTAATACTATATAACGTTATACGTTATATCGTAATGCTACATAACGTTATACGTTATATCGTAATGCTACATAACGTTATACGTTATATTTTTCTGCTATATAACGTTATACGTTATATCGAAATGCTATATGACGTTATACGTTATATCGTAATGCTACATGACGTTATACGTTGTATCGTAATGCTACATGACGTTATACGATATAACGTAATGCTACATAACGTTATACGTTATATCGTAATGCTACATAACGTTATACGTTATATCGTAATGCTACATGACGTTATACGTTATATCGTAATGCTACATAACGTTATACGTTATATCGTAATGCTACATAACGTTATACGTTATAACGTATTTCCATATAACGTTATACGTTACATCGTAATGCTACATAACGTTATACGTCATATCGTAATGCTACATAACGTTATACGTTGTATCGTAATGCTACATAACGTTATACGTTATATCGTAATGCTACATAACGTTATACGTTATATCGTAATGCTACATGACGTTATACGTTATATCGTAATGCTACATAACGTTATACGTTATATCGTAATGCTACATAACGTTATACGTTACATCGTAATGCTACATAACGTTATACCTTATATCTTACTGCTACATAACGTTATAGGTTATATCGTAATGCTACATAACGTTATACGTTACAACGTAATACCATATAGCGTTATACGTTACACCGTAATGCTACATAACGTTATACGTTATATCGTAATGCTACATAACGTTATACGATTTAACGTAATACTACATAACGTTATACGTTATAACATAATACTACATAACGTTATACGTTATATCTTTCTGCTACATAACGTTATACGTTATATCATAATGCTACATAACGTTATACGATATAACGTAATACTACATAACGTTATACGTTACAACGTAATACTACATAACGTTATACGTTATATTGTAATGCTACATAACGTTGTACGTTATATCGTAATGCTACATAAGGTTATACGTTATATCGTAATGCTACATAACGTTATACGTTATATCGTAATGCTACATAACGTTATACGTTATATCTTTCTGCTACATAGCGTTATACGTTATATCGTAATGCTGCATGACGTTATACGATATAACGTAATACTACATAACGTTATACGTTATATCGTAATGCTACATAACGTTATACGTTATATCGTAATGCTACATAACGTTATACGTTACAACGTAATACCATATAGCGTTATACGTTACACCGTAATGCTACATAACGTTATACGTCATATCGGAATACTACATAACGTTATACGTTATATCGTAATGCTACATAACGTTATACGTTGTATCGTAATGCTACATAACGTTATACGTTATATCGTAATGCTACATAACGTTATACGATTTAACGTAATACTACATAACGTTATACGTTATAACATAATACTACATAACGTTATACGTTATATTGTAATGCTACATAACGTTGTACGTTATATCGTAATGCTACATAACGTTATACGTTATAACTTTCTGCTACATAATGTTATACGTTATATCATAATGCTACATAACGTTATACGATATAACGTAATACTACATAACGTTATACGTTATAACGTAATACTATATAACGTTATACGTTATATTGTAATGCTACATAACGTTGTACGTTATATCGTAATGCTACATAACGTTGTACGTTATATCGTAATGCTACATAACGTTGTACGTTATATCGTAATGCTACATAACGTTATACGTTATATCGTAATGCTACATAACGTTATACGTTATATCTTACTGCTACATAACGTTATACGTCATATCGTAATGCTACATAACGTTATACGTTATATCTTTCTGCTACATAACGTTATACGTTATATCTTCCTGCTACATAACGTTATACGTTATATCGTAATGCAACATAACGTTATACGATATAACGTGATACTACATAACGTTATACGTTATAACGTAATACTACATAACGTTATACGTTATATTGTAATGCTACATAACGTTGTACGATATATCGTAATGCTACATAACGTTATACGTTATATCGTAATGCTACATAACGTTATACGTTATATCGTAATGCTACATAACGTTATACGTTATATCGTAATGCTACATAACGTTATACGTTATATCTTTCTGCTACATAACGTTATACGTTATATCGTAATGCTACATAGCGTTATACGTTATATCGTAATGCTACATAACGTTACACGTTATAACGTATTACCACATCACGTTGTACGATATATCGTAATGCTACATAACGTTATACGTCATATCGTAATGCTACATAACGTTATACGTTATATCGTAATGCTACATAACGTCATACGTTATATCGTAATGCTACATAACGTTATACGTGATATCGTATTACTCTATAGCGTAATATATTATATCGTAATGCTACATAACGTTATACGTTATATCGTAATGCTACAAAACGTTATACGTTATATCGTACTGCTACATAACGTTATACGTTATATCGTAATGCTACATAACGTTATACGTTATATCTTTCTGCTACATAACGTTATACGTTATATCGTAAGGCTACATAACGTTATACGATATAACGTAATACTACATAACGTTATACGTTTTAACGTAATACTACATAACGTTATACGTTATATTGTAGTGCTACATAACGTAGTACGTTATATCGTAATGCTACATAAGGTTATACGTTATATCGTAATGCTACATAACGTTATACGTTATATCGTAATGCTACATAACGTTATACGTTATATCGTAATGCTACATAACGTTATACGTCATAACTTAATACTACATAACGTAATACGTTATATGGTAATGCTACATAACGTTGTACGTTATATCGTAATGCTACATAACGTTATACGTTATAACGTATTACCATATAACGTTATACGTTACATCGTAATGCTACATAACGTTATACGTTATATCTTTCTGCTACATAACGTTATACGTTATATCGTAATGCTACATAACGTTATACGTTATATCGTAATGCTACATAACGTCATACGTTATAACGTATTTCCATATAACGTTATACGTTACATCGTAATGCTACATAACGTTATACGTCATATCGTAATGCTACATAACGTTATACGTTGTATCGTAATGCTACATAACGTTATACGTTACATCGTAATGCTACATAACGTTATACCTTATATCTTACTGCTACATAACGTTATAGGTTATATCGTAATGCTACATAACGTTATACGTTACAACGTAATACCATATAGCGTTATACGTTACACCGTAATGCTACATAACGTTATACGTTATATCGTAATGCTACATAACGTTATACGATTTAACGCAATACTACATAACGTTATACGTTATAACATAATACTACATAACGTTATACGTTATATTGTAATGCTACATAACGTTGTACGTTATGTCGTAATGCTACATAACGTTATACGTTATAACTTTCTGCTACATAACGTTATACGTTATAACTTTCTGCTACATAACGTTATACGTTATACCATAATGCTACATAACGTTATACGATATAACGTAATACTACATAACGTTATACGTTATATTGTAATGCTACATAACGTTGTACGTTATATCGTAATGCTACATAACGTTATACGTTATATCGTAATGCTACATGACGTTATACGTCATAACTTAATACTACATAACGTTATACGTTATATTGTAATGCTACATAACGTTGTACGTTATATCGTAATGCTACATAACGTTATACGTTATATCGTAATGCTACATAACGTTATACGTTATATCGTAATGCTACATGACGTTATACGTTATATCGTAATGCTACATAACGTTATACGTTATATCGTAATGCTACATAACGTTAAACGTTATATCGTAATGCTACATAACGTTATACGCTATATCGTAATGCTACATAACGTTATACGTTATGTCGTACTGCTACATAACGTTATACGTTATATGGTAATGCTACATAACGTTATACGTGATATCGTAATACCCTATAGCGTAATATATTATATCATAATGCTACATAACGTTATACGTTATATCGTAATGCTACATAACGTTATACGTTATATCGTACTGCTACATAACGTTATACGTTACATCGTAATGCTACATAACGTTATACGTCATATCGTAACGCTACATAACGTTATACGTTGTATCGTAATGCTACATAACGTTATACGTCATATCGTAATGCTACATAACGTTATACGTTATATCGTAATGCTACATAACGTTATACGTCATATCGTAATGCTACATAACGTTATACGTTATATTGTAATGGTACATAACGTTGTACGTTATATCGTAATGCTACATAACGTTATACGTTATATCGTAATGCTACATAACGTTATACGTTATATCGTAATGCTACATGACGTTATACGTTATATCGTAATGCTACATAACGTTATACGTTATATCGTAATGCTACATGACGTTATACGTTATTTCGTAATGCTACATAACGTTATACGTTATATCGTAATGCTACATAACGTTATACGTTATAACGTATTACCATATAACGTTATACGTTACATCGTAATGCTACATAACGTTATACGTCATATCGTAACGCTACATAACGTTATACGTTGTATCGTAATGCTACATAACGTTATACGTCATATCGTAATGCTACATAACGTTATACGTTATATCGTAATGCTACATAACGTTATACGTCATATCGTAATGCTACATAACGTTATACGTTATATCGTAATGCTACATAACGTTATACGTCATATCGTAATGCTACATAACGTTATACGTTATATCTTTCTGCTACATAACGTTATACGTTATATCGTAATGCCACATAACGTTATACGTTATATCGTAATGCTACATAACTTTATACGTTATATCGTAACGCTACATAACGTTATACGCTATATCTTTCTGCTACATAACGTTATACATTATATCGTAATGCTGCATAACGTAATACGATATAACGTAATACTACATAACGTTATACGTTATATCGTAATACAACATAACGCTATACGTTATATCGTAATGCTACACAACGTTATACCTTATATCGTAATGCTACATAACGTTATACGTTACATCGTAATGCTACATAACGTTATACGTTATATCTAACTGGTACATAACGTTATACGTTATATCGTAATGCTACATAACGTTATACGTTATATCGTAATGCTACAAATCGTTATACGTTATAACGTATTACCATATAACGTTATACGTTATATCGTAATGCTACATAACGTTATACGTTATATCGTAATGCTACATAACGTTATACGTCATATCGTAATGCTACATATCGTTATACGTTATATCGTAATGCTACATAACGTTATACGCTATATCGTAATGCTACATAACGTTATACGTTATGTCGTACTGCTACATAACGTTATACGTTATATGGTAATGCTACATAACGTTATACGTGATATCGTATTACCCTATAGCGTAATATATTATATGGTAATGCTACATAACGTTATACGTTATATCGTAATGCTACATAACGTTATACGTTATATTGTAATTCTACATAACGTTGTACGTTATATCGTAATGCTACATAACGTTATACGTTATATCGTAATGCTACATAACGTTATACGTTATATCGTAATGCTACATGACGTTATACGTTATATCGTAATGCTACATAACGTTATACGTTATATCGTAATGCTACATAACTTTATACGTTATATCGTAATGCTACATAACGTTATACGATATAACGTGATACTACATAACGTTATACGTTATATTGTAATGCTACATAACGTTGTACGTTATATCGTAATGCTACATAACGTTATACGTTATATCGTAATGCTACATAACGTTATACGTTATATCGTAATGCTACATGACGTTATACGTTATATCGTAATGCTACATAACGTTATACGTTATATCGTAATGCTACATAACGTTATACGTTATATCGTAATGCTACATAACGTTATACGTTATATCGTAATGCTACATAACGTTATACGATATAACGTGATACTACATAACGTTATACGTTATATTGTAATGCTACATAACGTTGAACGTTATATCGTAATGCTACATAACGTTATACGTTATATCGTAATGCTACATAACGTTATACGTGATATCGTATTACCCTATAGCGTAATATATTATATGGTAATGCTACATAACGTTATACGTTATATCGTAATGCTACATAACGTTATACGTTATATTGTAATGCTACATGACGTTATACGTTATATCGTAATGCTACATAACGTTATACGTTATATCGTAATGCTACATAACGTTATACGTTATATCGTAATGCCACATAACGTTATACGATATAACGTGATACTACATAACGTTATACGTTATATTGTAATGCTACATAACGTTGTACGTTATATCGTAATGCTACATAACGTTATACGTTATATCGTAATGCTACATAACGTTATACGTTATATCGTAATGCTACATGGCGTTATACGTTATATCGTAATGCTACATAACGTTATACGTTATATCGTAATGCTACATAACGTTATACGTTATAACGTATTACCACATCACGTTATACGTTATATCGTAATGCTACATAACGTTATACGACATATCGTAATGCTACATAACGTTATACGTTATATCTTTCTGCTACATAACGTTATACGTTATATCGTAATGCTACATAACGTTATACGTTATATCGTAATGCTACATAACGTTATACGTTATATCGTAACGCTACATAACGTTATACGCTATATCTTTCTGCTACATAACGTTATACATTATATCGTAATGCTGCATAACGTAATACGATATAACGTAATACTACTTAACGTTATACATTATATCGTAATGCTGCATAACGTAATACGATATAACGTAATACTACATAACGTTATACGTTATATCGTAATACAACATAACGCTATACGTTATATCGTAATGCTACATAACGTTATACGTTATATCGTAATGCTACATAACGTTATACGTTATATCGTAATGCTACATAACGTTATACGTTATATCTTTCTGCTACATAACGTTATACGTTAGATCGTAATGCTACATAACGTTATACGTTATATCTTACTGCTACATAAGGTTATACGTTATATCGTATTGCTACATAACGTTATACGTTACATCGTAATGCTACATAACGTTATACGTTATATCTTTCTGCTACATAACGTTATACGTTATATTGTAATGCTACATGACGTTATACGATATAACGTAATACTACATAACGTTATTCGTTATAACTTAATACTACATAACGTTATACGTTATATTGTAATGCTACATAGCGTAATACGTTATATCATAATGCTACATAACGCTATACAATATAACGTAATACTACATAACGTTATACGTTATAACGTAATACTATATAACGTTATACGTTATATTGTAATGCTACATAACGTTGTACGTTATATCGTAATGCTACATAACGTTATACGTTATTTCGTAATGCTACATAACGATATACGTTATATCGTAATGCTACATAACGTTATACGTTATATCGTAATGCTACATAACGTTATTCGTTATATCGTAATGCTACATAACGTTATACGTTATAACGTATTACCATATAACGTTATACGTTACATCGTAATGCTTCATAACGTTATACCTCATATCGTAATGCTACATAACGTTATACGTTGTATCGTAATGCTACATAACGTTATACGTTATATCGTAATGCTACATATCGTTATACGTTATATCGTAATGCTACATAACGTTATACGCTATATCGTAATGCTACATAACGTTATACGTTATGTCGTACTGCTACATAACGTTATACGTTATATGGTAATGCTACATAACGTTATACGTGATATCGTATTACCCTATAGCGTAATATATTATATCGTAATGCTACATGACGTTATACGTTATATCGTAATGCTACATAACGTTATACGTTATATCGTAATGCTACATAACGTTATACGTTATATCGTAATGCTACATAACGTTATACGATATAACGTGATACTACATAAAGTTATACGTTATATTGTAATGCTACATAACGTTGTACGTTATATCGTAATGCTACATAACGTTATACGCTATATCTTTCTGCTACATAACGTTATACATTATATCGTAATGCTGCATAACGTAATACGATATAACGTAATACTACATAACGTTATACGTTATATCGTAATACAACATAACGCTATACGTTATATCGTAATGCTACACAACGTTATACCTTATATCGTAATGCTACATAACGTTATACGTTACATCGTAATGCTACATAACGTTATACGTTATATCTAACTGGTACATAACGTTAAACGTTATATCGTAATGCTACATAACGTTATACGTTATATCGTAATGCTACATAACGTTATACGTTATATCGTAATGCTACAAATCGTTATACGTTATAACGTATTACCATATAACGTTATACGTTATATCGTAATGCTACATAACGTTATACGTTATATCGTAATGCTACATAACGTTATACGTCATATCGTAATGCTACATATCGTTATACGTTATATCGTAATGCTACATAACGTTATACGCTATATCGTAATGCTACATAACGTTATACGTTATGTCGTACTGCTACATAACGTTATACGTTATATGGTAATGCTACATAACGTTATACGTGATATCGTATTACCCTATAGCGTAATATATTATATCGTAATGCTACATAACATTATACGTTATATCGTAATGCTACATAACGTTATACGTTATATCGTAATGCTACACAACGTTATACGCTATATCGTAATGCTACATAACGTTATACGTTATGTCGTACTGCTACATAACGTTATACGTTATATGGTAATGCTACATAACGTTATACGTGATATCGTATTACCCTATAGCGTAATATATTATATCGTAATGCTACATAACATTATACGTTATATCGTAATGCTACATAACGTTATGCGTTATATCGTAATGCTACACAACGTTATACGTTATATCGTAATGCTACATAACGTTTTACGTTATGTCGTAATGCCACACAATGTTATACGTTATACCGTATTGCCATATAACGTTATACGTTATATCGTAATGCTACATATCGTTACACGTTATATCGTTATGCAACATAACGTTATACGTTACATCGTAATGCTACATAACGTTATACGTAATAATGTAATGCTTCATTACGTTATACGTTATATCGTAATGCTACATAACGTTACACGTTATATCGTTATGCTACAAAACGTTATACGTTATATCGCAATGCTACATAACGTTATGCGTTATATCCTAATGCTACATAACGTTATACGTTATGTCGTAATGCTACATAACGTTATACGTTATATCGTAATGCTACATGACGGTATACGTTATATCGTAATGCTACATAACGTTATACGTTATATCCTAATGCTACATAACGTTGTACATCATATCGTAATGCTACATAACGTTATACGTTATATCGTAATGCTACATAACGTTATACGTTATGTCGTAATGCTACATAACGTTATACGTTATGTCGTAATGCTACATAACGTTATACGTTATGTCGTAATGCTACATAACGTTATACGTTATGTCGTAATGCTACATAACGTTATACGCTATATCGTACTGCTACATAACGTTATACGTTACATCGTAATGCTACATAACGTTATACGTTATATCGTAATGCTGCATAACGTTATACGTTACATAGTAATGCTACATAACGTTATACGTTATATCGTAATGCTACGTAACGATATACGTTATAACGTATTACCATAAAACTTTATACGTTATATCGCAATGCCACATAACGTTATACGTTATATCGCAATGCTACATAACGTTATAGGTTATATCGCAATGCTACATAACGTTATACGTTATATCGCAATGCTACATAACGTTATACGTTATAACGTATTACCATATAACGTTATACATTACATCCTAATGCTACATAACGTTATACGTTATATCGTAATGCTACATAACGTTATACGTTATATCGTAATGCTACACAACGTTATACGTTATATCGTAATGCTAAATAACGTTTTACGTTATATCGTAATGCCACACAATGTTATACGTTATAACGTATTACCATTTAACGTTATACTTTATATCGTAATGCTACATATCGTTACACGTTATATCGTTATGCTACATAACGTTATACATTACATCGTAATGCTACATAACGATATACCTTATATCGTATTGCTACATAACGTTATACGTTATATCGTAATGCTACATAACGTTATACGCTATATCGTAATGCTACATAACGTTATACGTTATAACGTAATGCTACATTACGTTGTACGTTATATCGCAATGCTACATAACGTTATACGTTATATCGTAATGCTACATAACGTTATACGTCATAATGTAATGCTTCATTACGTTATACGTTATATCGCAATGCTACATAACGTTACACGTTATATCGTTATGCTACAAAACGTTATACGTTATATCGTAATGCTACAAAACGTTATGCTTTATATCCTAATGCAACATAACGTTACACGTTATGTCGTAATGCTACATAACGTTATACGTTATATCGTAATGCTACATGACGTTATACGTTATATCGTAATGCTACACAACGTTATACGTTATGTCGTACTGCTACGTAACGTTATATGATATATGGTAATTCTACATAACGTTATACGTTATAACGTATTACCATATAACGTTATACGTTATATCGCAATGCTACATAACGTTATACGTTATAACGTATTACCATATAACGTTATACATTACATCGTAATGCTACATAACGTTATACGTTATATCCTAATGCTACATAACGTTGTACATCATATCGTAATGCTACATAACGTTATACGCTATATCGTACTGCTACATAACGTTATACGTTACATCGTAATGCTACATAACGTTATACGTTATATCGTAATGCTGCATAACGTTATACGTTACATAGTAATGCTACATAACGTTATACGTTATATCCTAATGCTACATAACGTTGTACATCATATCGTAATGCTACATAACGTTATACGCTATATCGTACTGCTACATAACGTTATACGTTACATCGTAATGCTACATAACGTTATACGTTATATCGTAATGCTGCATAACGTTATACGTTACATAGTAATGCTACACAACGTTATACGTTATGTCGTACTGCTACGTAACGTTATATGATATATGGTAATTCTACATAACGTTATACGTTATAACGTATTACCATATAACGTTATACGTTATATCGTAATGCTACATAACGTTATACGTTATATCCTAATGCTACATAACGTTGTACATCATATCGTAATGCTACATAACGTTATACGCTATATCGTACTGCTACATAACGTTATACGTTACATCGTAATGCTACATAACGTTATACGTTATATCGTAATGCTGCATAACGTTATACGTTACATAGTAATGCTACATAACGTTATACGTTATGTCGTAATGCTACATAACGTTATACGTTATGTCGTAATGCTACATAACGTTATACGTTATATCGTAATGCTACATAACGTTATACGCTATATCGTACTGCTACATAACGTTATACGTTACATCGCAATGCTACATAACGCTATACGTTATATCGCAATGCTACATAACGTTATACGTTATATCGCAATGCTACATAACGTTATACGTTATATCGCAATGCTAAATAACGTTATACGTTATAACGTATTACCATATAACGTTATACATTACATCCTAATGCTACATAACGTTATACGTTATATCGTAATGCTACATAACGTTATACGTTATATCGTAATGCTACACAACGTTATACGTTATATCGTAATGCTACATAACGTTTTACGTTATATCGTAATGCCACACAATGTTATACGTTATATCGTATTACCATATAACGTTATACTTTATATCGTAATGCTACATATCGTTACACGTTATATCGTTATGCTACATAACGTTATACGTTACATCGTAATGCTACATAACGATATACCTTATATCGTATTGCTACATAACGTTATACGTTATATCGTAATGCTACATAACGTTATACGTTATATCGTAATGCTACATAACGTTATACGTTATAACGTAATGCTACATTACGTTGTACGTTATATCGCAATGCTACATAACGTTATACGTTATATCGCAATGCTACATAACGTTATACGTTATAACGTATTACCATATAACGTTATACATTACATCCTAATGCTACATAACGTTATACGTTATATCGTAATGCTACATAACGTTATACGTTATATCGTAATGCTACACAACGTTATACGTTATATCGTAATGCTAAATAACGTTTTACGTTATATCGTAATGCCACACAATGTTATACGTTATAACGTATTACCATATAACGTTATACTTTATATCGTAATGCTACATATCGTTACACGTTATATCGTTATGCTACATAACGTTATACGTTACATCGTAATGCTACATAACGATATACCTTATATCGTATTGCTACATAACGTTATACGTTATATCGTAATGCTACATAACGTTATACGCTATATCGTAATGCTACATAACGTTATACGTTATAACGTAATGCTACATTACGTTGTACGTTATATCGCAATGCTACATAACGTTATACGTTATATCGTAATGCTACATAACGTTATACGTCATAATGTAATGCTTCATTACGTTATACGTTATATCGCAATGCTACATAACGTTACACGTTATATCGTTATGCTACAAAACGTTATACGTTATATCGTAATGCTACAAAACGTTATGCTTTATATCCTAATGCTACATAACGTTATACGTTATGTCGTAATGCTACATAACGTTATACGTTATATCGTAATGCTACATGACGTTATACGTTATATCGTAATGCTACACAACGTTATACGTTATGTCGTACTGCTACGTAACGTTATATGTTATATGGTAATTCTACATAACGTTATACGTTATAACGTATTACCATATAACGTTATACGTTATTTCGCAATGCTACATAACGTTATACGTTATAACGTATTACCATATAACGTTATACATTACATCGTAATGCTACATAACGTTATACGTAATATCGTAATGCTACATAACGTTATACGTTATATCGTAATGCTACACAACATTATACGTTATATCGTAATGCTACATAACGTTTTACGTTATATCGTAATGCTACATAACGTTATACGTTACATCGTAATGCTACATAACGTTATACGTTATATGGTAATGCTACATAACGTTATACGTTATATGGTAATGCTACATAACGTTATACGTTATAACGTATTACCATATAACGTTATACGTTACATCGTAATGCTACATAACGTTATACGTTATATCGTAATGCTACATAACGTTATACGTTATGTCGTAATGCTACATAACGTTATACGTTATGTCGTAATGCTACATAACGTTATACGCTATATCGTACTGCTACATAACGTTATACGTTACATCGCAATGCTACATAACGTTATACGTTATGTCGTAATGCTAAATAACGTTATACGTTATGTCGTAATGCTACATAACGTTATACGTTATATCGTAATGCTACATAACGTTATACGCTATATCGTAATGCTACATAACGTTATACGTTATGTCGTAATGCTACATAACGTTATACGTTATGTCGTAATGCTACATAACGTTATACGCTATATCGTACTGCTACATAACGTTATACGTTACATCGCAATGCTACATAACGTTTTACGTTATATCGTAATGCCACACAATGTTATACGTTATAACGTATTACCATATAACGTTATACTTTATATCGTAATGCTACATATCGTTACACGTTATATCGTTATGCTACATAACGTTATACGTTACATCGTAATGCTACATAACGATATACCTTATATCGTATTGCTACATAACGTTATACGTTATATCGTAATGCTACATAACGTTATACGTTATATCGTAATGCTACATAACGTTATACGTTATAACGTAATGCTACATTACGTTGTACGTTATATCGCAATGCTACATAACGTTACACGTTATATCGTTATGCTACAAAACGTTATACGTTATATCGTAATGCTACAAAACGTTATGCTTTATATCCTAATGCTACATAACGTTATACGTTATGTCGTAATGCTACATAACGTTATACGTTATATCGTAATGCTACATGACGTTATACGTTATATCGTAATGCTACACAACGTTATACGTTATATCGTACAGCTACGTAACGTTATACGTTATATGGTAATTCTACATAACGTTATACGTTATAACGTATTACCATATAACGTTATACGTTATAACGTATTACCATATAACGTTATACGTTATAACGTAATGCTACATAACGTTATACGTTATATCCAAATGCTACATAACGTAATACGCTGTATCGTAATGCTACATAACGTTATACGTTATATCGTAATGCTACATAACGTTATACATCATATCGTAATGCTACATAACGTTATACGTTATATCGTAATGCTACATAACGTTATACGTTATGTCGTAATGCTACAAAACGTTATACGTTACATGGTAATGCTACATAACGATATATCTTATATCGTATTGCTACATAACGTTATGCGTTATGTCCTAATGCTACATAACGTTATACGTTATATCGTAATGCTACATAACGTTATACGTTATATCGTAATGCTACATGACGTTATACGTTATATCGTAATGCTACATAACGTTATACGTTATATCCTAATGCTACATAACGTTATACGCTGTATCGTAATGCTACATAACGTTATACGTTGTATCGTAATGCTACATAACGTTATACGTTATATCGTAATGCTACATAACGTTGTACGTTATAACGTATTACCATATAACGTTATACGTTACATCGTAATGCTACATAACGTTATACATCATATCGTAATGCTACATAACGTTATACGTTATATCGTAATGCTACATAACGTTATACGTTATGTCGTAATGCTACATAACGTTATACGTTACATCGTAATGCTACATAACGATATACCTTATATCGTATTGCTACATAACGTTATGCGTTATGTTCTAATGCTACATAACGTTATACGTTATATCGTAATGCTACATAACGTTATACGTTATATCGTAATGCTACATAACGTTATGCGTTATATCCTAATGCTACATAACGTTATACGTTATGTCGTAATGCTACATAACGTTATACGTTATATCGTAATGCTACATGACGTTATACGTTATATCGTAATGCTACATAACGTTATGCGTTATATCCTAATGCTACATAACGTTATACGTTATGTCGTAATGCTACATAACGTTATACGTTATATCGTAATGCTACATGACGTTATACGTTATGTCGTAATGCTACATAACGTTATACGTTACATCGTAATGCTACATAACGATATACCTTATATCGTATTGCTACATAACGTTATGCGTTATGTCCTAATGCTACATAACGTTATACGCTGTATCGTAATGCTACATAACGTTATACGTTATATCGTAATGCTACATAACGTTATACGTTATATCGTAATGCTACATAACGTTGTACGTTATAACGTATTACCATATAACGTTATACGTTACATCGTAATGCTACATAACGTTATACATCATATCGTAATGCTACATAACGATATACGTTATATCGTAATGCTACATAACGTTATACGTTATGTCGTAATGCTACATAACGTTATACGTTACATCGTAATGCCACATAACGATATACCGTATATCGTGTTGCTACATAACGTTATGCGTTATGTCCTAATGCTACATAACGTTATACGTTATATCGTAATGCTACATAACGTTATACGTTATATCCAAATGCTACATAACGTTATACGCTGTATCGTAATGCTACATAACGTTATACGTTATATCGTAATGCTACATAACGTTATACATCATATCGTAATGCTACATAACGTTATACGTTATATCGTAATGCTACATAACGTTATGCGTTTTATCCTAATGCTACATAACGTTATACGTTATGTCGTAATGCTACATAACGTTATACGTTATATCGTAATGCTACATGACGTTATACGTTATATCATAACGCTACATAACGTTATACGTTATATCCTAATGCTACATAACGTTATACGCTGTATCGTAATGCTACATAACGTTATACGCTATATCGTACTGCTACATAACGTTATACGTTACATCGTAATGCTACACGACGTTATACGTTATAACGTAATGCTACATTACGTTGTACGTTATATCGCAATTCTACATAACGTTATACGTTATATCGTAATGCTACATAACGTTATACGTCATAATGTAATGCTTCATTACGTTATACGTTATATCGTAATGCTACATAACGTTACACGTTATATCGTTATGCTACAAAACGTTATACGTTATATCGTGATGCTACATAACGTTATGCGTTATATCCTAATGCTACATAACGTTATACGTTATGTCGTAATGCTACATAACGTTATACGTTATATCGTAATGCTACATGACGTTATACGTTATATCGTAATGCTACATAACGTTATACGTTATATCCTAATGCTGCATAACGTTATACGCTGTATCGTAATGCTACATAACGTTATGCGTTATATCGTAATGCTACATAACGTTATACCTTATATCGTAAAGCTACATAACGTTGTACGTTATAACGTATTACCATATAACGTTATTCGTTACATTGTAATGCTACATAACGTTATACGCTGTATCGTAATGCTACATAACGTTATACGTTATATCGTAATGCTACATAACGTTATGCGTTATATCGTAATGCTACATAACGTTATACCTTATATCGTAAAGCTACATAACGTTGTACGTTATAACGTATTACCATATAACGTTATTCGTTACATTGTAATGCTACATAACGTTATACGTTATATCCTAATGCTGCATAACGTTATACGCTATATCGTACTGCTACATAACGTTATACGTTACATCGTAATGCTACACGACGTTATACGTTATAACGTAATGCTACATAACGTTATACGTTATGTCGTAATGCTACATAACGTTATACGTTACATCGTAATGCTACATAACGATATACCTTATATCGTATTGCTACATAACGTTATGCGTTATGTCCTAATGCTACATAACGTTATACGTTATATCGTAATGCTACATAACGTTATACGTTATATCGTAATGCTACATAACGTTATGCGTTATATCCTAATGCTACATAACGTTATACGTTATGTCGTAATGCTACATAACGTTATACGTTATATCGTAATGCTACATGACGTTATACGTTATATCGTAATGCTACATAACGTTATGCGTTATATCCTAATGCTACATAACGTTATACGTTATGTCGTAATGCTACATAACGTTATACGTTATATCGTAATGCTACATGACGTTATACGTTATGTCGTAATGCTACATAACGTTATACGTTACATCGTAATGCTACATAACGATATACCTTATATCGTATTGCTACATAACGTTATGCGTTATGTCCTAATGCTACATAACGTTATACGCTGTATCGTAATGCTACATAACGTTATACGTTATATCGTAATGCTACATAACGTTATACGTTATATCGTAATGCTACATAACGTTGTACGTTATAACGTATTACCATATAACGTTATACGTTACATCGTAATGCTACATAACGTTATACATCATATCGTAATGCTACATAACGTTATACGTTATATCGTAATGCTACATAACGTTATACGTTATGCCGTAATGCTACATAACGTTATACGTTACATCGTAATGCTACATAACGATATACCTTATATCGTATCGCTACATAACGTTATGCGTTATGTCCTAATGCTACATAACGTTATACGTTATATCGTAATGCTACATAACGTTATACGTTATATCCAAATGCTACATAACGTTATACGCTGTATCGTAATGCTACATAACGTTATACGTTATATCGTAATGCTACATAACGTTATACATCATATCGTAATGCTACATAACGTTATACGTTATATCGTAATGCTACATAACGTTATGCGTTTTATCCTAATGCTACATAACGTTATACGTTATGTCGTAATGCTACATAACGTTATACGTTATATCGTAATGCTACATGACGTTATACGTTATATCATAATGCTACATAACGTTATACGTTATATCCTAATGCTACATAACGTTATACGCTGTATCGTAATGCTACATAACGTTATACGCTATATCGTATTGCTACATAACGTTATACGTTACATCGTAATGCTACACGACGTTATACGTTATGTCCTAATGCTACATAACGTTATACGTTATATCGTAATGCTACATAACGTTATACGTTATATCGTAATGCTACATAACGTTATGCGTTATATCCTAATGCTACATAACGTTGTACGTTATAACGTATTACCATATAACGTTATACGTTACATCGTAATGCTACATAACGTTATACATCATATCGTAATGCTACATAACGTTATACGTTATATCGTAATGCTACATAACGTTATACGTTATGTCGTAATGCTACATAACGTTATACGTTACATCGTAATGCTACATAACGATATACCTTATATCGTATCGCTACATAACGTTATGCGTTATGTCCTAATGCTACATAACGTTATACGTTATATCGTAATGCTACATAACGTTATACGTTATATCCAAATGCTACATAACGTTATACGCTGTATCGTAATGCTACATAACGTTATACGTTATATCGTAATGCTACATAACGTTATACATCATATCGTAATGCTTCATAACGTTATACGTTATATCGTAATGCTATATAACGTTATGCGTTTTATCCTAATGCTACATAACGTTATACGTTATGTCGTAATGCTACATAACGTTATACGTTATATCGTAATGCTACATGACGTTATACGTTATATCATAATGCTACATAACGTTATACGTTATATCCTAATGCTACATAACGTTATACGCTGTATCGTAATGCTACATAACGTTATACGCTATATCGTATTGCTACATAACGTTATACGTTACATCGTAATGCTACACGACGTTATACGTTATAACGTAATGCTACATTACGTTGTACGTTATATCGCAATGCTACATTACGTTGTACGTTATATCGCAATGCTACATAACGTTATACGTTATATCGTAATGCTACATAACGTTATACGTCATAATGTAATGCTTCATTACGTTATACGTTATATCGTAATGCTACATAACGTTACACGTCATATCGTTATGCTACAAAACGTTATACGTTATATCGTGATGCTACATAACGTTATGCGTTATATCCTAATGCTACATAACGTTATACGTTATGTCGTAATGCTACATAACGTTATACGTTATAACGTAATGCTACATAACGTTATACGTTATATCGTAATGCTACATAACGTTATACGTTATATCGTAATGCTACATAACGTTGTACGTTATAACGTATTACCATATAACGTTATACGTTATATCGTAATGCTACATAACGTTACACGTCATATCGTTATGCTACAAAACGTTATACGTTATATCGTGATGCTACATAACGTTATGCGTTATATCCTAATGCTACATAACGTTATACGTTATGTCGTAATGCTACATAACGTTATACGTTATATCGTAATGCTACATGACGTTATACGTTATATCGTAATGCTACATAACGTTATACGTTATATCCTAATGCTGCATAACGTTATACGCTGTATCGTAATGCTACATAACGTTATGCGTTATATCGTAATGCTACATAACGTTATACCTTATATCGTAAAGCTACATAACGTTGTACGTTATAACGTATTACCATATAACGTTATACGCTACATCGTAATGCTACATAACGTTATACATCATATCGTAATGCTACATAACGTTATACGTTATATCGTAATGCTACATAACTTTATACGTTATATCGTAAGGCTACATAACGTTATACGTTATATCGTAATGCTACATAACGTTATACGTTATATCGTAATGCTACATAACGTTATGCGTTATATCCTAATGCTACATAACGTTATACGTTATGTCGTAATGCTACATAACGTTATACGTTATATCGTAATGCTACATGACGTTATACGTTATATCGTAATGCTACATAACGTTATACGTTATACCCTAATGCTACATAACGTTATACGCTGTATCGTAATGTTACATAACGTTATACGTTATATCGTAATGCTACATAACGTTATACGTTATATCGTAATGCTACATAACGTTGTACGTTATAACGTATTACCATATAACGTTATACGTTACATCGTAATGCTACATAACGTTATACATCATATCGTAATGCTACATAACGTTATACGTTATATCGTAATGCTACATAACGTTATACGTTATGTCGTAATGCTACATAACGTTATACGTTACATCGTAATGCTACATAACGATATACCTTATATCGTATTGCTACATAACGTTATGCGTTATGTCCTAATGCTACATAACGTTATACGTTATATCGTAATGCTACATAACGTTATACGTTATATCGTAATGCTACATAACGTTATGCGTTATATCCTAATGCTACATAACGTTATACGTTATGTCGTAATGCTACATAACGTTATACGTTATATCGTAATGCTACATGACGTTATACGTTATATCGTAATGCTACATAACGTTATGCGTTATATCCTAATGCTACATAACGTTATACGTTATGTCGTAATGCTACATAACGTTATACGTTATATCGTAATGCTACATGACGTTATACGTTATGTTGTAATGCTACATAACGTTATACGTTACATCGTAATGCTACATAACGATATACCTTATATCGTATTGCTACATAACGTTATGCGTTATGTCCTAATGCTACATGACGTTATACGCTGTATCGTAATGCTACATAACGTTATACGTTATATCGTAATGCTACATAACGTTATACGTTATATCGTAATGCTACATAACTTTATACGCTATATCGTACTGCTACATAACGTTATACGTTACATCGTAATGCTACATAACGTTATACGTCATAATGTAATGCTTCATTACGTTATACGTTATATCGTAATGCTACATGACGTTATACGTTATATCGTAATGCTACATAACGTTATACGTTATATCCTAATGCTACATAACGTTATACGCTGTATCGTAATGCTACATAACGTTATACGTTATATCGTAATGCTACATAACGTTATACGTTATATCGTAATGCTACATAACGTTGTACGTTATAACGTATTACCATATAACGTTATACGTTACATCGTAATGCTACATAACGTTATACATCATATAGTAATGCTACATAACGTTATACGTTATATCGTAATGCTACATGACGTTATACGTTATATCGTAATGCTACATAACGTTATACGTTATATCCAAATGCTACATAACGTTATACGCTGTATCGTAATGCTACATAACGTTATACGTTATATCGTAATGCTACATAACGTTATACGTTATGTCGTAATGCTACATGACGTTATACGTTATATCGTAATGCTACATGACGTTATACGTTATATCGTAATGCTACATAACGTTATACGTTATATCCTAATGCTACATAACGTTATACGCTGTATCGTAATGCTACATAACGTTATACGTTATATCGTAATGCTACATAACGATATACGTTATATCGTAATGCTACATAACGTTGTACGTTATAACGTATTACCATATAACGTTATACGTTACATCGTAATGCTACATGACGTTATACGTTATATCGTAATGCTACATAACGTTATACGTTATATCCAAATGCTACATAACGTTATACGCTGTATCGTAATGCTACATAACGTTATACGTTACATCGTAATGCTACATGACGTTATACGTCATAATGTAATGCTACGTAACGTTATACGTTATGTCGTACTGCTACATAACGTTATACGTTATATCCTAATGCTACATAACGTTATACGCTGTATCGTAATGCTACATAACGTTATACGTTATATCGTAATGCTACATAACGTTATACGTTATGTCGTAATGCTACATAACGTTATACGTTATATCGTAATGCTACATAACGTTATACGTTATATCCTAATGCTACATAACGTTATACGCTGTATCGTAATGCTGCATAACATTATACGTTATATCGTAATGCTACATAACGTTGTACGTTATAACGTATTACCATATAACGTTATACGTTACATCGTAATGCTACATAACGTTATACATCATATCGTAATTCTACATAACGTTATACGTTATATCGTAATGCTACATAACGTTATGCGTTTTATCCTAATGCTACATAACGTTATACGTTATGTCGTAATGCTACATAACGTTATACGTTATATCGTAATGCTACATGACGTTATACGTTATATCGTAATGCTACATAACGTTATACGTTATATCCTAATGCTACATAACGTTATACGCTGTATCGTAATGCTACATAACGTTATACGTTATATCGTAATGCTACATAACGTTATGCGTTTTATCCTAATGCTACATAACGTTATACGTTATGTCGTAATGCTACATAACGTTATACGTTATATCGTAATGCTAAATGACGTTATACGTTATATCGTAATGCTACATGACGTTATACGTTATATCGTAATGCTACATAACGTTATGCGTTTTATCCTAATGCTACATAACGTTATACGTTATGTCGTAATGCTACATAACGTTATACGTTACATCGTAATGCTACATGACGTTATACGTCATAATGTAATGCTTCATTACGTTATACGTTATATCGTAATGCTACATAACGTTACACGTTATATCGTTATGCTACAAAACGTTATACGTTATATCGTAATGCTACATAACGTTATGCGTTTTATCCTAATGCTACATAACGTTATACGTTATGTCGTAATGCTACATAACGTTATACGTTATATCGTAATGCTACATAACGTTATACGTCATAATGTAATGCTTCATTACGTTATACGTTATATCGTAATGCTACATAACGTTATACGCTGTATCGTAATGCTACATAACGTTATACGCTATATCGTACTGCTACATAACGTTATACGTTACATCGTAATGCTACGTAACGTTATACGTTATATCCTAATGCTACATTACGTTATACGCTGTATCGTAATGCTACATAACGTTATACGTTATATCGTAATGCTACATAACGTTATACATCATATCGTAATGCTACATAACGTTATACGCTATATCGTACTGCTACATAACGTTATACGTTACATCGTAATGCTACATAACGTTATACGTTATATCGTAATGCTACATAACGTTATACGTTATATGGTAATGCTACATAACGTTATACGTAATAACGTATTACCATATAACGTTATACGTTACATCGTAATGCTACATAACGTTATACGTTATATCGTAATGCTACGTAACGTTATACGTTATGTCGTACTGCTACATAATGTTATACGTTATATGGTAATGCTACATAACGTTACACGTTATATCGTTATGCTACAAAACGTTATACGTTATATCGTAATGCTACATAACGTTATGCGTTATATCCTAATGCTACATAACGTTATACGTTATGTCGTAATGCTACATAACGTTATACGTTATATCGTAATGCTACATGACGTTATACGTTACATCGTAATGCTACATAACGTTATACGTTATATCCTAATGCTACATAACGTTATACGCTGTATCGTAATGCTACATAACGTTATACGTTATATCGTAATGCTACATAACGTTATACGTTATATCGTAATGCTACATAACGTTGTACGTTATAACGTATTACCATATAACGTTATACGTTACATTGTAATGCTACATAACGTTATACATCATATCGTAATGCTACATAACGTTATACATCATAGCGTAATGCTACATAACGTTATACGCTATATCGTACTGCTACATAACGTTATACGTTACATCGTAATGCTACATAACGTTATACGTTATATCGTAATGCTACATAACGTTATACGTTATATGGTAATGCTACATAACGTTATACGTAATAACGTATTACCATATAACGTTATACGTTACATCGTAATGCTACATAACGTTATACGTTATATCGTAATGCTACGTAACGTTATACGTTATGTCGTACTGCTACATAATGTTATACGTTATATGGTAATGCTACATAACGTTATACGTTACATCGTAATGCTACATAACGTTATACGTTATATCGTAATGCTACATAACGTTATACGTTATATGATAATGCTACATAACGTTATACGTAATAACGTATTACCATATAACGTTATACGTTACATCGTAATGCTACATAACGTTATACGTTATATCGTAATGCTATGTAACGTTATACGTTATGTCGTACTGCTACATAACGTTATACGTTATATGGTAATGCTACATAACGTTATACGTTATAACGTATTACCATATAAGGTTATACGTTACATCGTAATGCTACATAACATTATACGTTATATCGTAATGCTACATAACGTTGTACGTTATAACGTATTACCATATAACGTTATACGTTATGTCGTAATGCTACATAACGTTATACGTTACATCGTAATGCTACATGACGTTATACGTCATAATGTAATGCTTCATTACGTTATACGTTATATCGTAATGTTACATAACGTTACACGTTATATCGTCATGCTACAAAACGTTATACGTTATATCGTAATGCTACATAACGTTTTGCGTTTTATCCTAATGCTACATAACGTTATACGTTATGTCGTAATGCTACATAACGTTATACGTTATATCGTAATGCTACATGACGTTATACGTTATATCGTAATGCTACATAACGTTATACGTTATATCCTAATGCTACATAACGTTTTACGCTGTATCGTAATGCTACATAACGTTATACGCTATATCGTACTGCTACATAACGTTATACGTTACATCGTAATGCTACATAACGTTATACGTCATAATGTAATGCTTCATTACGTTATACGTTATATCGTAATGCTATATAACGTTATTCGCTGTATCGTAATGCTACATAACCTTATACGCTATATCGTACTGCTACATAACGTTATGCGTTTTATCCTAATGCTACATAACGTTATACGTTATATCCTAATGCTACATAACGTTATACGGTGTATCGTAATGCTACATAACGTTATACGCTATATCGTACTGCTACATAACGTTATACGTTACATCGTAATGCTACATGACGTTATACGTCATAATGTAATCCTTCATTACGTTGTACGTTATATCGTAATGCTACATAACGTTATGCGTTTTATCCTAATGCTACATAACGTTATACGTTATGTCGTAATGCTACATAACGTTATACGTTATATCGAAATGCTACATGACGTTATACGTTATATCGTAATGCTACATAACGTTATACGTTATATCCTAATGCTACATAACGTTATACGTTACATCGTAATGCTACATAACGTTATACGTTATATCGAAATGCTACATAACGTTATACGTTATATCGTAATGCTACATAACGTTGTACGTTATAACGTATTACCATATAACGTTATACGTTACATCGTAATGCTACATAACGTTATACATCATATCGTAATGCTACATAACGTTATACGCTATATCGTACTGCTACATAACGTTATACGTTACATCGTAATGCTACATGACGTTATACGTTATATCGTAATGCTACATAACGTTATACGTTATATGGTAATGCTACATAACGTTATAGGTAATAACGTATTACCATATAACGTTATACGTTACATCGTAATGCCACATAACGTTATACGTTATATCGTAATGCTACGTAACGTTATACGTTATGTCGTACTGCTACATAACGTTATACGTTATATGGTAATGCTACATAACGTTATACGTTATAACGTATTACCATATAAGGTTATACGTTACATTGTAATGCTACATAACGTTATACGTTATATCGTAATGCTACATAACGTTATACGTTATATCGTAATGCTACATAACGTTGTACGTTATAACGTATTACCATATAACGTTATACGTTACATCGTAATGCTACATAACGTTATACATCATATCGTAATGCTACATGACGTTATACGTTATATCGTAATGCTACACAACGTTATACGTTATATCGTAATGCTACATAACGTTATACGTTATATCGTAATGCTACATAACGTTGTACGTTATAACGAATTGCCATATTACGTTATACGTTACATCGTAATGCTACATAACGTTATACATCATATCGTAATGCTACATGACGTTATACGTTATATCGTAATGCTACATAACGTTATACGTTATATCCTAATGCTACATAACGTTATGCGTTATATACTAATGCTACATAACGTTATACGTTATGTCGTAATGCTACATAACGTTATACGTTATATCGTAATGCTACATGACGTTATACGTTATATCGTAATGCTACATAACGTTGTACGTTATAACGTATTACCATATAACGTTATACGTTACATCGTAATGCTACATAACGTTATACATCATACCGTAATGCTACATAACGTTATACGCTATATCGTACTGCTACATAACGTTATACGTTACATCGTAATGCTACATAACGTTATACGTTATATCGTAATGCTACATAACGGTATACGTTATATGGTAATGCTACATAACGTTATACGTAATAACGTATTACCATATAACGTTATACGTTACATCGTAATGCTACATAACGTTATACGTTATATCGTAATGCTACGTAACGTTATACGTTATGTCGTACTGCTACATAACGTTATACGTTATATGGTAATGCTACATAACGTTGTACGTTATAACGTATTACCATATAACGTTATACGTTACATCGTAATGCTACATAACGTTATACATCATACCGTAATGCTACATAACGTTATACGCTATATCGTACTGCTACATAACGTTATACGTTACATCGTAATGCTACATAACGTTATACGTTATATCGTAATGCTACATAACGGTATACGTTATATGGTAATGCTACATAACGTTATACGTAATAACGTATTACCATATAACGTTATACGTTACATCGTAATGCTACATAACGTTATACGTTATATCGTAATGCTGCATAACGGTATACGTTATATGGTAATGCTACATAACGTTATACGCTATATCGTACTGCTACATAACGTTATACGTTACATCGTAATGCTACATAACGTTATACGTTATATCGTAATGCTACATAACGTTACACGTTATATCGTTATGCTACAAAACGTTATACGTTATATCGTAATGCTACATAACGTTATGCGTTATATCCTAATGCTACATAACGTTATACGTTATGTCGTAATGCTACATAACGTTATACGTTATATCGTAATGCTACATGACGTTATACGTTACATCGTAATGCTACGTAACGTTATACGTTATATCCTAATGCTACATTACGTTATTCGCTGTATCGTAATGCTACATAACGTTATACGTTATATCGTAATGCTACATAACGTTATACGTTATATCGTAATGCTACATAACGTTGTACGTTATAACGTATTACCATATAACGTTATACGTTACATCGTAATGCTACATAACGTTATACATCATATCGTAATGCTACATAACGTTATACATCATATCGTAATGCTACATAACGTTATACGCTATATCGTACTGCTACATAACGTTATACGTTACATCGTAATGCTACATAACGTTATACGTTATATCGTAATGCTACATAACGTTATACGTTATATGGTAATGCTACATAACGTTATACGTAATAACGTATTACCATATAACGTTATACGTTACATCGTAATGCTACATAACGTTATACGTTATATCGTAATGCTACGTAACGTTATACGTTATGTCGTACTGCTACATAATGTTATACGTTATTTGGTAATGCTACATAACGTTACACGTTATATCGTTATGCTACAAAACGTTATACGTTATATCGTAATGCTACATAACGTTATGCGTTATATCCTAATGCTACATAACGTTATACGTTATGTCGTAATGCTACATAACGTTATACGTTATATCGTAATGCTACATGACGTTATACGTTACATCGTAATGCTACATAACGTTATACGTTATATCCTAATGCTACATAACGTTATACGCTGTATCGTAATGCTACATAACGTTATACGTTATATCGTAATGCTACATAACGTTATACGTTATATCGTAATGCTACATAACGTTGTACGTTATAACGTATTACCATATAACGTTATACGTTACATTGTAATGCTACATAACGTTATACATCATATCGTAATGCTACATAACGTTATACATCATAGCGTAATGCTACATAACGTTATACGTAATAACGTATTACCATATAACGTTATACGTTACATCGTAATGCTACATAACGTTATACGTTATATCGTAATGCTACGTAACGTTATACGTTATGTCGTACTGCTACATAATGTTATACGTTATATGGTAATGCTACATAACGTTATACGTTACATCGTAATGCTACATAACGTTATACGTTATATCGTAATGCTACATAACGTTATACGTTATATGATAATGCTACATAACGTTATACGTAATAACGTATTACCATATAACGTTATACGTTACATCGTAATGCTACATAACGTTATACGTTATATCGTAATGCTATGTAACGTTATACGTTATGTCGTACTGCTACATAACGTTATACGTTATATGGTAATGCTACATAACGTTATACGTTATAACGTATTACCATATAAGGTTATACGTTACATCGTAATGCTACATAACGTTATACGTTATATCGTAATGCTACATAACGTTCTACGTTATAACGTATTACCATATAACGTTATACGTTATGTCGTAATGCTACATAACGTTATACGTTACATCGTAATGCTACATGACGTTATACGTCATAATGTAATGCTTCATTACGTTATACGTTATATCGTAATGTTACATAACGTTACACGTTATATCGTTATGCTACAAAACGTTATACGTTATATCGTAATGCTACATAACGTTATGCGTTTTATCCTAATGCTACATAACGTTATACGTTATGTCGTAATGCTACATAACGTTATACGTTATATCGTAATGCTACATGACGTTATACGTTATATCGTAATGCTACATAACGTTATACGTTATATCCTAATGCTACATAACGTTTTACGCTGTATCGTATTGCTACATAACGTTATACGCTATATCGTACTGCTACATAACGTTATACGTTACATCGTAATGCTACATAACGTTATACGTCATAATGTAATGCTTCATTACGTTATACGTTATATCGTAATGCTATATAACGTTATTCGCTGTATCGTAATGCTACATAACGTTATACGCTATATCGTACTGCTACATAACGTTATGCGTTTTATCCTAATGCTACATAACGTTATACGTTATATCCTAATGCTACATAACGTTATACGCTGTATCGTAATGCTACATAACGTTATACGCTATATCGTACTGCTACATAACGTTATACGTTACATCGTAATGCTACATGACGTTATACGTCATAATGTAATCCTTCATTACGTTATACGTTATATCGTAATGCTACATAACGTTATGCGTTTTATCCTAATGCTACATAACGTTATACGTTATGTCGTAATGCTACATAACGTTATACGTTATATCGAAATGCTACATGACGTTATACGTTATATCGTAATGCTACATAACGTTATACGTTATATCCTAATGCTACATAACGTTATACGTTACATCGTAATGCTACATGACTTTATACGTCATAATGTAATGCTTCATTACGTTATACGTTATATCGTAATGCTACATAACGTTACACGTTATATCGTTATGCTACAAAACGTTATACGTTATATCGTAATGCTACATAACGTTATGCGTTATATCCTAATGCTACATAACGTTATACGTTATGTCGTAATGCTACATAATGTCATGCGTTATATCGTAATGCTACATGACGTTATACGTTATATCGTAATGCTACATAACGTTATACGTTATATCCTAATGCTACATAACGTTATACGTTATATGCTAATGCTACATAACGTTATACGCTGTATCGTAATGCTACATAACGTTATACGTTATATCGAAATGCTACATAACATTATACGTTATATCGTAATGCTACATAACGTTGTACGTTATAACGTATTACCATATAACGTTATACGTTACATCGTAATGCTACATAACGTTATACATCATATCGTAATGCTACATAACGTTATACGCTATATCGTACTGCTACATAACGTTATACGTTACATCGTAATGCTACATAACGTTATACGTTATATCGTAATGCTACATAACGTTATACGTTATATGGTAATGCTACATAACGTTATAGGTAATAACGTATTACCATATAACGTTATACGTTACATCGTAATGCCACATAACGTTGTACGTTATATCGTAATGCTACGTAACGTTATACGTTATGTCGTACTGCTACATAACGTTATACGTTATATGGTAATGCTACATAACGTTATACGTTATAACGTATTACCATATAAGGTTATACGTTACATTGTAATGCTACATAACGTTATACGTTATATCGTAATGCTACATAACGTTATACGTTATATCGTAATGCTACATAACGTTGTACGTTATAACGTATTACCATATAACGTTATACGTTACATCGTAATGCTACATAACGTTATACATCATATCGTAATGCTACATGACGTTATACGTTATATCGTAATGCTACACAACGTTATACGTTATATCGTAATGCTACATAACGTTATACGTTATATCGTAATGCTACATAACGTTGTACGTTATAACGAATTGCCATATTACGTTATACGTTACATCGTAATGCTACATAACGTTATACATCATATCGTAATGCTACATGACGTTATACGTTATATCGTAATGCTACATAACGTTATACGTTATATCCTAATGCTACATAACGTTATGCGTTATATACTAATGCTACATAACGTTATACGTTATGTCGTAATGCTACATAACGTTATACGTTATATCGTAATGCTACATGACGTTATACGTTATATCGTAATGCTACATAACGTTATACGTTATATCCTAATGCTACATAACGTTATACGCTGTATCGTAATGCTACATAACGTTATACGTTATATCGTAATGCTACATAACGTTATACGTTATATCGTAATGCTACATAACGTTGTACGTTATAACGTATTACCATATAACGTTATACGTTACATCGTAATGCTACATAACGTTATACATCATACCGTAATGCTACATAACGTTATACGCTATATCGTACTGCTACATAACGTTATACGTTACATCGTAATGCTACATAACGTTATACGTTATATCGTAATGCTACATAACGGTATACGTTATATGGTAATGCTACATAACGTTATACGTAATAACGTATTACCATATAACGTTATACGTTACATCGTAATGCTACATAACGTTATACGTTATATCGTAATGCTACGTAACGTTATACGTTATGTCGTACTGCTACATAACGTTATACGTTATATGGTAATGCTACATAACGTTGTACGTTATAACGTATTACCATATAACGTTATACGTTACATCGTAATGCTACATAACGTTATACATCATACCGTAATGCTACATAACGTTATACGCTATATCGTACTGCTACATAACGTTATACGTTACATCGTAATGCTACATAACGTTATACGTTATATCGTAATGCTACATAACGGTATACGTTATATGGTAATGCTACATAACGTTATACGTAATAACGTATTACCATATAACGTTATACGTTACATCGTAATGCTACATAACGTTATACGTTATATCGTAATGCTGCATAACGGTATACGTTATATGGTAATGCTACATAACGTTATACGTAATAACGTATTACCATATAACGTTATACGTTACATCGTAATGCTACATAACGTTATACGCTATATCGTAATGCTACATAACGTTATACGTTATATCGTAATGCTACATAACGGTATACGTTATATGGTAATGCTACATATCGTTATACGTAATAACGTATTACCATATAACGTTATACGTTACATCGTAATGCTACATAACGTTATACGTTATATCGTAATGCTGCATAACGGTATACGTTATATGGTAATGCTACATAACGTTATACGTAATAACGTATTACCATATAACGTTATACGTTACATCGTAATGCTACATAACGTTATACGTTACATCGTAATGCTACATGACGTTATACGTCATAATGTAATGCTTCATTACGTTATACGTTATATCGTAATGTTACATAACGTTACACGTTATATCGTTATGCTACAAAACGTTATACGTTATATCGTAATGCTACATAACGTTATGCGTTTTATCCTAATGCTACATAACGTTATACGTTATGTCGTAATGCTACATAACGTTATACGTTATATCGTAATGCTACATGACGTTATACGTTATATCGTAATGCTACATAACGTTATACGTTATATCCTAATGCTACATAACGTTTTACGCTGTATCGTATTGCTACATAACGTTATACGCTATATCGTACTGCTACATAACGTTATACGTTACATCGTAATGCTACATAACGTTATACGTCATAATGTAATGCTTCATTACGTTATACGTTATATCGTAATGCTATATAACGTTATTCGCTGTATCGTAATGCTACATAACGTTATACGCTATATCGTACTGCTACATAACGTTATGCGTTTTATCCTAATGCTACATAACGTTATACGTTATATCCTAATGCTACATAACGTTATACGCTGTATCGTAATGCTACATAACGTTATACGCTATATCGTACTGCTACATAACGTTATACGTTACATCGTAATGCTACATGACGTTATACGTCATAATGTAATCCTTCATTACGTTATACGTTATATCGTAATGCTACATAACGTTATGCGTTTTATCCTAATGCTACATAACGTTATACGTTATGTCGTAATGCTACATAACGTTATACGTTATATCGAAATGCTACATGACGTTATACGTTATATCGTAATGCTACATAACGTTATACGTTATATCCTAATGCTACATAACGTTATACGTTACATCGTAATGCTACATGACGTTATACGTCATAATGTAATGCTTCATTACGTTATACGTTATATCGTAATGCTACATAACGTTACACGTTATATCGTTATGCTACAAAACGTTATACGTTATATCGTAATGCTACATAACGTTATGCGTTATATCCTAATGCTACATAACGTTATACGTTATGTCGTAATGCTACATAATGTCATGCGTTATATCGTAATGCTACATGACGTTATACGTTATATCGTAATACTACATAACGTTATACGTTATATCCTAATGCTACATAACGTTATACGTTATATGCTAATGCTACATAACGTTATACGCTGTATCGTAATGCTACATAACGTTATACGTTATATCGAAATGCTACATAACGTTATACGTTATATCGTAATGCTACATAACGTTGTACGTTATAACGTATTACCATATAACGTTATACGTTACATCGTAATGCTACATAACGTTATACATCATATCGTAATGCTACATAACGTTATACGCTATATCGTACTGCTACATAACGTTATACGTTACATCGTAATGCTACATAACGTTATACGTTATATCGTAATGCTACATAACGTTATACGTTATATGGTAATGCTACATAACGTTATAGGTAATAACGTATTACCATATAACGTTATACGTTACATCGTAATGCCACATAACGTTGTACGTTATATCGTAATGCTACGTAACGTTATACGTTATGTCGTACTGCTACATAACGTTATACGTTATATGGTAATGCTACATAACGTTATACGTTATAACGTATTACCATATAAGGTTATACGTTACATTGTAATGCTACATAACGTTATACGTTATATCGTAATGCTACATAACGTTATACGTTATATCGTAATGCTACATAACGTTGTACGTTATAACGTATTACCATATAACGTTATACGTTACATCGTAATGCTACATAACGTTATACATCATATCGTAATGCTACATGACGTTATACGTTATATCGTAATGCTACACAACGTTATACGTTATATCGTAATGCTACATAACGTTATACGTTATATCGTAATGCTACATAACGTTGTACGTTATAACGAATTGCCATATTACGTTATACGTTACATCGTAATGCTACATAACGTTATACATCATATCGTAATGCTACATGACGTTATACGTTATATCGTAATGCTACATAACGTTATACGTTATATCCTAATGCTACATAACGTTATGCGTTATATACTAATGCTACATAACGTTATACGTTATGTCGTAATGCTACATAACGTTATACGTTATATCGTAATGCTACATGACGTTATACGTTATATCGTAATGCTACATAACGTTATACGTTATATCCTAATGCTACATAACGTTATACGCTGTATCGTAATGCTACATAACGTTATACGTTATATCGTAATGCTACATAACGTTATACGTTATATCGTAATGCTACATAACGTTGTACGTTATAACGTATTACCATATAACGTTATACGTTACATCGTAATGCTACATAACGTTATACATCATACCGTAATGCTACATAACGTTATACGCTATATCGTACTGCTACATAACGTTATACGTTACATCGTAATGCTACATAACGTTATACGTTATATCGTAATGCTACATAACGGTATACGTTATATGGTAATGCTACATAACGTTATACGTAATAACGTATTACCATATAACGTTATACGTTACATCGTAATGCTACATAACGTTATACGTTATATCGTAATGCTACGTAACGTTATACGTTATGTCGTACTGCTACATAACGTTATACGTTATATGGTAATGCTACATAACGTTGTACGTTATAACGTATTACCATATAACGTTATACGTTACATCGTAATGCTACATAACGTTATACATCATACCGTAATGCTACATAACGTTATACGCTATATCGTACTGCTACATAACGTTATACGTTACATCGTAATGCTACATAACGTTATACGTTATATCGTAATGCTACATAACGGTATACGTTATATGGTAATGCTACATAACGTTATACGTAATAACGTATTACCATATAACGTTATACGTTACATCGTAATGCTACATAACGTTATACGTTATATCGTAATGCTGCATAACGGTATACGTTATATGGTAATGCTACATAACGTTATACGTAATAACGTATTACCATATAACGTTATACGTTACATCGTAATGCTACATAACGTTATACGCTATATCGTAATGCTACATAACGTTATACGTTATATCGTAATGCTACATAACGGTATACGTTATATGGTAATGCTACATATCGTTATACGTAATAACGTATTACCATATAACGTTATACGTTACATCGTAATGCTACATAACGTTATACGTTATATCGTAATGCTACATAACGTTGTACGTTATAACGTATTACCATATAACGTTATACGTTACATCGTAATGCTACATAACGTTATACATCATACCGTAATGCTACATAACGTTATACGCTATATCGTACTGCTACATAACGTTATACGTTACATCGTAATGCTACATAACGTTATACGTTATATCGTAATGCTACATAACGGTATACGTTATATGGTAATGCTACATAACGTTATACGTAATAACGTATTACCATATAACGTTATACGTTACATCGTAATGCTACATAACGTTATACGTTATATCGTAATGCTACGTAACGTTATACGTTATGTCGTACTGCTACATAACGTTATACTTTATATGGTAATGCTACATAACGTTATACGTTATAACGTATTACAATATAAGGTTATACGTTACATCGTAATGCTACATAACGTTATACGTTATATCGTAAAGCTACGTAACGTTATACGTTATGTCGTACTGCTACATAACGTTATACGTTATATGGTAATGCTACATAACGTTATACGTTATAACGTATTACCATATAACGTTATACGTTACATCGTAATGCTACATAACGTTATACGTTATATCGTAATGCTACATGACGTTATACCTTATATCGTAATGCTACATAACGTTATACGTTATATCGTAATGCTACATAACGTTATACGTTATAACGTATTTCCATATAACGTTATACGTTACATCGTAATGCTACATAACGTTATACGTTATGTCGTAATGCTACATAACGTTATACGTTATGTCGTAATGCTACATAACGTTATACGTTATATCGTAATGCTACATGACGTTATACGTTATATCGTAATGCTACATAACGTTCTACGTTATAACGTATTACCATATAACGTTATACGTTATGTCGTAATGCTACATAACGTTATACGTTACATCGTAATGCTACATGACGTTATACGTCATAATGTAATGCTTCATTACGTTATACGTTATATCGTAATGTTACATAACGTTACACGTTATATCGTTATGCTACAAAACGTTATACGTTATATCGTAATGCTACATAACGTTTTACGTTATATCGTAATGCTACATAACGTTATACGTTATGTCGTAATGCTACATAACGTTATACGTTATATCGTAATGCTACATAACGTTATACGTCATAACGTAATGCTACATAACGTTATACGTCATAACGTAATGCTACATTACGTTATACGTTATATCGTAATGCTACATAACGATACACGTTATATCGTTATGCTACAAAGCGTTATACGTTATATCGTATTGCTACATAACGTTATGCGTTATATCCAAATGCTACATAACGTTATACGTTATGTCGGAATGCTACATAACGTTATACGTTATATCGTAATGCTACATGACGTTATACGTTATATCGTAATGCTACATATCGTTATACGTTATATCCTAATGCTACATAACGTTATACGCTGTATCGTAATGCTACATAACGTTATACATTATATCGTAATGCTACATAACGTTATACGTTTTGTCGTAATGCTACATAACGTTATACGTTATATCGTACTGCTACATAACGTTATACGTTATATCGTACTGCTACATAACGTTTTACGTTATATTGTAATGCTGCATAACGTTATACGTTATGTCGTAATGCTACATAACGTTATACGTTATATCGTAATGCTACATAACGTTATACGTTATATCGTAATGATACATAACGTTATACGTTATGCCGTAATGCTACATAACGTTATACGTTATATCGTAATGCTACATAACGTTATACGTCATAACGTAATGCTACATA
The DNA here is from genome assembly GCA_936014575.1 of Bombus lapidarius. Taxonomy (NCBI): domain Eukaryota; kingdom Metazoa; phylum Arthropoda; class Insecta; order Hymenoptera; family Apidae; genus Bombus; species Bombus lapidarius. Next base: position 22,549 of record CAKXZU010000105.1, on the reverse strand, counting down.
ACGTTATACGTCATAACGTAATGCTACATTACGTTATACGTTATATCGTAATGCTACATAACGATACACGTTATATCGTTATGCTACAAAGCGTTATACGTTATATCGTATTGCTACATAACGTTATGCGTTATATCGTAATGCTACATAACGTTATACGTTATATGGTAATGCTACATAACGTTATACGTTACATCGTAATGCTACATAACGTTATACGTTATATCGTAATGCTACATAACGTTATACGTTATATGGTAATGCTACATAACGTTATAGGTAATAACGTATTACCATATAACGTTATACGTTACATCGTAATGCCACATAACGTTATACGTTATATCGTAATGCTACGTAACGTTATACGTTATGTCGTACTGCTACATAACGTTATACGTTATATGGTAATGCTACATAACGTTATACGTTATAACGTATTACCATATAAGGTTATACGTTACATTGTAATGCTACATAACGTTATACGTTATATCGTAATGCTACATAACGTTATACGTTATATCGTAATGCTACATAACGTTGTACGTTATAACGTATTACCATATAACGTTATACGTTACATCGTAATGCTACATAACGTTATACATCATATCGTAATGCTACATGACGTTATACGTTATATCGTAATGCTACACAACGTTATACGTTATATCGTAATGCTACATAACGTTATACGTTATATCGTAATGCTACATAACGTTGTACGTTATAACGAATTGCCATATTACGTTATACGTTACATCGTAATGCTACATAACGTTATACATCATATCGTAATGCTACATGACGTTATACGTTATATCGTAATGCTACATGACGTTATACGTTATATCGTAATGCTACATAACGTTATACGTTATATCCTAATGCTACATAACGTTATACGCTGTATCGTAATGCTACATAACGTTATACGTTATATCGTAATGCTACATAACGTTATACGTTATATCGTAATGCTACATAACGTTGTACGTTATAACGTATTACCATATAACGTTATACGCTACATCGTAATGCTACATAACGTTATACGCTATATCGTACTGCTACATAACGTTATACGTTACATCGTAATGCTACATAACGTTATACGTTATATCGTAATGCTACATAACGGTATACGTTATATGGTAATGCTACATAACGTTATACGTAATAACGTATTACCATATAACGTTATACGTTACATCGTAATGCTACATAACGTTATACGTTATATCGTAATGCTACGTAACGTTATACGTTATGTCGTACTGCTACATAACGTTATACGTTATATGGTAATGCTACATAACGTTGTACGTTATAACGTATTACCATATAACGTTATACGTTACATCGTAATGCTACATAACGTTATACATCATACCGTAATGCTACATAACGTTATACGCTATATCGTACTGCTACATAACGTTATACGTTATATCGTAATGCTACATGACGTTATACGTTATATCGTAATGCTACATAACGTTATACGTTATATCCTAATGCTACATAACGTTATACGCTCTATCGTAATGCTACATAACGTTATACGTTATATCGTAATGCTACATAACGTTATACGTTACATCGTGATGCTACATAACGTTATACGTTATATGGTAATGCTACATAACGTTATACGTTATAACGTATTACCATATAACGTTATACATTACATCGTAATGCTACATAACGTTATACGTTATATCGTAATGCTACATAACGTTATACGTTATATCGTAATGCTACACAACGTTATACGTTATATCGTACTGCTACATAACGTTTTACGTTATATTGTAATGCTGCATAACGTTATACGTTATGTCGTAATGCTACATGACGTTATACGTTATATCGTAATGCTACATAACGTTATACGTTATATCCTAATGCTACATAACGTTATACGCTGTATCGTAATGCTACATAACGTTATACGTTATATCGTAATGCTACAAAACGTTATAAGTTATATCGTAATGCTACATAACGTTATGCGTTATATCCTAATGCTACATAACGTTATACGTTATGTCGTAATGCTACATAACGTTATACGTTATATCGTAATGCTACATGACGTTATACGTTATATCGTAATGCTACATAACGTTATACGTTATATCCTAATGCTACATAACGTTATACGCTCTATCGTAATGCTACATCACGTTATACGTTATATCGTAATGCTACATAACGTTATACGTTACATCGTGATGCTACATAACGTTATACGTTATATGGTAATGCTACATAACGTTATACGTTATAACGTATTACCATATAACGTTATACATTACATCGTAATGCTACATAACGTTATACGTTATATCGTAATGCTACATAACGTTATACGTTATATCGTAATGCTACACAACGTTATACGTTATATCGTAATGCTACATAACGTTTTACGTTATATCGTAATGCCACACAATGTTATACGTGATAACGTATTACCATATAACGTTATACGTTTTATCGTAATGCTACATATCGTTACACGTTATATCGTTATGCTACATAACGTTATACGTTATATCGTAATGCTACATAACGTTATACGTTATAACGTAATACTATATATCGTTATACGTTATATCGTTATGCTACATAACGTTATACGTTATATGGTAATGCTACATAACGTTATACGTTATAACGTATTACCATATAACGTTAAACGTTACATCGTAATGCTACATAACGTTATACGTTATATCGTAATGCTACATAACGTTATACGTTATGTCGTACTGCTACATAACGTTATACGTTATATGGTAATGCTACATAACGTTATACGTTATATGGTAATGCTACATAACGTTATACGTTATAACGTATTACCATATAACGTTAAACGTTACATCGTAATGCTACATAACGTTATACGTTATATCGTAATGCTACATAACGTTATACGTTATGCCGTACTGCTACATAACGTTATACGTTATATGGTAATGCTACATAACGTTATACGTTATAACGTATTACCATATAACGTTATACGTTACATCGTAATGCCACATAACGTTATACGTTATATCGTAATGCTACATAACGTTATACGTTATATCGTAATGCTACATAACGTTATACGTTACATCGTAATGCTACATTACGTTATACGTCATATCGTAATGCTTCATAACGTTATACGTCATAATGTAATGCTACATTACGTTATACGTTATATCGTAATGCTACATAACGTTACACGTTATATCGTTATGCTACAAAACGTTATACGTTATATCGTAATGCTACATAACGTTATGCGTTATATGCTAATGCTACATGACGTTATACGTTATATCCTAATGCTACATAACGTTATACGTTATGTCGTAATGCTACATAACGTTATACGTTATATCGTAATGCTACATAACGTTATACGTCATAACGTAATGCTACATAACCTTATACGTCATAACGTAATGCTACATTACGTTATACGTTATATCGTAATGCTACATAACGATACACGTTATATCGTTATGCTACAAAGCGTTATACGTTATATCGTATTGCTACATAACGTTATGCGTTATATCCAAATGCTACATAACGTTATACGTTATGTCGGAATGCTACATAACGTTATACGTTATATCGTAATGCTACATGACGTTATACGTTATATCGTAATGCTACATATCGTTATACGTTATATCCTAATGCTACATAACGTTATACGCTGTATCGTAATGCTACATAACGTTATACATTATATCGTAATGCTACATAACGTTATACGTTTTGTCGTAATGCTACATAACGTTATACGTTATATCGTACTGCTACATAACGTTATACGTTATATCGTACTGCTACATAACGTTTTACGTTATATTGTAATGCTGCATAACGTTATACGTTATGTCGTAATGCTACATAACGTTATACGTTATATCGTAATGCTACATAACGTTATACGTTATATCGTAATGATACATAACGTTATACGTTATGCCGTAATGCTACATAACGTTATACGTTATATCGTAATGCTACATAACGTTATACGTCATAACGTAATGCTACATAACGTTATACGTCATAACGTAATGCTACATTACGTTATACGTTATATCGTAATGCTACATAACGATACACGTTATATCGTTATGCTACAAAGCGTTATACGTTATATCGTATTGCTACATAACGTTATGCGTTATATCGTAATGCTACATAACGTTATACGTTATATGGTAATGCTACATAACGTTATACGTTACATCGTAATGCTACATAACGTTATACGTTATATCGTAATGCTACATAACGTTATACGTTATATGGTAATGCTACATAACGTTATAGGTAATAACGTATTACCATATAACGTTATACGTTACATCGTAATGCCACATAACGTTATACGTTATATCGTAATGCTACGTAACGTTATACGTTATGTCGTACTGCTACATAACGTTATACGTTATATCGTAATGCTACATAACGTTGTACGTTATAACGTATTACCATATAACGTTATACGTTACATCGTAATGCTACATAACGTTATACATCATATCGTAATGCTACATGACGTTATACGTTATATCGTAATGCTACACAACGTTATACGTTATATCGTAATGCTACATAACGTTATACGTTATATCGTAATGCTACATAACGTTGTACGTTATAACGAATTGCCATATTACGTTATACGTTACATCGTAATGCTACATAACGTTATACATCATATCGTAATGCTACATGACGTTATACGTTATATCGTAATGCTACATGACGTTATACGTTATATCGTAATGCTACATAACGTTATACGTTATATCCTAATGCTACATAACGTTATACGCTGTATCGTAATGCTACATAACGTTATACGTTGTATCGTAATGCTACATAACGTTATACGTTATATCGTAATGCTACATAACGTTGTACGTTATAACGTATTACCATATAACGTTATACGCTACATCGTAATGCTACATAACGTTATACGCTATATCGTACTGCTACATAACGTTATACGTTACATCGTAATGCTACATAACGTTATACGTTATATCGTAATGCTACATAACGGTATACGTTATATGGTAATGCTACATAACGTTATACGTAATAACGTATTACCATATAACGTTATACGTTACATCGTAATGCTACATAACGTTATACGTTATATCGTAATGCTACGTAACGTTATACGTTATGTCGTACTGCTACATAACGTTATACGTTATATCGTAATGATACATAACGTTATACGTTATGCCGTAATGCTACATAACGTTATACGTTATATCGTAATGCTACATAACGTTATACGTCATAACGTAATGCTACATAACGTTATACGTCATAACGTAATGCTACATTACGTTATACGTTATATCGTAATGCTACATAACGATACACGTTATATCGTTATGCTACAAAGCGTTATACGTTATATCGTATTGCTACATAACGTTATGCGTTATATCGTAATGCTACATAACGTTATACGTTATATGGTAATGCTACATAACGTTATACGTTACATCGTAATGCTACATAACGTTATACGTTATATCGTAATGCTACATAACGTTATACGTTATATGGTAATGCTACATAACGTTATAGGTAATAACGTATTACCATATAACGTTATACGTTACATCGTAATGCCACATAACGTTATACGTTATATCGTAATGCTACGTAACGTTATACGTTATGTCGTACTGCTACATAACGTTATACGTTATATGGTAATGCTACATAACGTTATACGTTATAACGTATTACCATATAAGGTTATACGTTACATTGTAATGCTACATAACGTTATACGTTATATCGTAATGCTACATAACGTTATACGTTATATCGTAATGCTACATAACGTTGTACGTTATAACGTATTACCATATAACGTTATACGTTACATCGTAATGCTACATAACGTTATACATCATATCGTAATGCTACATGACGTTATACGTTATATCGTAATGCTACACAACGTTATACGTTATATCGTAATGCTACATAACGTTATACGTTATATCGTAATGCTACATAACGTTGTACGTTATAACGAATTGCCATATTACGTTATACGTTACATCGTAATGCTACATAACGTTATACATCATATCGTAATGCTACATGACGTTATACGTTATATCGTAATGCTACATGACGTTATACGTTATATCGTAATGCTACATAACGTTATACGTTATATCCTAATGCTACATAACGTTATACGCTGTATCGTAATGCTACATAACGTTATACGTTGTATCGTAATGCTACATAACGTTATACGTTATATCGTAATGCTACATAACGTTGTACGTTATAACGTATTACCATATAACGTTATACGCTACATCGTAATGCTACATAACGTTATACGCTATATCGTACTGCTACATAACGTTATACGTTACATCGTAATGCTACATAACGTTATACGTTATATCGTAATGCTACATAACGGTATACGTTATATGGTAATGCTACATAACGTTATACGTAATAACGTATTACCATATAACGTTATACGTTACATCGTAATGCTACATAACGTTATACGTTATATCGTAATGCTACGTAACGTTATACGTTATGTCGTACTGCTACATAACGTTATACGTTATATGGTAATGCTACATAACGTTGTACGTTATAACGTATTACCATATAACGTTATACGTTACATCGTAATGCTACATAACGTTATACATCATACCGTAATGCTACATAACGTTATACGCTATATCGTACTGCTACATAACGTTATACGTTACATCGTAATGCTACATAACGTTATACGTTATATCGTAATGCTACATAACGGTATACGTTATATGGTAATGCTACATAACGTTATACGTAATAACGTATTACCATATAACGTTATACGTTAAATCGTAATGCTACATAACGTTATACGTTATATCGTAATGCTACATAACGGTATACGATATATGGTAATGCTACATAACGTTATACGTAATAACGTATTACCATATAACGTTATACGTTACATCGTAATGCTACATAACGTTATACGCTATATCGTACTGCTACATAACGTTATACGTTACATCGTAATGCTACATAACGTTATACGTTATATCGTAATGCTACATAACGGTATACGTTATATGGTAATGCTACATATCGTTATACGTAATAACGTATTACCATATAACGTTATACGTTACATCGTAATGCTACATAACGTTATACGTTATATCGTAATGCTACATAACGTTGTACGTTATAACGTATTACCATATAACGTTATACGTTACATCGTAATGCTACATAACGTTATACATCATACCGTAATGCTACATAACGTTATACGCTATATCGTACTGCTACATAACGTTATACGTTACATCGTAATGCTACATAACGTTATACGTTATATCGTAATGCTACATAACGGTATACGTTATATGGTAATGCTACATAACGTTATACGTAATAACGTATTACCATATAACGTTATACGTTACATCGTAATGCTACATAACGTTATACGTTATATCGTAATGCTACGTAACGTTATACGTTATGTCGTACTGCTACATAACGTTATACTTTATATGGTAATGCTACATAACGTTATACGTTATAACGTATTACCATATAAGGTTATACGTTACATCGTAATGCTACATAACGTTATACGTTATATCGTAAAGCTACGTAACGTTATACGTTATGTCGTACTGCTACATAACGTTATACGTTATATGGTAATGCTACATAACGTTATACGTTATAACGTATTACCATATAACGTTATACGTTACATCGTAATGCTACATAACGTTATACGTTATATCGTAATGCTACATGACGTTATACCTTATATCGTAATGCTACATAACGTTATACGTTATATCGTAATGCTACATAACGTTATACGTTATAACGTATTTCCATATAACGTTATACGTTACATCGTAATGCTACATAACGTTATACGTTATGTCGTAATGCTACATAACGTTATACGTTATGTCGTAATGCTACATAACGTTATACGTTATATCGTAATGCTACATGACGTTATACGTTATATCGTAATGCTACATAACGTTATACGTTATATCCTAATGCTACATAACGTTATACGTTATGTCGCAATGCTACATAACGTTATACGTTATGTCGCAATGCTACATAACGTTATACGTTATATCGTAATGCTACATGACGTTATACGTTATATCGTAATGCTACATGACGTTATACGTTATATCGTAATGCTACAAAACGTTATGCGTTATACCGTAATCCTACATAACGTTATACGTTATATCGTAATGCTACATAACGTTTTACGTTATATCGTAATGCTACATAACGTTATGCGTTATATCCTAATGCAACATAACGTTATACGTTATGTCGTAATGCTACATAACGTTATACGTTATATCGTAATGCTACATGACGTTATACGTTATATCGTAATGCTACATAACGTTATACGTTATATCGTAATGCTACATGACGTTATACGTTATATCGTAATGCTACATAACGTTATACGTTATATCCTAATGCTACATAACGTTATACGTTATGTCGTAATGCTACATAACGTTATACGTTATATCGTAATGCTACATAACGTTATACGTTATATCCTAATGCTACATAACGTTATACGTTATGTCGTAATGCTACATAACGTTATACGTTATATCGTAATGCTACATGACGTTATACGTTATGTCGTAATGCTACATAACGTTATACGTTATATCGTATTGCTACATGACGTTATACGTTATATCGTAATGCTACATAACGTTATACGTTATATCCTAATGCTACATAACGTTATACGCTGTATCGTAATGCTACATAACGTTATACGTTATATCGTAATGCTACATAACGTTATACGTTACATCGTGATGCTACATAACGTTATACGTTATATGGTAATGCTACATAACGTTATACGTTATAACGTATTACCATATAACGTTATACATTACATCGTAATGCTACATAACGTTATACGTTATATCGTAATGCTACATAACGTTATACGTTATATCGTAATGCTACAAAACGTTATACGTTATATCGTAATGCTACATAACGTTTTACGTTATATCGTAATGCCACACAATGTTATACGTGATAACGTATTACCATATAACGTTATACGTTTTATCGTAATGCGACATATCGTTACACGTTATATCGTTATGCTACATAACGTTATACGTTATATCGTAATGCTACATAACGTTATACGTTATAACGTAATACTATATAACGTTATACGTTATATCGTTATGCTACATAACGTTATACGTTATATGGTAATGCTACATAACGTTATACGTTATAACGTATTACCATATAACGTTAAACGTTACATCGTAATGCTACATAACGTTATACGTTATATCGTAATGCTACATAACGTTATACGTTATGTCGTACTGCTACATAACGTTATACGTTATATGGTAATGCTACATAACGTTATACGTTATATGGTAATGCTACATAACGTTATACGTTATAACGTATTACCATATAACGTTAAACGTTACATCGTAATGCTAAATAACGTTATACGTTATATCGTAATGCTACATAACGTTATACGTTATGCCGTACTGCTACATAACGTTATACGTTATATCGTTATGCTACATAACGTTATACGTTATATGGTAATGCTACATAACGTTATACGTTATAACGTATTACCATATAACGTTATACGTTATATCGTAATGCTACATGACGTTATACGTTATGTCGTAATGCTACATAACGTTATACGATATATCGTAATGCTACATAACGTTATACGTTATATCCTAATGCTACATAACGTTATACGCTGTATCGTAATGCTACATAACGTTATACGCTATATCGTAATGCTACATAACGTTATACGTTATATCGTAATGCTACAAAACGTTATAAGTTATATCGTAATGCTACATAACGTTATGCGTTATATCCTAATGCTACATAACGTTATACGTTATGTCGTAATGCTACATAACGTTATACGTTATATCGTAATGCTACATGACGTTATACGTTATATCGTAATGCTACATAACGTTATACGTTATATCCTAATGCTACATAACGTTATACGCTGTATCGTAATGCTACATAACGTTATACGTTATATCGTAATGCTACATAACGTTATACGTTATAACGTATTACCATATAACGTTATACATTACATCGTAATGCTACATAACGTTATACGTTATATCGTAATGCTACATAACGTTATACGTTATATCGTAATGCTACACAACGTTATACGTTATATCGTAATGCTACATAACGTTTTACGTTATATCGTAATGCCACACAATGTTATACGTGATAACGTATTACCATATAACGTTATACGTTTTATCGTAATGCTACATATCGTTACACGTTATATCGTTATGCTACATAACGTTATACGTTATATCGTAATGCTACATAACGTTATACGTTATAACGTAATACTATATAACGTTATACGTTATATCGTTATGCTACATAACGTTATACGTTATATGATAATGCTACATAACGTTATACGTTATAACGTATTACCATATAACGTTAAACGTTACATCGTAATGCTACATAACGTTATACGTTATATCGTAATGCTACATAACGTTATACGTTATGTCGTACTGCTACATAACGTTATACGTTATATGGTAATGCTACATAACGTTATACGTTATATGGTAATGCTACATAACGTTATACGTTATAACGTATTACCATATAACGTTAAACGTTACATCGTAATGCTACATAACGTTATACGTTATATCGTAATGCTACATAACGTTATACGTTATGCCGTACTGCTACATAACGTTATACGTTATATGGTAATGCTACATAACGTTATACGTTATAACGTATTACCATATAACGTTATACGTTACATCGTAATGCCACATAACGTTATACGTTATATCGTAATGCTACATAACGTTATACGTTATATCGTAATGCTACATAACGTTATACGTTACATCGTAATGCTACATTACGTTATACGTCATATCGTAATGCTACATAACGTTATACGTCATAATGTAATGCTACATTACGTTATACGTTATATCGTAATGCTACATAACGTTACACGTTATATCGTTATGCTACAAAACGTTATACGTTATATCGTAATGCTACATAACGTTATGCGTTATATGCTAATGCTACATGACGTTATACGTTATATCCTAATGCTACATAACGTTATACGCTGTATCGTAATGCTACATAACGTTATACGTTATAACGTATTACCATATAACGTTATACGTTACATCGTAATGCCACATAACGTTATACGTTATATCGTAATGCTACATAACGTTATACGTTATATCGTAATGCTACATAACGTTATACGTTATATCGTAATGCTACATAACGTTATACGTTATATCGTAATGCTACATAACGTTATACGTTATATCGTAATGCTACATAACGTTATACGTTATGCCGTACTGCTACATAACGTTATACGTTATATGGTAATGCTACATAACGTTATACGTTATAACGTATTACCATATAACGTTATACGTTACATCGTAATGCCACATAACGTTATACGTTATATCGTAATGCTACATAACGTTATACGTTATATCGTAATGCTACATAACGTTATACGTTATATCGTAATGCTACATAACGTTATACGTTATATCGTAATGCTACATAACGTTGTACGTTATAACGAATTGCCATATTACGTTATACGTTACATCGTAATGCTACATAACGTTATACATCATATCGTAATGCTACATGACGTTATACGTTATATCGTAATGCTACATGACGTTATACGTTATATCGTAATGCTACATAACGTTATACGTTATATCCTAATGCTACATAACGTTATACGCTGTATCGTAATGCTACATAACGTTATACGTTATATCGTAATACTACATAACGTTATACGTTATATCGTAATGCTACATAACGTTGTACGTTATAACGTATTACCATATAACGTTATACGCTACATCGTAATGCTACATAACGTTATACGCTATATCGTACTGCTACATAACGTTATACGTTACATCGTAATGCTACATAACGTTATACGTTATATCGTAATGCTACATAACGGTATACGTTATATGGTAATGCTACATAACGTTATACGTAATAACGTATTACCATATAACGTTATACGTTACATCGTAATGCTACATAACGTTATACGTTATATCGTAATGCTACGTAACGTTATACGTTATGTCGTACTGCTACATAACGTTATACGTTATATGGTAATGCTACATAACGTTGTACGTTATAACGTATTACCATATAACGTTATACGTTACATCGTAATGCTACATAACGTTATACATCATACCGTAATGCTACATAACGTTATACGCTATATCGTACTGCTACATAACGTTATACGTTACATCGTAATGCTACATAACGTTATACGTTATATCGTAATGCTACATAACGGTATACGTTATATGGTAATGCTACATAACGTTATACGTAATAACGTATTACCATATAACGTTATACGTTACATCGTAATGCTACATAACGTTATACGTTATATCGTAATGCTACATAACGGTATACGTTATATGGTAATGCTACATAACGTTATACGTAATAACGTATTACCATATAACGTTATACGTTACATCGTAATGCTACATAACGTTATACGCTATATCGTACTGCTACATAACGTTATACGTTACATCGTAATGCTACATAACGTTATACGTTATATCGTAATGCTACATAACGGTATACGTTATATGGTAATGCTACATATCGTTATACGTAATAACGTATTACCATATAACGTTATACGTTACATCGTAATGCTACATAACGTTATACGTTATATCGTAATGCTACATAACGTTGTACGTTATAACGTATTACCATATAACGTTATACGTTACATCGTAATGCTACATAACGTTATACATCATACCGTAATGCTACATAACGTTATACGCTATATCGTACTGCTACATAACGTTATACGTTACATCGTAATGCTACATAACGTTATACGTTATATCGTAATGCTACATAACGGTATACGTTATATGGTAATGCTACATAACGTTATACGTAATAACGTATTACCATATAACGTTATACGTTACATCGTAATGCTACATAACGTTATACGTTATATCGTAATGCTACGTAACGTTATACGTTATGTCGTACTGCTACATAACGTTATACGTTACATCGTAATGCTACATAACGTTATACGTTATATCGTAATGCTACATAACGGTATACGTTATATGGTAATGCTACATAACGTTATACGTAATAACGTATTACCATATAACGTTATACGTTACATCGTAATGCTACATAACGTTATACGTTATATCGTAATGCTACATAACGGTATACGTTATATCGTAATGCTACATAACGGTATACGTTATATGGTAATGCTACATAACGTTATACGTAATAACGTATTACCATATAACGTTATACGTTACATCGTAATGCTACATAACGTTATACGTTATATCGTAATGCTACATAACGGTATACGTTATATGGTAATGCTACATAACGTTATACGTTACATCGTAATGCTACATAACGTTATACGTTATGTCGTAATGCTACATAACGTTATACGTTATGTCGTAATGCTACATAACGTTATACGTTATATCGTAATGCTACATGACGTTATACGTTATATCGTAATGCTACATAACGTTATACGTTATATCCTAATGCTACATAACGTTATACGTTATGTCGCAATGCTACATAACGTTATACGTTATATCGTAATGCTACATAACGTTATACGTTATATCCTAATGCTACATAACGTTATACGCTGTATCGTAATGCTACATAACGTTATACGTTATATCGTAATGCTACATAACGTTATACGTTACATCGTGATGCTACATAACGTTATACGTTATATGGTAATGCTACATAACGTTATGCGTTATATCCTAATGCAACATAACGTTATACGTTATGTCGTAATGCTACATAACGTTATACGTTATATCGTAATGCTACATAACGTTATACGTTATATCGTAATGCTACAAAACGTTATACGTTATATCGTAATGCTACATGACGTTATACGTTATATCGTAATACTATATAACGTTATACGTTATATCGTTATGCTACATAACGTTATACGTTATATGGTAATGCTACATAACGTTATACGTTATAACGTATTACCATATAACGTTAAACGTTACATCGTAATGCTACATAACGTTATACGTTATATCGTAATGCTACATAACGTTATACGTTATGTCGTACTGCTACATAACGTTATACGTTATATGGTAATGCTACATAACGTTATACGTTATATGGTAATGCTACATAACGTTATACGTTATAACGTATTACCATATAACGTTAAACGTTACATCGTAATGCTACATAACGTTATACGTTATATCGTAATGCTACATAACGTTATACGTTATGCCGTACTGCTACATATCGTTATACGTTATATGGTAATGCTACATAACGTTATACGTTATAACGTATTACCATATAACGTTATACGTTACATCGTAATGCCACATAACGTTATACGTTATATCGTAATGCTACATAACGTTATACGTTATATCGTAATGCTACATAACGTTATACGTTACATCGTAATGCTACATTACGTTATACGTCATATCGTAATGCTACATAACGTTATACGTCATAATGTAATGCTACATTACGTTATACGTTATATCGTAATGCTACATGACGTTACACGTTATATCGTTATGCTACAAAACGTTATACGTTATATCGTAATGCTACATAACGTTATGCGTTATATGCTAATGCTACATGACGTTATACGTTATATCCTAATGCTACATAACGTTATACGTTATGTCGTAATGCTACATAACGTTATACGTTATATCGTAATGCTACATAACGTTATACGACATAACGTAATGCTACATAACGTTATACGTCATAACGTAATGCTACATTACGTTATACGTTATATCGTAATGCTACATAACGATACACGTTATATCGTTATGCTACAAAGCGTTATACGTTATATCGTATTGCTACATAACGTTATGCGTTATATCCAAATGCTACATAACGTTATACGTTATGTCGGAATGCTACATAACGTTATACGTTATATCGTAATGCTACATGACGTTATACGTTATATCGTAATGCTACATATCGTTATACGTTATATCCTAATGCTACATAACGTTATACGCTGTATCGTAATGCTACATAACGTTATACATTATATCGTAATGCTACATAACGTTATACGTTTTGTCGTAATGCTACATAACGTTATACATTATATCGTAATGCTACATAACGTTATACGTTTTGTCGTAATGCTACATAACGTTATACGTTATATCGTACTGCTACATAACGTTATACGTTATATCGTACTGCTACATAACGTTTTACGTTATATTGTAATGCTGCATAACGTTATACGTTATGTCGTAATGCTACATAACGTTATACGTTATATCGTAATGCTACATAACGTTATACGTCATAACGTAATGCTACATTACGTTATACGTTATATCGTAATGCTACATAACGATACACGTTATATCGTTATGCTACAAAGCGTTATACGTTATATCGTATTGCTACATAACGTTATGCGTTATATCCAAATGCTACATAACGTTATACGTTATGTCGGAATGCTACATAACGTTATACGTTATATCGTAATGCTACATGACGTTATACGTTATATCGTAATGCTACATATCGTTATACGTTATATGCTAATGCTACATAACGTTATACGCTGTATCGTAATGCTACATAACGTTATACATTATATCCTAATGCTACATAACGTTATACGCTGTATCGTAATGCTACATAACGTTATACATTATATCGTAATGCTACATAACGTTATACGTTTTGTCGTAATGCTACATAACGTTATACGTTATATCGTACTGCTACATAACGTTATACGTTATATCGTACTGCTACATAACGTTTTACGTTATATTGTAATGCTGCATAACGTTATACGTTATGTCGTAATGCTACATAACGTTATACGTTATATCGTAATGCTACATAACGTTATACGTTATATCGTAATGATACATAACGTTATACGTTATGCCGTAATGCTACATAACGTTATACGTTATATCGTAATGCTACATAACGTTATACGTCATAACGTAATGCTACATAACGTTATACGTCATAACGTAATGCTACATTACGTTATACGTTATATCGTAATGCTACATAACGATACACGTTATATCGTTATGCTACAAAGCGTTATACGTTATATCGTATTGCTACATAACGTTATGCGTTATATCGTAATGCTACATAACGTTATACGTTATATGGTAATGCTACATAACGTTATACGTTATAACGTATTACCATATAACGTTATACGTTATATCGTAATGCTACATAACGTTATACGTTTAATCGTAATGCTACATAACGTTATACGCTATATCGTAATGATACATAACGTTATACGTTATGTCGTACTGCTACATAACGTTATACGTTATATGGTAATGCTACATAACGTTATACGTTATAACGTATTACCATATAACGTTATACGTTCTATCGTAATGCTACATAACGTTATACGTTTAATCGTAATGCTACATAACGTTATACGTTAAATCGTACTGCTACATAACGTTATACGTTATATCGTAATGCTACATAACGTTCTACGTTATATCGTAATGCTACATAACGTTATACGCTATATCGTACTGCTACATGACGTTATACGCTATATCGTACTGCTACATAACGTTATACGTTATATCGTAATGCTACATAACGTTATACGTTGTATCGTAATGCTACATAACGTTATACGTTATTTCGTAATGCTACATAACGTTATACGTTATAACGTAATACTACATAACGTTATACGTTATAACGTAATACTATATAACGTTATACGTTATATCGTTATGCTACATAACGTTATACGTTATATGGTAATGCTACATAACGTTATACGTTATAACGTATTACCATATAACGTTAAACGTTACATCGTAATGCTACATAACGTTATACGTTATATCGTAATTCTACATAACGTTATACGTTATGTCGTACTGCTACATAACGTTATACGTTATATGGTAATGCTACATAACGTTATACGTTATAACGTATTACCATATAACGTTATACGTTACATCGTAATGCCACATAACGTTATACGTTATATCGTAATGCTACATAACGTTATACGTTATATCGTAATGCTACACAACGTTATACGTTATATCGTAATGCTACATAACGTTATACGTTATATCGTAATGCTACATAACGTTATACGTTATATCGTAATGCTACACAACGTTATACGTTATATCGTAATGCTACATAACGTTATACGTTATATCGTAATGCTACATAACGTTATACGTTATGTCGTAATGCTACATAACGTTGTACGTTATAACGTATTACCATATAACGTTATACGTTATATCGTAATGCTACATGACGTTATACGTTATATTGTAATGCTACATAACGTTATACGTTATATCCTAATTCTACATAACGTTATGCGCTGTATCGTAATGCTACATAACGTTATACGTTATATCGTAATGCTACATAACGTTATACGTTATATCGTAATGATACATAACGTTATACGTTATGTCGTGATGCTACATAACGTTGTACGTTATATAGTATTACCATATAACGTTATAAGTTACATCGTAATGCTACATAACGTTACACGTCATATCGTAATGCTACATAACGTTATACGTTATATCGTAATGCTACATAACGTTATACGTTATATCGTAATGATACATAACGTTATACGTTATGTCGTAATGCTACATAACGTTGTACGTTATATCGTATTACCATATAACGTTATAAGTTACATCGTAATGCTACATAACGTTACACGTCATATCGTATTACCATATAACGTTATACGTTACATCGTAATGCTACATAACGTTATACGTTATATCGTAATGCTACATAACGTTATACGTTATATCGTAATGATACATAACGTTATACGTTATGTCGTAATGCTACATAACGTTGTACGTTATATCGTATTACCATATAACGTTATACGTTACATCGTAATGCTACATAACGTTATACGTTATATCGTAATGCTACATAACGTTATACGCTATATCGTAATGATACATAACGTTATACGTTATGTCGTACTGCTACATAACGTTATACGTTATATGGTAATGCTACATAACGTTATACGTTATATCGTATTACCATATAACGTTATACGTTATATCGTAATGCTACATAACGTTATACGTTTAATCGTAATGCTACATAACGTTATACGTTAAATCGTACTGCTACATAACGTTATACGTTATATCGTAATGCTACATAACGTTCTACGTTATAACGTAATACTACATAACGTTATACGTTATAACGTAATACTATATAACGTTATACGTTATATCGTTATGCTACATAACGTTATACGTTATATGGTAATGCTACATAACGTTATACGTTATAACGTATTACCATATAACGTTATACGTTACATCGTAATGCTACATAACGTTATACGTTATATCGTAATGCTACATAACGTTATACGTTATATCGTAATGATACATAACGTTATACGTTATGTCGTAATGCTACATAACGTTGTACGTTATATCGTATTACCATATAACGTTATACGTTATATCGTAATGCTACATAACGTTATACGTTATATCGTAATGATACATAACGTTATACGTTATGTCGTAATGCTACATAACGTTATACGTTGTATCGTAATGCTACATAACGTTATACGTTATTTCGTAATGCTACATAACGTTATACGTTATAACGTAATACTACATAACGTTATACGTTATAACGTAATACTATATAACGTTGTACGTTATATCGTATTACCATATAACGTTATAAGTTACATCGTAATGCTACATAACGTTACACGTCATATCGTATTACCATATAACGTTATACGTTACATTGTAATGCTACATAACGTTATACGTTATATCGTAATGCTACATAACGTTATACGTTATATGGTAATGATACATAACGTTATACGTTATGTCGTAATGCTACATAACGTTGTACGTTATATCGTATTACCATATAACGTTATACGTTATATCGTAATGCTACATAACGTTATACGTTATATGGTAATGATACATAACGTTATACGTTATGTCGTAATGCTACATAACGTTGTACGTTATATCGTATTACCATATAACGTTATACGTTACATCGTAATGCTACATAACGTTATACGTTATATCGTAATGCTACATAACGTTATACGTTTAATCGTAATGCTACATAACGTTATACGTTAAATCGTACTGCTACATAACGTTATACGTTATATCGTAATGCTACATAACGTTCTACGTTATATCGTAATGCTACATAACGTTATACGCTATATCGTACTGCTACATAACGTTATACGTTAAATCGTACTGCTACATAACGTTATACGTTATATCGTAATGCTACATAACGTTCTACGTTATATCGTAATGCTACATAACGTTATACGTTATATCGTAATGCTACATAACGTTATACGTTGTATCGTAATGCTACATAACGTTATACGTTGTATCGTAATGCTACATAACGTTATACGTTATATCGTATTGCTACATAACGTTATGCGTTATATCCTAATGCTACATAACGTTATACGTTATGTCGGAATGCTACATAACGTTATACGTTATATCGTAATGCTACATGACGTTATACGTTATATCGTAATGCTACATATCGTTATACGTTATATCCTAATGCTACATAACGTTATACGCTGTATCGTAATGCTACATAACGTTATACATTATATCGTAATGCTACATAACGTTATACGTTTTATCGTAATGCTACATAACGTTATACGTTATATCGTACTGCTACATAACGTTATACGTTATATCGTACTGCTACATAACGTTTTACGTTATATTGTAATGCTGCATAACGTTATACGTTATGTCGTAATGCTACATAACGTTATACGTTATATCGTAAAGCTACATAACGTTATACGTTATATCGTAATGATACATAACGTTATACGTTATGCCGTAATGCTACATAACGTTATACGTTATATCGTAATGCTACATAACGTTATACGTCATAACGTAATGCTACATAACGTTATACGTCATAACGTAATGCTACATTACGCTATACGTTATATCGTAATGCTACATAACGATACACGTTATATCGTTATGCTACAAAGCGTTATACGTTATATCGTATTGCTACATAACGTTATGCGTTATATCGTAATGCTACATAACGTTATACGTTATATGGTAATGCTACATAACGTTATACGTTATAACGTATTACCATATAACGTTATACGTTATATCGTAATGCTACATAACGTTATACGTTTAATCGTAATGCTACATAACGTTATACGCTATATCGTAATGATACATAACGTTATACGTTATGTCGTACTGCTACATAACGTTATACGTTATATGGTAATGCTACATAACGTTATACGTTATAACGTATTACCATATAACGTTATACGTTATATCGTAATGCTACATAGCGTTATACGTTTAATCGTAATGCTACATAACGTTATACGTTAAATCGTACTGCTACATAACGTTATACGTTATATCGTAATGCTACATAACGTTCTACGTTATATCGTAATGCTACATAACGTTATACGCTATATCGTACTGCTACATGACGTTATACGCTATATAGTACTGCTACATAACGTTATACGTTATATCGTAATGCTACATAACGTTATACGTTGTATCGTAATGCTACATAACGTTATACGTTATTTCGTAATGCTACATAACGTTATGCGTTATAACGTAATACTACATAACGTTATACGTTATAACGTAATACTATATAACGTTATACGTTATATCGTTATGCTACATAACGTTATACGTTATATGGTAATGCTACATAACGTTATACGTTATAACGTATTACCATATAACGTTAAACGTTACATCGTAATGCTACATAACGTTATACGTTATATCGTAATTCTACATAACGTTATACGTTATGTCGTACTGCTACATAACGTTATACGTTATATGGTAATGCTACATAACGTTATACGTTATAACGTATTACCATATAACGTTATACGTTACATCGTAATGCCACATAACGTTATACGTTATATCGTAATGCTACATAACGTTATACGTTATATCGTAATGCTACACAACGTTATACGTTATATCGTAATGCTACATAACGTTATACGTTATATCGTAATGCTACATAACGTTATACGTTATGTCGTAATGCTACATAACGTTGTACGTTATAACGTATTACCATATAACGTTATACGTTATATCGTAATGCTACATGACGTTATACGTTATATTGTAATGCTACATAACGTTATACGTTATATCCTAATTCTACATAACGTTATGCGCTGTATCGTAATGCTACATAACGTTATACGTTATATCGTAATGCTACATAACGTTATACGTTATATCGTAATGATACATAACGTTATACGTTATGTCGTGATGCTACATAACGTTGTACGTTATATAGTATTACCATATAACGTTATAAGTTACATCGTAATGCTACATAACGTTACACGTCATATCGTAATGCTACATAACGTTATACGTTATATCGTAATGCTACATAACGTTATACGTTATATCGTAATGATACATAACGTTATACGTTATGTCGTAATGCTACATAACGTTGTACGTTATATCGTATTACCATATAACGTTATAAGTTACATCGTAATGCTACATAACGTTACACGTCATATCGTATTACCATATAACGTTATACGTTACATCGTAATGCTACATAACGTTATACGTTATATCGTAATGCTACATAACGTTATACGTTATATCGTAATGATACATAACGTTATACGTTATGTCGTAATGCTACATAACGTTGTACGTTATATCGTATTACCATATAACGTTATACGTTACATCGTAATGCTACATAACGTTATACGTTATATCGTAATGCTACATAACGTTATACGTTGTATCGTAATGCTACATAACGTTATACGTTATTTCGTAATGGTACATAACGTTATACGTTATAACGTAATACTACATAACGTTATACGTTATAACGTAATACTATATAACGTTATACGTTATATCGTTATGCTACATAACGTTATACGTTATATGGTAATGCTACATAACGTTATACGTTATAACGTATTACCATATAACGTTAAACGTTACATCGTAATGCTACATAACGTTATACGTTATATCGTAATGCTACATAACGTTATACGTTATGTCGT